>JAIUCV010000022.1:9806266-10306721 GCA_026724425.1 Erythrophleum ivorense | reverse complement strand
AAAGAGAGAAGATAAGGCACACATATTTGAAACAAAATCTAAATTTGAGAGAAGAAGGAAGTAAATCTAAAGTAGAATGAAGATGCGGTTTTAAGTTTAAGAGACGAAGTGGATTTGAAGACAAAACTTATTATTGGCTTCAAATGACAAATAGGTGAACTATGTAACCCCCTTACAAATCACATGTAACTTAATTATTAATTATTTGGTATAATTGTAATGAAAGCTATTTAATCTCTCAATTACCACATAAATAATTTAAAAAAAAAGGAAAAATTATGTTTAAGGACCAAAAAGTAAAAAAAAATTATTTTTAAAGACCTTTACAACTAGGTTCAACTGATTGTTGCTAAGCTCAGTGATAATCATCCTAAAAACAAGTGGTAATAGGTCCTTAAGAATAAATTTCTTTACTTTTTAGTCCTTTATTATAATTCTCCCTAAAAAAATTATGCATCTCATAAATGAGGGATCTAAATTTTTCCATGTCACTAAGATAGTAAGGGTATAAACATCATATCATTTGGTGGATATCCTTATAGTAAAGATCTGTACATACATCATCATCATATTATTCAACCAATCAATATTCACAGTAAACATATGTACATATCATATAAACAAAAAGAATCCCTAAATCAAAAGTCACAGGTTAGTTAAGGAGCAAATATGCACCACCAAAAAGAGTACTCTATACTACTACATACTAAAGTCTTGGGACCTAATAATTCAAGTCTGGTATCACTGGCATACTATGCACCCTAGGACTTGGAGGCACTTGTTGTGTCTCCTGCGGAGATACTATAGTCTTCAAATCTATAATGTCCCAAACTTAATTGATGCCCGGAACCTACATGTACATCCATTCTATCTCTTCCACACGTTTAGTTATAGGTATCCCAATAATTTGAACACATTATCACACAAAGTGAGAATCATTATGATTCTGAATGAGAAAATTGTAAGTTTAAAAGTAGATAATGGTTAACCTGGCTTGTGTGCAAAAAACATTTTATTTTTCTTATTTATTTAAGATCAATTGGCATCATAGATACAAAAGAATAATGGCATGGAAAATTCATAAATAATATATAACTATTATAGTTAATGGCAATAACAATAATAATCACATATAAATAGCCATGCTTATAAGTCATCACTAAAGTTTCTTATGATCAAGTATCTTAGCATGCTAGGGTATTAATTATAAACTCATTTGGCATAAACATAACTCCATCACCCTTGGCAACACAGTCGAGGTAAAATTAAAAGATGCATAGGCTTTATACCTAATACCTAATATCCCATACCATTGAGTACAGACTTAATTTTTCATAAATGTTGTATAACTAAGGGTGGATAAGCACTTTCCCTAGTTCATCAAATCTACACATAAAGATAACTTTCAGATAAGGTATAATAAACATATTGAAACCAATTATAAAACATGCTATGTAAGGCATCCCTTAAAGTGGATCCCCATCATATGTAAAAGAAATAAAGTTTCTCGATCCATCTTTAAAGAGAAGTTGATCCATTATATGAAAAGAAGATAGGCCATTTTCGAAGAAAAGCTAATATGGAGATCATCCTTGAAAAATTATCTCTCCCAAATACTAATATATCTAAATCTCAAATTCTTAATTATGCCCAAAATATAATCATGATATTGTGCTTGTTAAAACTTTACTTGCAATAGCATAAATCATAAAACTCAAGTAAATACATCAAAGTAAACATGTCAGCACAAGCATCACAACATAGCTATATTGATAAAAAATATTTAATGTAAACAATAAAGCTCTAATAATAGCTCAATATAACTTCCAATGGAACCCTTTTAATCTTATAATGTCTTTTAGTGCCTTAAGTATGTTAGCAACCCATGGTCCATATCTGTTGTTAATAAGCACTAGTCATTCATACACAGGTATCATTCAAAGTCGAGTCTTCCATGTATAGAAGTCATAATCTATGAAGGAGTAAGGTCATCTATGCATAAGGTCCACACACACATTCAAACATAGGAATTATTATTATTATAAGTTTAGTATCTTGATAATTATCAGGGTTCTAAAGGAATTAAATGAAATAACTTTCATTTCATTCATATCGTCTTTTTGTCATAAAGGATAACAAGTCATGAGAGTCACATAAAATAGCTCATAATACATAAGAAAGTTCAATCTATAAGTAGGATACATATTAAGGTAAGTGTGACATAAGAAGGAGGAAAAAATTGCATAATTTCCCTTTTTTGCTATTGTGGCATTACAACACTGCATAATGATGCTATGGCACCTTAACCCATTGTCCCCAAAAGGGACAACACAATAAGCATCGTAGCATCATGGTGCCAATGTCTTTTTGACCTTGACTCTATATGTTGATTACTATTCACTCAATAGCAAATTTTCAACCAGATAATTTCAATGGCCCTAATTGCATTTGAGCATCTTATAACCATTCATTAACATAAAAAACATGATCTAATCCATAATCTAACAATCAAAGCTAAGAGTTCATGAATCTACCATTAATGGGTCTTTAAAGAGAGAGGGAAAAAAGGATAAAATGGAAGTGAAGTGGAGATGATGTTTTCAATGGGTTTTAAACATGTTATAAGCTTTTAAACTTAGTATAAATACTACTTAAAACATGAAACAATCATTTTAGAGTGAATCCAAAATTCCACAATGGGAACCCCTTAAAGAGAGGAAATGGAGGAAGCGAAAGAAGTAAGGCTTTTAAGAGGGTTAAAGCATATGACAAGATTTTATTCTTCATACGGATTCACAAATTCACCATTAAAAGACTTGAACTTTTAGAAAGAAACAAAAAGATGATGACGAACATACAATGGACATGAATGTAAATTGACTTTTAGTAAGACAAGAGTGTCTTACCTTGGGGAAGCTTTAAATCTAGTTTGCAACCTTCTCCTTCCTTTTCATTCTTCTACCTCTGCACTATGCTCTCTCTTTTCTCTTCTCCTCTTACTTTGTTCTTTTAGTCTCTCCCTTCCTTTACTCTTTTCTTTTTCTTTTGATGGTAATGAACCAAGCAATGGAATGAAAGGTTGAATTTAATGAAGCATATAAGTTGGTCTCCAAATCCAAATGTAGATCTTCTCAACATGTTCCTTGGCTTTGGGAGTAAGTCAATGATTTAATCAAACTTTTTTATTGGCAGATAAAATTTTATCCTCATTTGTTTCAGTATTGGGTCTAAAGTTTATTTTCAATCACGAAAAAGTGCATATTAAAATTCTCAACTTTTCCTCCTTATCATTTCTTAAGCTTTAGTTTGTTCATGAGAATTGTATTTTGGCACACATTAAAATTATACTTTAGTTCCACGAAAATTACATTTTAGACCCTTGAAAAATGTAGGTTTTTGCCCTAAACTTTTACTAATTATATTTAAACCCCTAGAATTTCACCTAAAAACTTTTCTTTTTCAAATATTTTTCTTATAACTCCTTATTTATTTATTTCATAATTTCTATTAATTTCCTATTTACAATTTATTCCAATAATTCATGAAAATTCCTGTCAAGTCCTAAAAAATTTCCTTTATATTTTATAAATACAAAGTGCAACATCCCAATAAGTGGAGTTAATTAAAATTAAGGAGAAAGTTAATTAAAATTTGAGGAGTTAACTAAATTTAGAAAGAGATAATTGAATTAAGATATAAATTGATACAATATATTTATATACATGAAAAAGAGATGAATCAACTAAGGAATTAGTACTTAAAATGTTATTAATTATAGGAAGGAGTTAATTGTGCAATCAAACATGCCCTTACCTCCACTTACTCAACTAACACCTATTTAATCATCTCTCATTCTCTCGCACTTAGCAAATCAAGACCTTGTGCAGCCAAACAAACTTTTGCTCATCCAAAATATGCAATCATGGAGCCATAAAGAGAAGCCTTTGCATGGAAGGAAAATGTGAATAATTTGCTATAGTAAGCTTCACAGGAAACTCTTCCTTGGCTTGTGGTCTTCATCTTATGGTTTTGGTTTTTGAATTAGTGTTGGCTTTTGATAAAGAGTTGTTGAGGAAAAGAGTGTTCCTTCATGAAAATTGATGGAGGTAAAGGAATTAAGCTAATTGAGATGGTTACTTGTTTGAGCTATTTCTTGTGGTTTTTCATATGTAATTCACTTTTATTGGTTTGCTTGGAGTTGTCCTTAGCTTGAGGGGAGGAATTAAAGCTTGGAAAATCTTAGTTCAGCTAAGGAAGGAAGAGGAAGCAAAACAAAAGATATAATTAAGGTAAAATTTCCTAAATTGCCTAAATATAAAGTCAGTTAGGTTGGTATCATCTTTTTTTTTGTTTTGGCCGAGACTAGAGGCATAAAGGAGAGTAATTTATGTGTTAATTATGTAGAATTTAAATTATCTATTGATAGCAAATGATGTTTAGGTGGTAAATTATAAAATGAGAATGAAGAAGTGAACCAAAAGGCTTGGAGCTAGCTTATACATGTGGGAAATTAAAGTATGGAATAAAGGTGTAGTAATTGCCTTTAAAATGCTTCAATAGTATTACTAAATATAAAAGTAGTATTGATTTGAATATGGTTTTGTTCTTGCCATGCATGATCAAAGAAAAAATTAAAGGAAAAATTTACTCGCAACTTGTGGAATTCGGAAGAGTATAGAAGGTATCAATTGCTAAGTAAAGTGATGATCCTTATAGTTTCTAAAATCATTATTTAGTGAATTAGTATTTCCTAAACTTAGTTGTTGACTGTTTACTCTTTGTGGCTATAACATATGTTGAATTAGATACCATTGTAACAAGATTTTAGGCTTTACCTTACCAAATAATAGTCAAGGAATTGTTTAGTTTGCTATCTAGGTAATTGTTACCTTTCTGAATGCATTTTCTTTGAACTGTTATGTGAAATGCCTGTTTATAAGATTCTTGCTATTTGACTTCCTATGAGATGATTTGGATGAGAAGGTCATTCCTCCCCACTGAATGATAATGAATATACTTGAAATTAATGAGAAGGTCATGCCTCACTACACCATTTTAATAGTGGAAGGTTATGCTTAGTGACAAAGCCAAGGCTCACTATAGATATGAGATAACATATAATGAGAATGTTTGAGATGCTTTATGTAATACCCAATTCTCTGAAAACGAGAGAAAACGTGAGAAACGTAACATACGGTTTCTCCGTAAATGAATGAAATTCACCAAATACAAAAGAAAGTCTTCTAAAATGACTCAGTTAAGGTCCCAAAAAATTTAAGAAGTATTCTAAACTCCTAAAAATGAGAATCCCATGCTCAAATAGAAAGAAAAATGGAGTGTGGGATGGTGAAACAATTTGTGACAAAAACTAACAAAACGTAATGGCATTTCTGTAAATAAGTGTAACTTTTGAAAAAATATATAGGAGGGCTTTTTTAAATGATAAATTTGAGTTGTCCAAGGTTCTCAGAAGCCCCAAAAATCATGGAAAGCCCCGAGACTGGTAAAACTCCTCTGGTGTTATGTTTTCCAATGTCGGTGAACCCAAACTTTGACGAATTCGTTCGGTAAGATTTTTGCTCCAAATTAAGTGATTTCAAAAGTATTTTATTAAATTAGAAATCTAAATTTTATAATGAAAAAGACGGTTCTAAAAAAGGAGTTAAAACGAAGCCAAAACCAAAATTGCCATTATAGAAGGATGAAATTAAAATTTTTAAAAAGTGTGTTTCTATAAGCTCCCACACACTTCTCCCTTTTTCTCCCACCTTCTTAAGCATGACTTCCTCTACCTAAATTATAGAAAAATGAGACTCACCAAGAGAGGAAGAAAAGGAGGAAGAAAAAGACAAGAAAGGTATGGAATTTCTTAGTTTTTTCATACTTTCTCTTTAGTAAACCTCTTCTCCTCCATTTCCCTTTCTTTTTATGGTTTTATTGAAATATATGGATCTGTTTTGATGGAAGAACAGAGGAAAAAATTCGGATTTGAAGAGAGGAGGCCAAGGAAAGTGAGAAACAACCAAGAAAAGCCATGGAAACAAAGTAAAATCTTCATCTTATGGTAGCTACTCCTTCCCCCTTCTCTCCTTAATTCACCCCATATATGTAGCTGTAAGAGGGTTTGAATTTTGGGCAAAACCAAGAGTGGATTCTATAAAATTAAGGGAAAAAGAGTAAGAATATGCAAAGAAATTCAAGTAAAAGCCATAGATTTGCAAGATAGGGAGGCTAGGGTTTTGATTGCACATTGAACTCTATCATGAACCCTAGCTATATTTTATGATGTTTAAGTATTCATATGAGTTCCTAAGACACTAAGAGAGTTTCCTATATGATTCTCCCATCAAAGGAAGCAAAGAAACTCCATTGGTGCCATATGGAAGCAGAGCTTCGGCCAAGGAGAGTTCATGCACCTAGGGAGTGTTTTAATTCCTTCCAAGCTTAGTTTTGCATCATGTATGATGGGAGAATATGAGAGGAAGCCTTGAAAAAATTTTAGAAACCATAGATAGTGAGATGGCCTTATGTGTTCCATAATATGGCTTAAAGAAGCAACACCTACTAGGCTCCTAGAATTAATTGTGTGATGACTCCAAGAGGTTTAAATGGAGTCAAGAATCATAAATAGATGAAGAGAATGGAGCCAAGATGATGTTTTATAAAGGTTGCTTCATTAAGTGCATTATGATACCATAAAAGAGCCTTATGAGTCACCTAGCTTTTCTAGTGATTGTGTGGTCTTAGAATTTGATTCAAGAGTATAATTAGCTTTCATATAATGTGTCTAGGCCAAGAGAAAGGATCTCCACCTTCTTGGATGTGTGAGGTCAAGGGAGAGGACTTAAGGCTCAAGAAAAAAGTGTAAATGCAAGCAAGGTAGCTCTCTTCACCTTCTCTCATGCATGAATATGTGCTTACATTGTCTTTGAATGTGTGTATATATGTTTTGAGCTATAAGAAGTATTTTAGCATGAGCTTTTATTCTATGGCACCATGATGATGTTTAATGCATTCAAATGATGTTTTATGTACTTGCTTTAGTTTACTTGAGTGTGGAGAAGCCAAGAACTCTTAACCATGATGAGGATGAGCCAAAAACTATTAAAATTAGTTAAGACAAAGTCAAGAGTCTCCCAAGAGCAATGTTTTTAAAACCGGACTGGTCATTGAACCGATAGAGGTACTGGTTCACGGTTCATTGGTCGAACCGTGATTGAACCGTGGTCGAACCGGTTAATAATTAAATATATTATTTTAAAAAATTTTATGTATTAAAATGTTAATATAATAAATAAATATTAGTAAATTTTAAATATTTGATTACTAATTCAATATTCTTAAGATATTATGAAAATTAATGTTTAATTTAAAATAAAAATTATCTATAATTAAAAGTTAAAAATATTTAATATTAAGTTTTTAGAATTCCTAAATTATATTAAGATTTTATTTATTATTAAAAAATAAAATAATAAATAATAATTTTAGCTAAGTACCTTAATATTTGAGAGAAATGTCATTAGGAAATTGAACATAATAGAAAGCAAGTATAAAAACTAATTAATTATGCATATTTTATTTTTCTTATATTCTCTTTTTTAAAAAAAATCATTCAAGTCCCTCATCTTTCTTATTACCTTCTATTTTTAATTTGTTAAATTCATTTAAGATAAATTATTCTATTATATAAGAAAAAATTAAAAAAATTTACTTTAGACCAGTTTAAACGGATTTTTTCGATCTGATTTTCACCGGTTCTTGATCGGTTTGACCAGTTCTTGAACTTTTTTTTGCTTAGCCGGTTTTCAACCTCAACCGAATCAGACCAGGGGACCGATTTCGGGTCGAACTGACCAGTCCGGTCCGGTTTTGAGAACCATGCCCAAGAGTGAGGTCGACTCCTAAGAGTACGGTTGAATCAAAAATCTCTTAAAAAAAATGGGTGAAGCAAGTCCAAAATTCACAAGTGAATAGGTGAGGCTAATCCACTCACTTGGCAAGCCTATGTATGCTATGTATGACTTGTTCAAATGTCAAGGATGATTTTAAATGCTTACACATGTCAATATGCCTATGCATGCATTTTCAGGCTTGTATTTACATACTTTATGTATTATTAAAGGGAGATGAGCTATTAGGATTCTTTGAATCTCATCCCCTCCTCTTCAATGTCTTAACATGTTCGGTGAATCAATTGAGTAAGGTAATGGAAGCCACCAAGTCAAGGAAAAGGATATTGATATCAAAATGTATGAAATGGCCTAGTTATGTCTCTCTTATAGCCATACACATGGCATATGATGTAATCCTATGATGAAATTGTTATGCAATCATATGAACATATGTAATTAACTAAATGTATGATATATGAATGAAATTTGATGCCAAGTGTATGAGATATCATGTTTTGGGCATTGTATGCCAAGAGCTAGCATGTGAAAAATTTGTATATATCATAGGTGGATGAGTGAGTTTGAGAAATTTGGGTTTATGCACCTTTGAAACAAGTTTAGAGAGTCATTTTGGTACATTCCCACGTGCTCAAGTGGCCCACACAAACTTGGGAAGTAAAATTGGATACTTTGATACTAGTTAAGACCATAAAAATGACCAAATTGGAACCCTATAGCAACAAACTGACCAAATCGATGGATTTGCCCATGAAATTTGGCACACATGTAGATTTTATCCAAAAATTTTTGGGAAGCTAAAGTGTAAAAAAATCAGAGCTCTAAAGAATTAATTATGAATTTTCAAAGTTAGGATTTTTTTGTTGTTCTGGTGCATGTACTGTTCATATAGTTAGTTTTGTGTTCTATGTCGTCTGATGATCAAATAGTGTCTAATGCTTGTGAAATTTTATAGCATAAACCAGAGGTTATAAGCTTTCTATAGCCACAAAGATCACCTCATTTAGAGGTCTGAGTAGAGAGTTATGAATTTTTGAAGTTTAATGCCAGTAGCAATAATACCACTTGACCTCCAATATTGTTCCATCATAATTCAGTTCCTAAATGGACCTAGCATGGTCTAGAGATATTTTTCTCTTAACATCCGTAGCTTCTCAAATTGATTGAATTTACATGATTTGGATTTTTTTAAATTAGTTATGAATTCCAAAGTTTATGACAGTAAACTGTGATAGTAGCCTAGGCAACTGAGATCTTGAGTACTTTTTGAATATCAAACATATTCTACTTGATGTTTCATGACCTAGACATATTTTTAGCATAAATTAGACATCTATAGCTTTCCATAATGGTAAAGAATGTATGATTTCAATTTTTCTAGAATTAGTTATAATTTTTCAAAGTTCAGGCACAGAATCTAGAAAACTAATCTGAGGCTGCACTGGTATGTTTTGTGTATTTTCTCCCTTTGCTCGAGGCATGGACCATTTCTTGATCTTGTTATGAGTTGCAATTGTGTATTTAAATGTGAGAATAAGATGGATAAATCCATATGACCCATGAGATACCAAGAAAAAAAATTTACCGTGGCAGAATGTATTTTGATTCATAATTTCTTATGCCATTATGTTGCTTCCCATAGAATTAGCTTGATGATAAGGCCTGAAAATTGCATGAGTTGAGTCTTAGAATTATAGTGTTACGCTTTACATGAGCTATATGAGACGTATGAGTTCCATGATGATTATGAGATGCATGATGCACCAATGTGACTCTTGTATGTAATCAAATGTGTCATGTATGATGTTTATGTTCCTTTGCATGCCATATCAATTTTTTTACCTCATTACTTTGAAATATGTTTTGGAAAGGTAGTGCAATTACTAGGATTTTATCTCACCCCTTTGGGGGGACCTTTTAATACCATTTTAGGAGAAAGTTCCAATAGGAGACCTAAGAAGCAGCCTGAAGCTTGAGTAAGGTAACAGGGAGGAGTGCAAGAAGTTCTACATAATACATTTGATGTATATATGGATGTGTTGATGTATATATGTATTCATGTTAAACTTTGACCAATGTGGCACCTTTTAGGCTACAAGCATGTTTATGGAGAAAACTTAGATACATAAAGTAACTTTTGTAGTATGCATTATCAATATAGTTGTACTTAAACTTATACTCTAGTAGCACTACTTTTGAAGATAAAAATAGTATTTTGAATTATGTATATGTTGCAAGAACCTAGACTTTGTGTATATGCAAGATTGTGATGCAATGAGTATATTTATGGTCATAGTGGCTATCACGCATTTATTATGTATCTTGGCTTGTTCTTCTTTGGGTTTTGATAGTTAATGAGGTTTGTTCATATCATTTGGATTCTGTTTCGAAATGGTTAGTGTAATGTCCAATTTTCGTCAAAATGACAAAAATAGATATATTTTCAAAGCAAGTCCTTTGAAATGAATTAGTTAAGGTCCCAAAAATTTTAAGTAGCATTCTAGACTCCTAAAAATAAGAATCCTAGCTCAGATGGAAAAAAAAATAAAGCTAGAATGAAGAAATGAATTTTAACAAAAGGTTGACAAAACGTAATGATATTTTCATAATTTTGAACAAATTTTGGAATTCTCATAGGAGAGCTTTTAAAATGAAATGTTTGAGTTCCTCAGGGTTCTTAGAGGCTCTGAAAACTATGGGAAACTCCAGAACAGTTAAAATCCCTCTAGTGGACATTTTTTAATGTTAGTTGATCCAAATTTTGACTAATTCATTTGGAAAGGTTTTAGCTCTGATTTGAGTGATTCCAAAAATATTTTATTAAATTGGAAATCTAAATTTTATAATGGAAAAGACGGTTCTTGAAAAGGAGCTAAAACAAACTATAAACAAAAATACTAAGACGAAAGGGCAAAATTGAAAATTTTGAAAAGTGTTTCTTAAAACTACCTATATATAGGTCATGCCCCACCTCCTCACTCATTGAGCCACATTTTTTTCTGCCTTAAACCAAAGAAGAGAGCTAGGGTTTGAGGTGCACCAAGAGGAGGAGAAAGGAAAGAGAAAAACAAGGTAAAAGGTATGGTTTTTCTTGATTTTTCATGCTTTCTCCTTAGCAAACTCCTTCTCCTCCACCTTCCCTTCTTTCCCATCATTTTATTGAAGTTCTTAGATCTTTTTTGAGGGCATAATAGAGGTGGAAAGTTTGGATTTGAAGAGAGGAGGCAAAATAAAGTGAGAAACAAGCAAGAAACTAAGGAAAAATAAGGTAAATTTTCATTCCATGGTAGCTATCTCTTGTTTCCTCCTTCTCTATGGTTCGTCCAACATAGGGAAGTCCAAGAAGGCTTGGATTTTGGGTATAACATAGGGTGAACCTTAGGAAACAGAGTGTGGAGAATAAGAATATGCAAAGAGAATTAACAAATAACCATGAAAAATCAAAATAGCAAAGTTAGAGTTTAAAGTGTTCCTTGTAAAATCTGATTTGATACAATAATTCCCAAGCCTAAATAAGTGTTTGGATGAACTCCTAAGATCCCTAGAAGGCTCCCCATATGCATCTTCCACCAAGAAAACAAAGCAAGCTCTATGGATGCCAAGAAAAAGCATAAGCTCAGCCAAGAGGGTTCCATGCACCTAGGGATTGTTGTAAAATTTTTCAAGCCTATTTTTGAGTCATATATGATGAGTGAAGATAAGGAAAAACCTTTGGAAAAATTTAGAAGGCCTAAGGAATGAATTGGTAGCATAGGTTCCATAATAAAACCTAAAGAAGCAACACCTAGTTCTGCTCTTAGTTTTAATTGTGTGATGACTCCAAGAGGCTTAAAAGGAGTCAAGAATCATAAATAAAATGAAAGAATGGAGCCTAGAACTCAATTGAGGAATGTTGCTTCATTAGGTGCATTTTGAAACCATAAAGGACCTATTAGACCAAGTTAGTATTTAAGGAAGATGTATAGCTTTAAAAATGATTCCAAGAACCTAATTGGCTTCCACATATTGTGTTTATGTAATACCTCCCTATATGACGCCTCACCTACTACTGATGCCTCATATAGGACTTAGAAGAGCCATTGGAAATTTAAACTAATGAAAATTTTCTTCCCCGACATATGTTTTCTGAACTTGCTCATATAATTTTACTATTCCTTTGGTCATTCCCATAATATTGTCTAACTTTGAAAACAATCAATTAATTATAGAAAAATCATATGAGGTTGGTTCAAGGCTCTAATTCAAGCTCTCTAAGTCCTGCACAAGGAAAAAATACTTACTCAACAAAATACATATGAATTCGTATAAAAATATCCTTACAAAAATCGGATGATTTTTACCCCTCCTTTAACATATTATTGTATTTATATTGATTTGTCCTTACATGAGTGCATGTATCTTTGCATTCTAGGCACGCTAGCCATATTATCTTTACTTAAGAGTCGAGTATATACATGGTTCTCTATTACATACTTGAGTACCTTACAACACCATAGCATAACTTATACATACAAGAATTTAAGATACTTAATTACATGACCAAAATGTGATACATAAAAGTAAAGTCCTCGGTTTATGCCTCCACACCTTTTGCCCTTTCTTTGCCTGAGCTCGGACCTAATATAAGTTATGTTTAGGGTGAGATTATGAAATCTTAGTAGTAGTAAACTAATCTCATTCACAAGCTAGCATGTAAGTACATAACATAATGTCAATTAAGGTATCACATACTACATAGTGATGCAAGGAATTTCATACAAGGCCAAGCCATATCCTCGCATACATGTCTCATCTTATAGCATAAATGACATTCATTATAACATAATACTCATCATTATACCAACACACAAGCTTAAATAAATAGAAAGGAAAACTACTACCTTAAAAATCTTGCTCTTTAAGCTTTAGGACTCGACCCACTTACTCTTGGAGTTTGCAAACAATTATCAAACCCTATAATCATAATGATAATTCATTACAATTAACATATGGACCTAAAATTCTAAAGTGATGTAGCCCTTTTTAACTTAATAGGACCATTGGAATTGGAAAATCTAACTTCTTCCTTCCCAATTGATTATGACTGAATAGTATGTATTTCTTGGCCAAAATTTAGCAATTTTATTTCATGAGTTTTGGGGGCTTTCTTATAGGTATTCCTAGCTAAAAGCACTCTTTTAAATCCATTGGAAAGGATAAAATTATCAAATTCCAACCCCAACGGCACGTTTTGTCATAACATAAGCTAGCTCCGTTTTAGGTCTGAAAGTGAGTTTCTTTAGTTCTAAAAATTCCATAGCCTCTTCCTTTATGTTTTAGGGCATGAGATTTGGTATACATGACTTTAAGACATTAAGAAAACTCCATAAAATTTTGGAAAAATTCAGACAGCATCTCCCTAACATTTTCATTTTCCCAAAAATTTACAAGCTTTGTGTTTTTCAAGGCGCCAACAAACAACAAAATGGATGAGCTCATGTGCCCTCCATAGCCAATATATAAACTCCATTCCTAGGCCTTCATATTCAACATATAAACTCAATTTCTAATGCTCCATATGCTGTCCAAAAGTGACTCATAACTAGGGTTTAACAAAACTAACTTAAAACATGTGATTTTCAAGTGCAAGGTGGAGAAAACTTACTCTTTAAGCTTAATCTTTGCTTCCTTTGCTTTTCTCACTCTAAAATCCTTTCTCTTCCCACTTAGAGAAACACTACACCTTGAAGAAAAGATGAATATGCAGCTGCCCTTTGGAGAAAATGGTTGGAGGATGGAGAAGATAAAGAAATTTGGTGGAGAATGGTGGTAATTTTGCTTTGTTTCACTTCTTCTCCCACTTTTTCTACATCTCTCTCTCTCTCTTCACGGTTTTCTTTCTTTCTCCCTTGTGTGTGGCATGAAAATGGTGGAATGGAGGTGAAGGAGATGAATCTAATAAAGTTAAATGGTCATACTAAATTTGGACCCTTGGATCAACCTTTTCAAGATCAAATCTTAACCTTCCATTCCTTTTTTTTTTTTTGAATTTTCTAATTTCATAACTAAATATCCTTTTCCAAAAATTCTTAGCCACACACTTGGAAGCCTTTTCTTAGCCCTTAAGTCATGGTTAGTAACCATGGTTAATTTCCTTAACCATAGTTAGTTTCCAACTTAACCATAGTTAGTTTTTTAAAACAACTAAAATCCTTTTCCTCATTCCTTTTTCTTTTTTTATATTTATATTTGGGTTTCATCTTCTCTAAAACCCTAATTATATCTTCTCTGCTCTTTGGGGCCTTTAGAATCGGCTATTAGGCCTTACAACTGTCTAAAAATCGGTATCCGGACCCGATTAAGGTTTTACGGTACAATGCCTACCTTTAGATTTTCTACAATTTATAAATATGATTTCCTCTACTTTCTAGCCATACTGAGCTTTAAACATAGATCAAGGGCCCTTAACCTCAATCCTCATAAATTTCGGTGTCAATCAGACATCCGGATCTTATAGGTGTAATTTTTACCGTTCTATATTATGATTGTGCTATAAAATTTTTATTTACTACAATTTAGTCTTTAAAACTCCTTCAGGGTTTCTTAGCCCTTTAGCTATTTTTATTTTTGTAATTGTTATAACTTCTTTTTTCTATTTTATTCATAATTACTAATCGGGCTAACCGGATCTTGGACCGAATCTCGCCCATCCATCTGGACAACTTGGCCTCATTAGACCCATCTTATCAAATGGAGTTTAATCATGGGTTACAGATTTCTGAGATTCTTGCCCGATTTTCTGATATTCGTGCCTAAAGCCACGAATATAGGGTGAAACTAGAGTTCCCTGAAGTTTTGGGCAATTTATACATCTTGCCCTGCTCATAATTTTTTCTTTGCATTTTGGTCCCTGGCTCCTTCATACTTGACTTTGGAGGCTCTTCGGGACCTTTTTCTGATCCTTTTTTTTCATCTATTTTAGCCCCAATTTTAGGGCACTTCTGGCCTTGACTCATCATTATTGGCGGTCTAAAAGATTATTCTAATTTCATTAGACCTTAATTTACTCTATTTAGGAGACTTCCTTTTGTATCCTGTGAATTTTGTACGTTGATGGAGAAACCATATGTTACGTTTCTCGCGTTTCCTTATATTTTCTTAGATTTTCAGAAAATCGGATGTTACAGTTTAGGCCAAGAGAAACAAATCCCACACCCTTGTGTGTGTGAGGTCGAGGGAAAGGATTCAAGGCTTAAGGAAAAAGTGTGCTTGTGTGGCAAAGGTAGCTCTCTTTACTTTCTCTCATACATGAATGTGTGCTTACCTTACCTTGTCTTTGAATGTGTGTATGTGTGTTTTAAGTTATGAAAAGTGTTCTAGCATATGTCTATGTTCCATGGTACCATGATGTTACATTATGCTTTTAAATGATGTTTTATATGCTTGCTTTGGTTTTCTTGAATGTGAAGGAGCCAAGAACCCTTTAGCCGTGGTGAGGATGAGCCAAGAACCCTTGAGAATGGTTGAGACAAAGCCTAGTGTCTCCCAAGAGCAAGGCATAATCCAAGGCCTTTAAGAAAAGGGTGAGGCAAGTCTAAGAACCTTGAAGAGAATGGGTGAGGGTAATCCACTTACTTGGTAAGCCTATGTATGCTTTATGTGATTTGTTTAAATGCTAAGAATGCTTCTTGAATGACTTCACATTCCATTATGCCCATTCATGCATTTTCAAGACTTGTATTACATTCTTTATGTGTGATTGAAAGGGAGATGAGCTATTGTGATTCTTTAAATCTCATTCCCTCCTCTCTAATGTATTAACATGCTAGGTGGAGCAAATGAACAAGGTAATGGAAGCCACCAAGTTGGGAGACAAGAGATTAACAACAATTTGCCTAGTTTTGCTTCTTTTGTAGCCATATGTATGGCAAGGGATGTAATCCTATGATGAAATTGTTGTATAATCATATGAACTTATGTAATTATGCAAATGTTTGATGTATGTATGAGTTTTAGTGTCAAATGAATGGTAATGTACAAATTGGGTAGTGAATGGCAATGTAGAGCATGTGTAATCTTGTATTTGGCATGGGATGAGAGAGTGAGTTTTTAATTTCTGCATTTATGCACCTTTGAGACAAGTTTAGAAGGTCATTTTGGTGCATTCCCACGTGCTCAAGTAGTCATGGTTGCCTTAGAACTCAAAATGGACCATTTAAACCCCTTTGATGATACAAAATAAACCGTTTCACAACCCAATGTCAAAATTTAACCAAATGAATGCATTTGTCCATAAAATTTGGCACACATATAGATCTTATCTAGATCTTTTTGAGAATTTGGAGCTCTGTAAAATTAATTATGAATTTTCAAAGTTGGCATTTTTCTGTTGAATTGATGTAGACACTATTCATATGGTCAGAAACTTAAGCTGTGTCATTCATAGGCCAAATGATGTCCAATGCTCATGAAATTTTAGAAAAATAAACTAGACATGATAAGCTTTCCATGGCCACCAAGATCACCCCCATTGGACCTCTGAGCAGAGAGATATGAATTTTTGAAATTGGAGGATAGTACCAGTAATGACAGTCAACCTCTGGTACTGTTCCATCAAATTTTGGTGACTAACAGCCCTTGTTGTACTCTGGATATATTTTTAACATAAAGTAGACATCTGTAACTTTCCATAATGGTAAGGAGTGCTTGATTTCAATTTTTTTAGAATTAGTTATGATTTTTCAAAGTTTATGACAGTAACTTGGAATTTCTGCCGAGGCTGCACCTATTGTTTTATGTATTCCATCCACTCGCACGAGTTTTAGGCCACTTCTTGAGATAGTTATGAGTTTTATTTGTATAATTAAATATTAGGATGAGATAGATGAGTTCATATGGTCTACGAGATATCGAATGAAAAATTTATCCACTACGCAACGCAAATTTTTCATTATTTTAATGCCATTTTCTAGCTACCTTATGAATTGCATAGGATAAGGCATGGAAATAGCATCAAATAAGCTAGAGAATTATGGTATTATAGTTAGGCAAGGTGAACCCTTGTATATACAAATTGATCCCTTATCACCAAAAGTGTGCTTATATACGAGTTAGTGTAGCTTCATGACCATATGTTAGCGAAATTGTGATCTTACCCTTTAAGCAAAATTAATTTAGTGGAAGAAAAAGGTTAGATAAGGTTTAGAGCCCTTTGGAATGTGTTAGTAACTGAATAACTAAGTTTTTAATTAAAAGTGTCTAAGTCAGGGTTTGAGAGGTTAAATATTGAATTAGAACCCAAGTATGAGATTTTAAGAGTTAGACAACTCTCTTTAGGCATTTAAAACTTACTCCAAGTGGTTTGGTGTCATTTGGGTGGGTGATTTGGTTTTTGACCATTGCACATGAAATTTGAAGTAGTCCATTTTATTGGGTTTTTTGCCCTTTTGCTGTCATGGACGTGCCTAACAGTTTTGTTCTATTTTTAGTGAAATTTAGGGAGTTGAAGGTCACTTTAGGTGCTATAAAATTGGGACATAAGTTTTAGGGAGGTTCATGGTGAGAATTAAGTGTTTTAATAGCATGAATGTGAAGTTAACTAGTGCATTTTACTACTGCCTTATTTCTGGTTGTGTGTGCCTTACTATCCTATTTCTCCATCTCAGTTTTCCTTACTTATGGAATTCTAGCTTGAAACACATTGTATGTAATGCCTAAATTTGGTTGGAAGTGTTCCTAAATGGTTTGCGTGGATATATGGCAATTTTTGGTTGTGTAAAGCTCACTTTATATAGAATTTTATTATCATAATTCTACACTTGATGTCACAATGTGTTGGGGGTTGTCCCATGATTTTAGGTGGTTTAAATATTGGTTTAGAAATATATTTGAGCATGGAAAAGCTAGATGAAGTTCTCAAAGGATGTAGAGTTGTTTGTGAATGTTAAAGTTTGGTTTTTCATGGTGTATATGCTGTCATGGTTGGTTAACACTATTAAAGGCTATCTTAGTGTTTTGATCTTGGTGCTTTCATTTATTTTAGGGGTATATAACCTTGCATATCAATTTAGTAATCATATGGAACTTGTGGATGGATGCTTAGAGGTATGAATAACTCTAACTATGGTTTAGTCTAAGTTTTGCACTCTTTTTCTCCTAGTGGCTGTCACAACCTTTCCTTAACTACTTGGCTTGTGTGGGCTAGTTGGAGTTCTTCAAAATAGTGAGTTATGCATGTGGACTTGTAGTTAAAATTTTATGAGTGTGCAAAAGAGTTTAGCCTTATCTTGTTGGTGTAGTAGGTGTTAGTGACCTTGTGCATATGACTAAATGAGCTTATAGTTTAGTAAATTTCTTGACAAGTTTAATGGGATTATTTTCATTCTTTTTTGAGTGATTAGAGGTTGTCCTAGTAGGTATAGCATATTTTATTTTAGCAAATACAATGAGTTATGTAAGGCTTTAGGTGTTGTTACTTAGGCTATAATTGAGGTAAGCATTTTTCATAGTTCTTCTATATTTGTTAAGTATTAAGAGTGGGTTGTAATAAAAATATTAAGTTTAAAACTTTTTTGGCTAGCTAATTTGGTTAGGCATTTAAAGAGACTCTTTTCTAATTGGCTAGTAGGCTTTGTGATTCCTTAGTAATCAAATAATTAAGAATAAAGAAATAATTAAAATTTTAAACTAGCCCATAATTTTCTATAATTTAACACTTACATATATGAATTCTACTATGTAGTATTGTAAATAAGTGGTATTTATCTAGTTTAGCTCTAAACAGAGTTGTTTGACATAAAGCTCACTAAATTTTGACTATTTGGCTATACACTAGATCCTAATTATTTTCTTAATAGTAGTCAATTTACTTAAGTTGTTTAAATATCATTACATACATCTTAATTGGGAGGAGGATGCTACAAACTAGAGAAGAGAACATAGCTTTAAATATTAAAGAAGAAGAAGAAGAAGAGCTGAATAGAGAGAGGAAGGGAGTGTTGGTGAGAACAAGTGAACAAGTACTAGAGAAAAGAACACAGATCTTATTTATGGCTAGAAGAAAGGAAAAAGATAAAATTTAATATTAAATTAGGTATTTTCTATATTTTTTAAAAATTTGTTTTAAAAAATATGATATATATATATATTAGAAAAAAATTTATCATACGATATTAAATTAAAAAAGAGTGAATCTTAAAATTTTATATCTTACCTTTTTGAGTTCTGCAAGTAAAAACTTTAATTTAATAATAAAAAATTATAAATAATAATTAGTTATTTTTTTAATCTTAAATAACAAATGTAAAAAATTTTATATCTTATGATAAATGTTATCAGATGATGGTCAAAATATTTTGCCATCTCCATTTAAATATTTTTTTAGCCCTCTTAATTTAAATTTTGTAATTAAATTTTTATTATATCTATCTTTAACTAATTATTTTTAATTAGAAATTAAGTAAAATTATCTATTTGATTTTTTTATTTTTGATTAATAATTAGATAACTCATAAAATTGAATAAAAAATAATTAAACGAAACTATCAATAATTGATATATAAATAAAAGTAGTTTATGTCATAAATATGTTCTTTGAGATTCTTTAAGTTAAATTAATATTAATTTTTTATGAAATGATTATTAAAATTTTAATAAATATATTAATTGTATTAAGCAAGATAGCCATGTTCATGCATGCATTAGAAGGACCATGGATGATGTGTACTAGCGGAACAAAATGGTCAAGTATAGAATGCAACGTATGGGAGCCTTCTTAAATGGAAAGAACTTGCAGAAGTTGGGTGTTTCTTAATGTTAATTGTTTGTCTACAATAATAGTTTAGTTGCTTGTGCGAGACTTAATTCGAAATAAGAATGGATGGTGGTTAAATGTTACTATTAAAAATTTTGGCACCAAAATTTTAAGTTCCTAAACAAAAAATGTGCAAAACTTTTAGTGGGAACATTTAGTTACCACTAAAAGTTTTGGCATCAAAATATTTTATCCCCAAGAAAAAATTTACAAAACTTAGTGGCAACCCAATGTTATTACCACTAAAAGTGACTTTTATAGGTCACCAATAAAAGTCATTTTATGTTGTGACATCAAAGTGACTTTTAGTGACAATATTTTATTAATGACCTCTAAATGTTAATACTAAAAGTTTTGGTATCAAAATTTTTTGTTTTTAAAAAAAAATTAAAAAACTTTTAGTGGGAATCAAATGTGCCAAAACTTTTAGTTCAAGGGAATAAATTTGCTAAACTTTTGGGAACAACAATCATCGTTGCTGAAAGTTTTAGTGACAACCTTTTAGTGTCACCCCAAATAATATCTTGGTTGACATTTTTTTGTCATAAGAAATATTTAATGGTGACTTTTTTTGTGTTGCCACTAAAGATAAGAAATAACATTTTAGTGATAACCTAATGAATTACCACTTAAAATGTACTTTTAATAATTTTTTTTTTTAGTTGCCACTAAAAATTATTACTAAAATTATTTTTCCTATAGTGATTCATGAATCCAATTATTTCATATGATTAAGTAAAGACCATTCATATACTTAATTAATCAGCAAACTAAAAGATGCATTAACTTTGATTAATATACATCCCAAAATTTAGATAAATACATGACTTTGGACAAGTATTTAACTTTAATTATTGGTGACTATTAATATCTTATGATTTTTTAGATTTTGTAACATTTCATGTAAACCATGTCCCTACATATGGTCCATGACCACATTAAATCTATAATAAAAATCTTACATATAAATTATGTCTCTTCATATGATTATGAAAACTACGTTAGGTCTATCATAAAATTCCAACATATTTTTCTTCTGCAATTTGAAGGATGCGTCCGGCTTTATCATTTTTGAACAATTACTGCATTTTGTAACTTGAGTATATTGTGGTCTATGTTTGCCTCAATTGTATTCATCACCCTATATTCGCACTGGATTTCAATTGAAACAATCATCAGTTTTAATCAATATTAGTTGTGACTTCATTGAAGGCGTCGGTAATCATTACAAACTTGTTATGAAAATTTAACTGATATTCCATCTTATATACATAGCTGAAAATTTATCATTCGTCAAAAGTTGCCTTTTTATTTTATATTTTTTATAATTCTAGGTTGTTCTTTAAACTAAAGTTTTGGCTTGATAATAATTCCTCCACCCTCTTAATTTAGAGAGCTTAATTATTCCAGGTTGTGAGCTTGCCTTCAAGCTATCAGAATAGTGATCACTACTCATGCCAATCTCCGTTGTTATGATTTTTAGGAATAGTTGACTTTGAAGCCATTTAAAGGAATGAATTCTATAGCTTAGTGGAGTATATACTTCTATTAGTTATATTTATCTTCCTACATACTATTCTCAGGTATTACAAATTGTCCATGTCAAACGAGAGCCAGCTAGGATCTCTGGTTACTGTGAAAAAAAAAAGGAGAAAAAAACTGAATGATGCATGTCTAAAATTGGAACAGTAAATATAATAATTAATATTTAATTTGTATGCAATTAAAAAATTTATATGTAGATATCCACCTTTTAAGAAGCTAAGGGGGTTTTACACTATTGGATATATCTTAGGATTTTTATTTTAATTATTTAATTTATATATCAACAAATAGATTATTAATTTCGCTGTACCTCGTAATCCTATATATATGTCAAGCCAAGTTCATTGCAAGTGGGATGGAAGAAAAAATGGTAAAATAAATTTCTAGTATTATTCAATGATAACAAGTTGTTGTACTTTGACTTTTGATACATTTTTAACAGCAAAGCCTAGACTTGACTTGTTTTTTTTTTGTGGTTGAGTCTACACATCATGATATATTTCCTTCGATTCATGGAGCTAGGGCTTCAAACTTCCTGTATTCTCATTAGATTAGACTAAATGGTTACCGTCTAACTTATATTTTAATTCGATTTTGCTAGCTTCTTTTCTTTGTTTTAAAGAAAATTTTACTTTCAGGTTTCAAAATGTCAAAGTTCTCCCATGGCGTATATTTATTTCTCGTTGAACGGCTGAACAAAGGCAACATGACATTAGGTATGGAAATTATTCCATCAAGGCCACGTATCTATTTATTTATTTATTATTTTTATTTCTTTATACATAAAACATCTATATAAAAACGGGATCCTGAACTCTAATATAACTAATGCAAAATAATAATAACAATAATAATAAAATATTCTCTTTTATTTTTAAAAAATATATTTGAGTTTAATTTTTAAATTTTTTTTATTAAAATACTATCTATTAACCTAAATACATATTAATTTTTTTAAAATTAGAAACCATGCTATTTAGTAACCTAAATATTCTCACTTTCATCATTAGTTTTCGTTGACTTATATCCAAATAGATACAAATAAAAATTAAGAGAGTAGGTTTTTGTTTTTATTCAATTTAAAAAAAAATTATACTTTTAGTTTTATAATTTTACTTAATTTTCAATTTAGTCCTTGTAGTTTCAAATTTTGTAATTGAATTCTTATTATTTAAATAATTTTTATTTAATCTTTGTCATTATATTTTTGTCAAAATTTTGACAAAAATGTGAGTTAATCTTTATTATTTATACTTTTATCTCTTTAGCATAAATCATACTTATTTAGGGTATTAAAACAATATATAATTAGTTAAATTAACAAAATTTAAGAAAATACTAATAGAATTTTAACAATAAGGATTGGATTAAAAATTTTGTAAATTGTAAAGACCTAATTACAAATTTTTAAGATATAATAAGAACTAAATTAAAAAATTAAATGAAACTATAACGACCAAGGTATAGTTTTCCCTTAATTTAACCAAGTCTTAAATCAAATTATCATGATCAACCAACAATTAGTGTGTTACATGCCTCTCAAGTGAAAATATGTTAGTTTTAAAGTTCTTTTCTGTTCTTTGTTATACAAATTGATAAATTATCATTAATTGTTACGAATCAAAATTTTTAACTCTACATAACTTTTTAATATACTTGTTTAGTATTGATTTATCAATAATTAAGTTCTTTAAAGTTAATTTTAAATATAATTTTGGCCCCTAGTAATAGATTTTCTTATCAAGAAATCCACCCTCTTGAGTTATCAAATCCAAAGAAGGGGATTTTAGTTAAATATATATATATATATATATATATATATCCATATTAATTGAAAGTATTTTAGTCAAAAAGAATTATGAATTATATTAAAGTATTGTGTAACTTTTAATTTATAAAAGAAAAATATATAATTAAAAACAGAGGAAATGTTTGTGAAAACGGAAAAGAGATAAGTATAATTTATTCCAAGAAAAAATGATACATTGCATATATATGTACATACAAGTGTTAAAATTTCATGGGGGTCGTAGGTTGTATGTACATTACATGAAATGTACACCCAAAAAAAAAACTACTTTGTAAATGATCTTTTGTCATTAGTTCGACCCAACATTTTCTTTAATTTCTTTGTGTGTTGGAAGTAATTGGTAGTTAAGAAGTCGGCACCCTTTGTGACAAGTTTAAAATGTTAGTTGGAAATTGGATACGTAAGAATCATGTATAACCGGTAACTCACTCAATAATTCTGGGTTCTACAAGTGGAAGTCTTATGTTTAAGATTCCAAATCTTTGAATGCTCTTCTTTCACCAAACATACAGAGCAAAATTGTTTGAACTGGTGAGGCAATGGCATTTCTTTCAGAATTCAACGACCTACGTAGGCTCATCAGAGACTTAAGGGATTGATCGTTCTCAGTAGATATGACTCCGTTTATCACCCTACGACTTCATTACCTCCTATTTCATGAACTTGTTTACACAAACTTATTTCAAGCAATAATGTTGATATATACTCCAAATATGATAAGAAGAAAAAGATCGAGTTATATTGCCTATTAATTCGAAATTCGTAAGAGCCATTCATCTCAAACTTAAAGAGACTTGAATCCTTAAACAGTGGGCTTAGTGTGTAGGAGGTTTGCTTCCATTTTAGTTATTTAAGTTTAAATTTTGGAGCTAGTATTCAGAGAATTTATTCTTTTAAATGTATTAGATCGACCTAGAAGGTGTCTTCTTAAGATCCTCATCCTAGTTGACTTGTAAGTTAGCATGAAAATACTCTTAACATACCCAAGAAAAATTAAAAAAGACCTTTTCAAAGAACTTGTATCATAAAAAATATTGATCATTTCAACTCTTCTTTTTATTTAAGTATATTATACCGAACTTCTTTGACTTTTACTGAAATAACACATATCTCTTTTTCTATTTTTAAAATATAAACTAACTTATTCTACGATAAAAAATTGTGTTACACTCTAATCCAATTTTAACAATTATAATTAAAATACTTTCTATTAACTTAAGTACATTTTTTTATTAAATTCAATGAAAATAAAATCTACTCTTTTTATTTGTATCTGTGCATATTTGAAAACAAAATATATTCTTTTTATTTTTATTTATACATATATACATATTTAGGTTGATGGAGAGTATTTTAGTTAAAAATTTAAAATTAAACTAAAAATATATTTTTTCAAAATAGATGGGAGTTCTATGTAATTTTAATAAAATTAAAAAAAAGATATGTGTAATTTATTTATTTATTTTAATACTAACTTAACACCTCTAACAAATAATTTAAATTCCTCAGCATTAGATCCGACTTGATCATTCCACTTCTCTATCATTGTCTTATAAGTTAACAGTAAAATTAAGAACAATTTTCGAGGTGTGTTGAAGAGAGCATCAATATTTCAATGAAAACAGTGGATCATCTACTTTTTTGGAATGATTAGTGGAACTTTTGTCACAAACTTGTATAGCAAAGACACCAACAATCTAAGCATTGTCCTCCAGGTTCGTTATTGTCATTTACAGCAAGTAGCAATTATGGAATACAGATGAAACCCATCACAGGCTTCACAGTCTCCTAATGAGAAAAAGCCAGCCACTCTACCATAAAAAGCCAATTCTAAAGTCAAACTTTGTTAGACTAATTAATATAAAAGCTTGAATAATTATACTTAGCAACTCAACTCCGGAATCTCACCCCATTTATTTTACTAGTTATCACATTCCTGTGCTGCTTTAGTCACCTACTTTGAAAAAGAATCAATCCCATTTTTCTCCCTTTTCTGGTCTCCCTTGTCCCCTTTGGCCCTACCAAACCCAATCAATGATTTAACACTTTGATATATGTGTGTCTAATATATATATATATATATAATGATCAAGGTATCTTTTATATTAATTCGAGTTTTTTTTAATCAGCAATTTATGAAGCATTTAAGATATTAATATAATAATGCTTCTGGAAAGAGCCGAGGAAAAAAAAATACTACGTCTATATTATTAAGCTAGACTCTCCAAATAGTCCATTCTATATATAAACACAAGTTTTCAAGTTTAAAGTTTAGTCCCACTGATGAGGCCTTGTCTTTCCTCCACAAGACCAGCCAAATTTCCAAAACAGTCCAAACCCACAAATCTCCAAGCTCCCTTATTCTTCTTCTTCTTCTTCCAAAAAGTCTCTCTTCAACCTCATATATTTGTACAGAACAATACAGCTTGATTCCCTACAAATCATGGGTCTCATGAGCTACAACAGAGTAGGCAGTGGCAGAGGATCATCCTCTTGCCCCAGAGGCTTCAAGTTAAACCCAAGAAGGTTCTATGTTCTAAGGCTGCGCAAGAGGTTCAGATTCTTTCTCACCCTATTTGATAAGTGGAAGCTCTCATACTCTCAAGCTCTTCATCTTCTAAAGAGAGTGTTTCACAGAAAAAGTGGGTTTAGAGGAAACTACAGCAACAGTAGCAGCAGAAGCAGTTTGGTGAGGGAGGAAGAACAGATCAAGGGTCGAGAATTCTATGGAAGGTCAAATTCTTCTTTCTATGCAGAAGCCATTGCTGATTGCTTAGAGTTCATCAAACGAACATCTATTTCCATGGACCAAATTCAAGATACAGTTATCCATATTCAAGATTGAAACTCATGATTGCCCCTTTTTTCCCTTTTTTCAGAGAGATACTTAATGTGAGTATTTATTATGAAATGAAGTCCTCTAGATTTAGGTATGCTTTTGAGATGAGAAATGAGAATAGTATCTTAATTTATTTTTTTTTTCCTTGTGTATATTTTCATCCTAAGTTTTGCATTGGTAACGGGTCATTCTCTGTAATGTAAAAACAAGTTTGGGAAATTATGTCAATGGTCATAAATTTTAGTTCTTGTAATCTTAGAACATTAAAGGGTGTTTGCTTCTATCTCTCCCTCTCTCTCTCTCTCTCTCTCTCTCTCTCTATATATATATATATATATTTATTTATTTATTTATTTATTTTGAGAGATACCGATGTGGGTATTTATCATGAAATTCTCTGTTCTTTTTTTGTTCACATTTTTAGATTAAGGAATGCTTGAGATAATAATGGTATCTTACTTTCTATCCTGGTTTCTTTCTTTCCTTCTTTTTTTTTTTTTTTGGTGCATATTTACATCCTAAGTTTTGCGTTGGTAATGGGTCATTCTCTGCATTGTTAACAAGTTTGGGAAATGATATAAAATTTCGGGCCTTGCGATGCTAGAACAACAAAGAAGTGTTGATTTTTTCCCCCCCAATTTAAATCCCTTGTATTTTAATAAGTAAATATATAGTATATATTTAAAAAAAATAAAAAGTCAATAAAAAATAGAAAAAGTAAATTTCATATACATTTCTTCTATTTTGTATCACATTTTTTCAAACGTATCTTGCATTTCTACAAGTCATCGCAATTCCGTCTTGTCTTGGTTAATGGCAAGTGGCAATAGCCGGATGGTGCTGAGTTGGTATAAAATGAAGAATAATAAAGTTGGTATTACCACCTAACACCGCTGATTTTTGTCTAAACCAAAACGTAAAGCAAGTCTAAAGGGGAAATTATTGTTGACATTTTGAAAGAGAGGAGGGGACAATCATATCCCGGAATTTTACAATTTGTTTCATAGATGTGTTTGAATGCACATGATTTCCATTCTAAGGCATATTCTTACATTTAAAAAATAAAACAAGACTAATATTCCCACCATCACTGTTGATGCTGATTAGACATCCACTAATGCTTTGCTTTTTAGCTAATAAATCACAAAGCCCAATGTTAACAACCCCATATTATAAATAGGGCGCCCAACGGATCAAGACATGTATATTTGACTCGATTCCAAACTTGAGCATTTACGTTCAAATTTTCTCGGAATTTACCCATATACTCATTCAATTGTTAAATTACTTTTTCCAAACTAAACCTAATCATGACTTTCAAAAAACATATGTAGTTGTCGAAATGGGTTCGGGTGTAGCTTGAATTCTAAGCCCAACATAAAAAAGAAAGAAAAAAGCCTTGCGAACAAAATCAATCCTTCCTTTATTTGGCACAAAAGACCTTTTGAGTTTAGATAATACCATCAATTTTCTATATCTATCTTCTCCTTTGGGTTTTTAAGAATCTATAATATTCTACTTAAATACAAAATTATTTTTCTAGTTTCATTTTTAGAAGACACTATTAGAATTTGATTTTAAAAAATAGAGAAATTAAAAATCAAGTTAATAGCTATAATTTGGAAAACAAAAAAACTACAGATTGAAAATCAAATAAGTAATTCTTGAACTACACACAACATAACCCTTGGAAAATTTTTACTGAGTTAAAAAATAAAAGTGGACAATAAATTTTTAAGTTAGAAATAAAAATACTCAAATGTAAGTAAATAAAAATAATGATATCAAATAATTAATATATTAAAAATAAATATTAATATATGAAATATTTTGGATTGAAAAATTTTTAATACTTCAATTGATATATTAAAAAAAATATTAGTTCAGGACTTTAGGCCAAGTCAAGTTTTAAAAAAAATCTAAACTTGGCTTGTTTTACAAAATAGTTTTTTTAAATGGACCATTTTTCTTAATTGGCATTTCTTTTTTAAGCTTATATTTATTTTTTTGGGCCCAAGCAAGCTTTTTGCACTCATGATTATGTTTATTCTAAACAAGTTGGGGCATGTCAAGTTGAAGAAGAATAAGCCAAAATTATCATTCCTATATACAATATAGTAAAGGATCCTTGCTAGTGAATTACTTGGCATTAGCACAAAAATCTTTCAAACCCAAGATTATTGAAAAAAATTTTGAGTAATCTTTTTTACTAATACAATTAAAGTTTTTCCTAACTTTATTCCAACTATTTCTTTTCAGCGATGTTAAATATGCACTCTCTTACATTAGCTTAGTATATTTAAAGTTCTTTTGTGAGAACATTTTTTAAAAAAATTAAACTCAAGTCTTGTGAAGTAAATAATACCATTTTAATAAGTTGTTCTAAAAGAAATGTAATAACTAGAAAAAAAAAAAGGGGGGGAATTTTTTTTTATATGTATATTCCTTTCTCTCTCTTGGTTCCTCATTCTTCTCGTTCATTCTTTTACATCTGCCTACTGTTCATCCCTTCCTCCCCTATGAGTGTGAAGTCTCTCTCCCCTGAGTTACCATTGCTTCTTCCCTACTGTAGGGCCATCACTGGTGTCGCGTAGCTCCTCCTAAATCTCCCCACTGCTAGTTCGAGCACAGTGACCCGAGGAGAGGAGCCCACGGTGCCATCAGTCCAAGTGAGCTTCCTCCCGTCTCCTATATGCTTCTCTTTCTTTTTTTCTTTTTTCTTTTTTTGCTTTGTTCTTCTCTAAACCCATTGATTTCGGCCATTCCCTCTATTTTCAACCCATTTCTGCTCTAAGGCATGAGAAGGATAGTGAGATTCTTCCTTTTTGCTTAGCTGGCCAATGGAGTGCAAAGAAAAGGGGGTTTTATTTTTGGGGCTTTCTAACCATGTTGGATATGCATAAATCTTTAATTTTTGCTCCCTTAGAATGATATATGAACTTAAATTATGGAATAGAATTTATATGGAATGATTCAAGCTAAGGGTTGTTGTACGTGTGTGAGTGTGGTTTATGGAATAAAAAGTTGTTTAGATAGCTATTATGGAATTATATGAATGCGAGAATGATCGTTTTGAACCTACATGGTGATTTGATTAGTTTGGGTGTCATCAGGAAGTTCTATGAGCATTTGTAGTGAAGGAAACCAACCTTTCAAGGAGAAACAAGTATCGTGCTAGTATTGGGTACCGTCTGTGAATGAATAATGGATTTTGAAGTGCTTACCATTACTATTGATTCTAATATTGTTATGTTTTTTCAAATCAACATATGCGATACAAAAATTTTTGTTATATATATGTATATATGTTTTTGTGGCAATGATTTGATCTTGAGAGAGCAATTGTTTGGAGAAGTAACTTTTGTTTATTCATCTTTTAATTGGTCTTATTTAGTTATTTATTTACATATTTGTGTAATTATATATTTATGTTTGTTTATTTATTTATTTATTTATTATTTGAACTAATTTTGGTTCCTCGTAATCTTAATCCCTTGTAAAAATATTTGGCTACGATATATATTAGTTTAAACTATTGATTAACATAAATAGTGCTCCTTACATAGAATCTCCTTGTCGTATTACCCTTGGTTCGATAACAAGAGGAAAAAGAAAAAAAGAAAGAAAAACTCATAAGTGTATGCTATAGTCATTGGTGAAACTAATGACTAGGTAAGTTATATGTAGTGGAGGGATCTAGGCAGAGAAGAAGCTGCCTGTTAGGTGTAGCCACCCAAGTGAAATAGGTAAAGAGTTGCCAATGAGGTGTAGTCGCCCTCAGAGAGTACAAATCGTGACATGTAAGCAAGAGCGGGGGAGAAGGAGCTACCTGTTAGGCGTAGCCACCCGAGTGAAATGGGGTAAGGAGCTGCCAACGAGATGTAACCGCTACCTTACTTGCCCTAGTGATAAGCCTCCCCTAAGTAATCACATTAAGAGACTCAGGGTCTTAATAGTTATTCTTGCATACAATAAATCATAGATTTGTTAATTATTAAAAGTGTGATGGTTAATTTATGCACTCCTAACTCATTGGTTATGACCTTTTGTTTTAATTGTGGAACTCTGTTATTTCCTCACTGAGTTTTTGACTCATTCTTTTAAATTTAAATTTTCTAGATAGCGCCATCGGATCCGATCCGCCTCCCTCATCCTAGGTTCTGAGGCATTGTGGCAGTGAGCCTCCTTTTAGAACTGAGGGTATGGTCTTTTTTTTTTGTAATGAGTTTATATTCTTATTGTAAAGTATTTTAGATGTAAGTCCAATGGATATAGATTATGTTTCCCCTTCCCTATTTTGGCCCTTTTGATGTTTTGATGATTGGTTGTGAAAAGCAGAGCTCTCTTTTATTGTATTTGTTGGATTCTAGCTATTTGTAGAAATTTTGGATGTATTATTTTCAAGGGACACTCTGCCAAAATTTCTACAAAAAGCTAGGTATACAAAAGAAAGAACTATATATATCCAACAAGATGGGATTACACTTAATTTATCACTATTTGGTATAAAACCTCCAAAAAGTCATTGAATTAGCATAGCGTAGCAATTCAAGTCCATAAATAGGAGTCCTATGCGAATTCCTACATTGGTCACCCCTTCTTTTCGAGGTGTGACAAGTGGTATTAGAGCCTAAGTTCTTATGTCCTGTGAAATAAGTACTCCCTAATGACACCTTAGTTATCTTTATGAACCCGGGTATAATTATAACTAAGATATCATTAGAGGCATTATAGGGTGTTAATAATTTTTTCTTTATGTGTAATACCTTAGGAAGCATGGATTTCTATGAATGTGTATGTCTATGAATGATTAGTTTTTTTTGTTCTAACCTTGTGCCTTGGTTTTGATAGAGCAATGATGCCTGCTGGATCTAGTGCAGCTGTAGGAGCAGTTGCAGAAGAAAATGTAGATAGGCCTTCTATTGAGGCTCCTGCCCTACCAATGGCCCCAGTCCTTAGGGGTCATGGTAAAGGAGCCAGTAGAGGTCGAGGTAAACTTGAAAGGCATAGTGGGCAAGGCAAGGCTGCCTCATCCCCGGTAGAGAATGTAACAGTAAAAGGACTCATGCCTCCTCAATCATAATTAGGATCATTGGACACCTTGGTGGCTAGGTTACAAGGGACTGTGAAGGCATTAGCAAATGTAGTGCAAGCACAGGGAGTTAGAATTGATCAATTAGTAAGTGTTGTCACTCCACAAGCTCAAACACAAGTTTAACCTACTCCAGTGACACAGTCAATACAGAATGAAAGGAGGAATACTGATGACTTAATATTGCAATTTTTGAAGTTGAAACCACCAATATTTTCGAGGTTTAATAGCCAAGAGGATCCCTAACTCTTTATGGATGGTGTTGAGAAGGTATGCTGAGCTCTTAAATGCTCAGGTGAAGAAAAGATTGAATTAGCCACCTACCTTATGCAAGATGTGGCTTATACATGGTGTGAGACCTTATTCCAAGGAAGACACGCAGGATTACCCCTGATGACTTGGGAAGAGTTTAGAGAAGCTTTTATGGCCAGATTCTTACCTAGAAGTACTAGAGATGCCAGACGCCAAGAGTTTGAGACCTTGAGGAGAGTTCTTGGCATGAGTGTCTCTGAATATGATATCTGATACACACAACTCTCACGTTATGCACCTCATTTGGTCTCTACAGAAAGAGATCGGATTGAGAGATTTGTGGACGGATTATTATGCCCATGTTTAATGTAGTAGCGGCTCAGGTTGAGCAGTTTTCCTCCTATGCTGCGGCAGTTGATTGTGCAAGGAAGATTGAGTTGCTGGGGATGGAAGATAATGCACTCTTTATAAAGAAAAGAAAAAAGATTGAGGGTAAGCACCGGATTGTAGGGTACTTGATAGGCGGGTCAAGACTTCCAGATCATGGCCAGACATTGTCTCTAGTCTCAAAGAAACCAGTGCAGCCTTCGAGTAGTGCAATTAGTCAGTGATCATATCAGAGGCGTTGGACATCATGCCCAATACGGTTCAGTTTAAATGGAGCGTGACAACAATCATTGTCCTACTTATGGGAAGCTTCACTCTGGGCAATGTTATAAAGTAATAGGTGCCTATTATCTTTGTGGGCAAGTGGGGCATTTAAAGAAGAATTGCCCGCTCTAACGGCATAGGTCTAGTTATGAATTGGTTTCATCATCTCGTCAGGTAGCTCCTATAGCAGTTGCATCGATTCAGTCGATTCCCACCCAACCAAATAAGGGTGGTGTTAGGAGAGGTGCAGGAAACAGGGGGCCAGCCTCTGCGGGAAAAGGGCAAGCTCAGGTGCTTGCCTTGACTAGACAGGATGTGTAGGCCTCTAATGCAGTAGTAATAGGTACTCTCCGAGTTTGTTCTTCCGATGCTCGTGTTTTATTTGACTCTGATTCCACTCATTCATATATATCTCCTCATTTTGCTAAACAGGCTAGTAGGGATCTAGTTAATTTAGATGATCCCTTTATGGTTGTGACTTCAATTAGTGAATCGTTGTCAATGGACTATGTATGGCGGTCTTGTGAGGTTCTTACCGAGGGTAAGGAAACTTTAGTAGACTTGGCGATACTTGATATGACTAATTTTGATGTGATTTTGGGTATGGATTGGTTGGCTTCTTGTCATGCCACATTAGATTGTTATTCAAAGGTGGTGAGATTTAATATTCCGGGTGAGTCACTTTTTTTTGATACAGGGTGATCGTAGTGAAGTACTAACTAACCTTATCTCTTCATTGAGAGTCCAGAGGTTGCTAAGAAGAGGGTGCCAGGGACATTTGGTTGTTATTAAGAATGTTAATACACAAATGGTAAACACGCAACATGTTTCTATAGTTAGGGAGTTTGCTGATGTGTTTCCATAAGAGTTATTTGGATTACCACCGGATAGGGAGATTAAATTTCACATTGATATAGTTTCGGGCACGCAACCAATTTTCATACCTCCCTATTGCATGGCACCATCAAAGTTGAAGGAGTTGAAGGCTCAACTGCAAGATTTGTTGGATAAGGGTTTTCTCCTTTCAAGCGTCTCTCCTTGGGGTGCTCCAGTCCTTTTTGTGAAGAAAAAGGATGGGTCTTTCCGATTATGTATTGATTATAGGTAACTTAATAAAGTAACAATCTGTAATAAGTACCCACTACCTCGTATTGATGATCTTTTTGATCAATTGCAAGGTGTGCAGTGTTTTTCTAAGATAGATTTACGTTCTGGGTACCACCAAATGAAGATAAAGAAGGAAGATATACCCAAGATAGCTTTTAGAACCCATTATGATCATTATGAGTTCTTAGTAATATCCTTTGGGTTAACTAATGCACTGGCGGCATTCATGGATCAAATATTTAGACCATTTTTTGATAGATTCATTATAATATTCATTGATGACATCTTAGTTTATTCAAAAAGTCAGAAAGAGTATGAACAGCATTTATGCTTAGTGTTACAGCAATTAAGAGAGGAGCAATTATATGCAAAGTTTTTCTAAGTGTGAATTTTGGCTAGATCAAGTGGCATTCTTAGGCTATGTTGTTTCAAGGGATGGTATCCAAGTAAGGTAAAAGCCATCCAAAAGTGACCTAGACCTACCACAGTTACAAAGATCCATAGCTTTTTGGATTTGGCTGGATACTATCGCCACTTTATAAAGGATTTTTAGAAAATAGCTGCCCCTTTGACTAGATTGACACAAAAGAAAGTTAAATTTCAGTGGTTGGATACTTGTGAAGAAAGCTTCCAAAAGTTGAAGAAGTGTTTGACTTTCGCCCCAATCTTAACCTTACCATCAGGGATGGGGGGCTATGTTGGGTATTGTGATGCCTCAAGAGTAGGATTGGGATGTGTTCTTATGCAACATGGACATGTAATAACCCATGCTTCTAAGCAACTTAAAAGACATGAGTAGAATTACCCTACTCACGATTTGGAAATGACAGCGGTGGTATTTACTCTTAAACTTTGGCGACATTATCTTTATAGCGAGACTTGTGAGATCTATACCGATCATAAAAGTCTTAAGTATATCTTTCAACAAAAAGATCTCAACCTTAGGCAATGAAGGTGGATGGAGTTACTCAAAGACTATGATTGTACTATTCTTTATCATCTTGAAAAAGCCTACGTAGTTGCAAACGCCTTAAGTAGAAAGTCAATAGGCAGTTTGGCTCACATTGCAGGAGTAAAGAGGCCATTAGAGGAAGAAGTTTATAGCTTGGAAGGAAGAAGAATGAGATTTGAAATTGCTAAATCCAGAGCATTCTTAGCTCATGTGTAAGCTTGTTCGTCCCTCATTAAAAGGGTAAAGGTGGCTCAAAAGTTAGATCCCAAGCTGAACAAAATGATGGAAGGAGTAAGAAATGACAAAAATAGTGAATTCATTTTGGACTCAGAAGGGGTGCTTAGAGTTGGAGACCAGTTATGTGTGCCTAACATGGGGGATATAAAGAGAGAGATTCTAGAGGAGGCTTATCATTCGGCATATACCATTCATCTGGGATCGACAAAAATGTATCAAGATTTGAAGCAATCTTATTGGTAGGATGGTATGAAGGGAGATATAGCCGACTTTGTTTCTTATTGACTAGTATGTCAACAAGTGAAGGCTAAGCATAAAAAAACAACAGGGTTGCATCAGTGACTAGAAATACTTGAATAGAAGTGGGAAAGAATCACAATGAATTTTATAACAGGTTTACCCCATACTTTAAAGGGGTATGATTCTATTTGGGTGATTATCGATAGATTAATTAAGGCAGTACATTTCCTTCCTGTCAAGACTACTTATGGTGTGGCTAAGTATGCACAACTCCACCTAAGTGAAATAGTGAGATTGCACGGAGTACCCATATCTATAATTTCTAATAGAGGCCCTCAATTTACCTCTCGTTTCTAGAAGGCTTTTCAAGAGGCCTTAGGTACAAGAACAGACCTCAGTACTGCTTTTCATCCTCAAATCGATGGGCAATCTGAAAGGACAATATAGATTTTGGAGGATATGTTGAGAGCATGTGTCCTAGACTTTGGTGGTAGTCAGGATAGTTATCTGCCTTTAGCAGAATTTGCATATAATAATAGTTATCAAGCTAGCATTCAAATGGCACCAGTCAAAGCACTATATGGAAGGCGATGCAAGTCTCTAATAGGATGATTTGAAGTTAGTGAAGCTAAATTGTTAAGTCCTAACTTGGTACAAGATGCACTAGATAAAGTACACGTGATAAAGGAAAGATTGTTGACAGTTAAAAGTCGACAAAAGTCCTGTGTGGACCACAGGTGGCGAGACTTAGAATTTACCATGGGTGATCTAGTGTTCTTAAAGGTGTCTTTTATAAAAAAGGTGATGAGGTTTAAAAGGAAGGGAAAGTTAAGTCCGCGATATGTGGGACCATATGAAGTATTAGATAGGGTTGGTAATGTGGCTTGTTGTTTAGATCTACCACAGGAGTTAGTAGGAGTCCATCCGATGTTCCATGTGTCTATGTTGAAAGTACTCGTCTAACCCTTCTCACATAATTAAATCTCAGGAAATTGTGCTAGATAAAGGGTTGACATATAGGAAAGAACCTATTAAAATTGTAGATAAGCAGGTAAGGAAGCTTCGCTCAAGAGAAGTAGCAATGGTTAAGGTAGTTTGTGCAACCATTCATAGGAAGAGGCCACTTAGGAGCTAGAAAGTGAGATGCGGACCAAATAGCCTTACTTGTTTGAGTTTTAAGGTTAGAACTTAAGATTTAAATTCAAGGGCCGAATTTTTTTAAGGGGGAAGGAATGTAATAACTAAAAAAAAAAGAGGGAAATTTTTTTTTATATGTATATTACTTTCTCTTTCCTGTTTCCTCATTCTTCCCATTCATTCTTTTACATCTGCCTACTGTTCATCCCTTCCTCCCCTGTGCACGCGAAGTCTCTCTCCCTTGAGTTGCTGTCACTTCTTCCCCACTATAGGGCCATCACCGGCGTCGCGTAGCTCCTCCCAAGTCTCCTCACTACTGGTTCGAGCACAGTGACCCGAGGAGAGGAGCTCGCGGTGCCATCGGTCCAGGTGAGCTTCCTCCCATCTCCTATATGCTTCTCCTTCATTTTTTTGTTTTGTTCTTCTCTAAACCCATTGATTTCGGCCATTCCCTCCATTTTTGGCCCATCCCTACTCTAAGGAATGAGAAGGATAGTGAGATTCTTCCTTTTTGCTTAGCTAGCTGATAAAGTGTGAAAAAAAGGGGGGGTTTTATTTTTGGGGCTTTCTAACCATGTTGGATATGCATAAATCTTTAATTTTTGCTCTCTTAGAATGATATATGAACTTAAATTATGGAATAGAATTTATATGGAAGGATTCAAGCTAAGGGTTGTTGTACGCATGTGAGTGTGGTTTATGGAATAAAAAGTTGTTTAGATAGCTATTATGGAATTATATGAATGCGAGAATGATCGTTTTGAACCTACATGGTGATTTGATGAATTTGGGTGTTATCAAGAAGTTTTATGAGCATTTGCAGTGAAGGAAACCAACCTTTCAAGGAGAAACAAGTATCGTGCTAATATTGAGCACCGTCTGTGAGTGAATAATGGATTTTGAAGTGCTTACCATTACTATTGATTCTAATATTGTTATGTTTTTCTGAATCAATATATGTGAGATAAAAATTTTTATATGTTTTTATGGCAATGATTTGATCTTGAGAGAGCAATTGTTTAGAGAAGTAACTTTTGTTTATTCATCTTTTAATTGGTCTTATTTAGTTATTTATTTACATATTTGTGTAATTATGTATTTGTGTTTATTTATTTATTTATTTATTATTTGAACTAATTTTAGTTCCCTGTAATCTTAATCCCTTATAAAAATATTTGGCTATGATATATATTAGTTTAAACTATTGATCAACATAAATAGTGTGCCTTACGTAGAATCTCCTTGTCATATTACCCTTGGTTCGATAATAGGAGGAAAAAGAAAAAAAAGAAAGAAAAGAAAAACTCATAAGCGTATGCTATAGTCATTGGTGGAACCAATGACTAGGTAAGTTATATGTAGTGGAGGAATCTAGGCAAAGAAAGAGCTGCCCGTTAGGTGTAGCCACTCGAGTGAAACGGGTAAGGAGCTACCAACGAGGTGTAGCCCTTTAGAGAGTACAAATCGTGACATGTAAGCAAGAGGGGTGGAGAAAGAGCTACCCGTTAAGCGTAGCCACCCAAGTGAAATGAGGTAAGAAGCTACCAACGAGGTGTAGCCGCTACCTTACTTGACCTAGTGATAAGCCTCCCCTAAGTAATCATATTAAGAGACTTAGGGTCTTAATGATTATTCTTGTATACAATAAATTGTAGATTGTTTAATTATTAAAAGTGTGATGGTTAATTTATACACTCTTAACTCATTGGTTATGACCTTTTTGTTTTAATTGTGGAACTCTGTTATTTGCTCACTAAGTTTTTGACTCATTCTTTTAAATTTTAAATTTTTCATATAACAGATAGCACCATCGGATCCGATCCGTCCCCTTCATCCTAGGTTCTGAGGCGTTGTGGCGGTGAGCCTCCTTTTGGAACTAGGGGCATGGTCATTTTTTTAATTGTAATGAGTTTATATTCTTATTGTAAAGTATTTTAGATGTAGGTCCAATGGATATAGATTATGTTTTCCCTTCCCTATTTTGGCCCTTTTGATGTTTTGATGATTGGTTGTGGAGAGCAGAGCTCTCCTTTGTTGTATTTGTTGGATTCTAGTTATTTGTAGAAATTTGGGATGTCCTATTTTCAGAGAGTACTCTGCTGAAATTTCTACAAAAAGCTAGGTGTACAAAAAAAAGAACTATATATATCCAACAAGATGGGATTACACTTAATTTACTACTATTCGGTGTAGAACCTCCCAAAAGTCATTGAATTAGCACAGCATAGCAATTCAAGTCCGTAGATAGGAGTCTCATGCAGATTCCTGCATTAGTCACCCCTTCTTTTTGGGGTGTGACAAGAAATTGAACATAAGATTTTCTAGATTATTACAATTTTGTCTTATTAATTAACCCAATTCTTATTAATCTATCCTATACATATACAAAACAACCTTAACTATTGAATGTATGTACACTTAGTACATCTAAAAAAATTACATTTAAGTCTAATTACACACACACATCTCTCTCTCTCTCTCTCTCTCTCTCTCTCTCTCTCTCTCTCTCTCTATATATATATATATATATATATATATAACTATGCAGAATTACAAGAGCAAAATATATTTATCTTCTTTGAAATATAATTAAATTTTAGAAATTTATACCTTTTAATGTTATAGTCAATTCTAATGTTTTAAAAAAGTAGACTGGTTTTTGAATTAATGAAGATACTAATTTATGATTTTTAGTTTGATTATAGTTGAATCAATAGTCATTATATATATATATATATTTATAGATTAAAAATAATATAATAAATAATTTTATATATTAAAAATATGTCTAATTACATTATCACCATAAAATAGGTATGCGTTTTAGTAGCTCTTTCGTGTTCCTAATCTTTATTATCAAGCATGAAGGGTTGGCAATTAATAGATATGAATTTCAGCATACTAATTTTTTTATCAAATATTAGTTTTTATGTTAATTTAAAATATTAAAATTTAAAAGGCCTATAAAAAATGAAAAACATTATGTCATTGTCTGCTCAATAAGAAAAGGGCCAAATGGCCTACCCACTAACCCTCTCATTAGCACTAATGGAAGATGCTAGGAGTGGACAACATAACTCTTTCTTCCAAATCCACACCTTCATCTTAGCAGAGGAGAGTGCAAGAAAGCAAACTCAAACTAGCAATTCATCTCCTACGGCGGCGCACACCATTGTCGTAGGTAATTCTTCTGCACTTCACAGTTTCTTGTCTCTCTCCTTTTGCTTTGTGTTTTTGTTACGGCTAAAAATCTCCAAGTCTTTTATTTACAAAATTTCAAAGCTTTATCTTTTGGTCTTTTATTTATATTACTTTTCTTTTGCCACAAATATCATCTTCTTCTTTTCTTCAATTAATAAACCGAAAAGAAAAAAAAAAAGAAAACTGCTCAACCACTAGATCATTTGGTTTTTGAATGATTTTTTAATGGGCTAATTTTGAAGTTTAATTGAATCAAATCTATAATTAATTTATTGATTTTTTGGTTTGACTGGTTGTTCTAATATAATTTTTTAAATAATAATAAACTCTCTTATAGCATTATCATTAAAGCTTGCCTAAGTGCACATAAAAGGCCAAAAAAATTGAAAAAAAGAGGAGAAAAAGGAGTATTAAAAAAATTTGGTGTTGTTCTTAACTTGGATATAGAAAAGAAAAAGGAAGAGAATAGAGAATGAACTAACTAGAAAGATAGAACCAAAACAAAAAAACAAAAAGTAAAAACAAGGAAAAGAATAGTTTATATATCAGGGACAGATCGCACATTGCCAATAGATTCTGTTGGACGGCAAAACAGAACAAAAGCAAAGCCATTCTGTCTCTGTTGTTGGAGCCAAGTAACAACAATATTCCTTTTCCTACGGAGAAGACTTGATAAAGTTATGGAAGTACTTGATACTAAGTTCTTGGACAAAAATACAAAATTTAAAAAAAATTAAAATTTAATTATATGATGTTCAGTTATGCAAAAATTATTTTTAATTAAAAAAATGATAATAAATATCTAAAAAGTTTACTTAAACTTTTTTATTATGTTTGATTTGGTTTATTTTTATTTACTTATTACAAAATTAATTTATTATTATTAATTTTTTGTTATTAAATTTTTTAATAAAAATATAACTAATAAATTTTTTTACAACTTAATGCTACATGGTTGAATCTTTAAAGAATTTTTTTATAACTAATATTTTTATTGAAAATTTTAATAACAAATCACTAAAAAAATTTATTTAAATTTAATCAGGAAAATTTTAGATACAAATTTAAAATATTTTTATTAATTATTTAAATCAAAACATGACAAATAATTTTTTTTATAATTCAAAAATTTTAAAAAAAAATTCCCTCCAGGCTTCACTCTTTATTTATTAGAAAAGCTGATAAAAACTTCTACCTCAATTCCGATCTAATCCTTACATGCTGTTGACACTTAAAACGAAACGCGTTTCTTTTGTATTCCAATTTCGTGCCCATGTAACGAGAGTTTGAAATGAGCTTTTGCCCTAACGCCTGGAAGAAGCTCTTCACCAAAGCTTGCAGCTTCGTTGGCTTTGGACTCGCTGCCTCTTTCTCTTCTTCTTCTTCTTCTTCTTCTTCTTCTTCCAAGCTTGCTGCCATGGATGATTGCAAGATTCTCAAAACCAAGCTCTGCATCATCGGAAGTGGTCCAGCTGCTCATACTGCTGCCATTTACGCTTCTCGTGCCGAGCTCAAGCCCATTCTCTTCGAAGGTTGGATGGCCAACGACATTGCTCCTGGCGGCCAGCTCACTACCACCACCGATGTCGAGAATTTCCCCGGATTCCCTGACGGTATCCAAGGCGGCGAGCTCATGGACCGTTGCCGCAAACAGTCACAGCGCTTCGGCACCGGGATCTTCACCGAGACTGTGTCTAAGGTAGATTTCTCACGTAGACCCTTTAAAGTCTTCACCGACTCCAAAACCGTGGAAGCCGAATCCGTCATCGTCGCCACCGGAGCCGTCGCCAAGCGATTGGCATTTCCTGGCTCCGGCGATGGTCCCGATGGGTACTGGAATCGGGGCATTTCGGCCTGCGCAGTTTGCGATGGTGCTGCTCCCATTTTTAGGAACAAACCGCTGGCGGTAATTGGTGGTGGGGATTCGGCTATGGAGGAAGCCACCTTCCTCACTAAGTATGGTTCCAAAGTTTATATAATCCACAGGAGGGATGCATTCAGGGCTTCCAAGATTATGCAGAGCAAGGCTTTGAGTAATCCTAAGATCGAAGTCATATGGAATTCAACGGTCGTGGAAACATACGGAGATGCAGATAACACTAGAGTTTTGGGAGGACTCAAGGTCAAGAATGTGGTAACTGGCCATGTGTCTGATTTGAAGGTCTCCGGATTGTTCTTTGCAATTGGGCACGAGCCTGCCACGAAATTCTTGGATGGTCAGCTCAAACTCGATTCTGATGGCTACATTGTGACTGAGCCAGGGACCACAAAGACCAGTGTTGAGGGAGTTTTTGCTTCTGGGGATGTCCAGGACAAGAAGTATAGGCAAGCTATTACTGCAGCAGGCACTGGTAATTCTTATATCTGTTTGTTTTGGTTATCTATTGGAATATTTTTCTTTTTTAGTTTCTGACTTCCTAGTAAACTATTGCGCATGAGTTACGTGATAATGATACATTCAACTAAGGTGCCTGGTATTGAAACATATTACTTGAAAGCCCTGATTTCCCTATATATTCATGCGGATTTCTTGTGTATAAAGGCTGGTATGCAGTTCTTTGTGGAACATCTGAGATTTCTCTTAGCAGTAGTTTACTTATTGAAGGAATGAGATTGTTAGTTTTGGGTCAGAGAGAGTGTTCTTAGGGTAATATTTGTGGTTCCTTCTTAACTGCTTATGGACAGTGATATGGTAATTTAGCATCCTCCTTCCAAAAATTAATCCTGGCTCCTGTGATTATGTCTAAGAATGTGTTTGTCAAATCTCAAGTGAACATCCTCTTTAAATGCTTATGCTGAGCTGGATGAATGTGGCTTCTTTTCTTCTAGAACTGCTCCTGGGAGTATCTCGTGCTCTGTTTGTCTAGATGTGTGTTAGTCAAATCTCTGTTCTGTGTAAAAGAGGAAGCAAATGATTCCTCCTTTACCCTATGCCATTAGTTATGTTTACCGGAGGTAGTTGCTTGGCTAATGAATTAAGTTCCTTGTGCGACCATTGGTTTTTGCTTTTCAAATGATCTAACATAGGAATCCAACCTTAGTAGAAGTGTGCAATGATTCAATGAAGCTGAATGTTACAGGATCAGGATGGTATTGATTAATAACAACATCTTTTGTGAAACAAGTCAATCTTGTACCTTTTTTATGCTTTATAGGTTATATTGTTTTAGTATTGTTAATATGGAATACTGAAAAGATTCTATGTATGTAGATGATATCTGACAAGCGTTGGCTGTAGGATCTGGGCGTGATGAAAACATCACTATTGACCCCAACTTCTGATATGCCGATGACCTTGGTTTTGATGAACTTCTACCTTTAATAAGGATAGAGATGATAACACATGCTCAAAGCACTAATTCCTAAATACGGAATATTTCAGCTTGCGGTTCTGTTGTTGGAATTGCATGTTAGCACATCGAGTTACAGGGGAATTTCGGTAGAACTGGGGATTTTCACATCATTCAGCCTTTAAATTTCAATTTCTTCCACAGGAAGTAATTTAGATTATGTTGTTAAAAATGATTGTGCTGTCTGTGGTTGTGATGGTTATCATTGACCTCCGCACATTAAGTTTCCACATTACTATGCATATCGATGATCAGAGGCAGATGTACGCATCAAAAGCATTTCTGTCCCAAGGATAATGAAAATCATATTATTGGTGCAGGGTGCATGGCAGCCTTGGATGCTGAACATTACTTGCAGGAGATTGGGTTACAGGAGGATAAGAGTTATTGACTATCTAGGGGGTGCCCGGAGCTCAGAAGATGCTTAATTAGAAGTAATGTTTGATTATTAGAAGAATGAAGATCTCCGTGAACCAAATTATAAACTTTATATGTACGTTGGCATTCATTCTCTGATTGCATTGAAAAATAGACTTGCATTATGTTCTCAGATAGACAGATATAGCTTTTCTGCTCTAACTTCATGATAAATATACATGGATGCAACTAAGCACACATAGAGATACCCCCACTTAAGAGTATATATTATAATTTATTGGGCATATGGAATGTATCACTACCTTGATCCCCTCCTTAGTGAAGGTGGGGTTTGATCTACAGTTATGTGATGATACAAAGATATTTGCTTTCATTTTGGTAAACGTTGATCCATCAGTAGATTATTTCGGCTGTTCTCAACATCATAGTCAAATTTCAGTCAGTAAATTCTTATAGCAGCACGTTTTAGTTAATCCAGTTTTCATGTGGTTTAATCTCCAGTTATGTGATGATACAAAGATATTTGCTTTCATTTTAGTAAACGTAGATTCATTAATAGATTGCTTCCTGCTATCGCGCTGTGTTTTCTCAACATCAAAGTCAAATTTCAGTCAGTAAATTCTTATAGCAGCACGTTTTAGTTAATCTAGTTTTCTGGTGTTTTCATGTGGATTTCATGGCTAATTGCTTCCAGATTGTTACAAGCTGGATGAACATAAATGGTGGCTTCGTGTTGAAAGATAATAGTAGGCGTCGAACGCATCCGTGGCTGAATAATTTTTTAAACATAGGTTTTAATCATATTACTACTTTTCTTCGATGACAGAATAGCATTTCTAACAGAAATGTTATAAATTGTAGGTATACTGAAACAAATAATTCTCATTTTTACTTATTTGCCACACAGGATAATGCATAACAATCATTTGATAAAATATGCTTATTAAATTCCCAAAAAAATTTATTCAATACCTTAGATTATGTCGGTTGTGGCACAAAGAATTCTATTAGCAGAGAATCATCCTGGTGCAAATAGCGAAATACTGACAGCAAAGTCCAATTCAACATTACATTTTTTTGGCCAGCGAAAACTATTGCTCAACATGCCAACATGCGCAAGCTAATTGTAAAAACGGAATCTAATATCCAAGCAGAAAGGTGAACAAAAAGGAAGCTTTTTTCTTTAAAAAACAAAACAAAGCAAAACGAAAGTTTACATCTCATTTGGAGATGTCTGGATTCTCAAAATTACAAATTAACCACAAAATGAAGATTACGACCAGGCTAAATACTAAAAGGAAGACATCTTTGAGAAAGCTTTAGAAGAGAGACTAACACCCGTAACAGAAATGATCTAAAATAAATAAATGAAACTAATGACAAAAGTGTGGCTACTTCCTGATTCTCCTCCAGCCTCTCATTCAGGTCTTCTGTACAGTCCAAGGAAGAGACAGCCTCAAATGCACCCCATATAAAAGAAGTCTTTTGCAGGCTTTGTTTCTCTGTTTCTTGTCCACATGCCCCTAGGCACTAGATTCACTCTTCCAAGGCTACCATCAGTTTTTATTTTTCTCTTTCCCCACCACTCCCAAATGACCTTTTGGAATCATTATATATTAGCATTAGGCAAGATTTTTAAGTTTTTTAAACGTTTGCTATCTAATTCTCTAATATAAACAAAACATATAAATATTTTTTTACAACTTAACACTACATTATTGATTATTAAAAAAAATGCCTTTTGCATATCATATTTCTATTGAAGAATTTGGCAGTAAGCCTCTAAAAATTGCACCTATATTGTTTCCATTAGTATTTTCTTATTTCTTTTTGTTATTTGAAGCTTTGGCTATTTGTCTCCACATAATAAGTTCATTATTTAACAACTCAAGAGGCAACTTTGGAGACATCCCTGCTAGATCTATTGTATTTCATGTGGCTCTTAACAAGGTGCCCTGCAGAAATTGCAGACATGAGTGAAAGCTCCCCGGCGAGGACTGAACCGGCTACTATGGTAACCTACTGGCACCCTTGACACCAAGTAAATTAAGACAAGCTAACTGAGATGCAAGCTGTGTGCCCCCTCTAACGGTACCCACCTAAATCATAAAATATAACTTAGATAATCAAACACAGTCAGTATTCTTGTCATTATATTAACAAACACGCAGAAAATTTTAAATTAAAATGCTAATCAAACACAAACACTTAAGGCAGTTGATCCAGACAATTAACTTTATTCAAGACACACTCACTATGTACATCTATCCTCCGATGTTCATGCAATAAAGAGGCAGAAGGTAACACCCCATAATTAATTAAGGTATTAATCATGGATTAGATTAATTAGGAATAATTGAAATAGGATAATTGGATAAATTAAGTGAATGGAGATTTTAGAGAGATAAATTATTAAAATGGGTTTGAGATTTAATTAGGATAGAAATTCTATCTAGGCTTAAATTAATAGATTATGAGAAGAGGCTAATGGAGGCCCAATGGGTTAGGTGCAGACCCAACCCAATTTAGTGTGATGGAGGCCCAAAATCCACCTTGTATAGACTCCTTTAAGTGGCCCAATGACCCTTATGCAGACCCAAAACCTTTGGGCTCTTAAAATTTGGTCTTGCCCAATTAAATTTCAGCAACCCATTGCATATAAAATTGGCCCAGTAAAATTCTGCAGCCCAACACTCTAAAAACTGGCCTAACAAGCAAAAACCTGAAGCCCATTAAGAGATGGATCTTGGAGCAACCCATGACCCACATTTGACCCAACTTAAACCCTAATGCACCAGCCTCTTCCTCACACTTGCTGAAACACAAAACACAAAGAGAAAATTCGGAGCTTGGAGAGGAGGCTAGGGTTGGGGGCAATAATTCTGCATTTTCTCACATTTAGAGCAAGATTCAGCTAAAGTAATAGTTATACAACTTAATCCCCTCATCTTCTCCTTTAATTTGGTCCAATTAGTTTTTCATTTGGAGCATTTTCACTCTATCCAAAATCTGAAATGTGGGAATTTGGAAATTTTCTTAGTGAAATTCGTAGGTTAAGGTTAGGGCTAACATTAGGTGAGTTTAAACCCTCCATTTTGATGCTTTATTTGTTAATTTGAGATCCCCATAGCAGATATATAAAATGGGTATTGATTATGTACGAATTTGCTTAAGATTTTGAGTGGAATATTAAGTTTTCTGGTAGAGGACACTTTAATCCGAATTTGGGACTTATAGTGGCTGGGTAAGTGATTCTTAAGTAGTCATTAGCATTTTAAATTCCTTGGGTACTGATTGTAATTGTTAATGATGAATTAGAATAGTAATTCTATGATGCTATGGTTATAGGAGGAATTCTGCACCATTGGTGACTGTTGCAAGTGTCTACAAGTGAGGTAACTGGATTTATATCAATTCCATGTATATATTTGATTTAATTTCATATGTTGCTGTATATGAATGATTTGAAATATTGAATGAATTGGTTGGCTATCTGTTGAATTGTGATTGGACCTTGTGAGTCCATGGTGGAGCTGTGGTGCGGCTACCACCCGTGCATGTGCTTTGATCGAGCACCGGGTTATGATCAAACCCAGATGCACTGAGCCTCGGTTGTGCTCAATAGGGAGTAGGTGCCGTGGACGGGCCTCTCCCAGTATTAATGGCCTTTAACATATGATAATATGATTGCTAGTATGGGATAGTAATCATGATAGCTAATTGTTTCATTTGCTGATATGATGGTTATGATTCTGATGTTGATTTTGATTCATGCATATATGCTAATTAAACTGGATATATGATGGAATTGCCTTGGTTACTGAGATTTATATCTCACCCCGTTTTATAAGATTAATATTTCAGGTGAAGGTTCCTCGGGTAAGGATAAGGGTAAGCAAGTGGATGAACATCCATGAGCTGAGGTCGAGTGTGGGGAGCTACACTTGGTCTGAGTAGAATAGGATAGATGCAATTTTGTTATTAGTTTACATAGCATCATCATATATTCATGTTGCCAAGTGTAGGCATTCATATTTTATTTGATTGAAATGTAACCGTTAAGGATTTAAGTCTCACTATAGTTGAATACTAATGTATGGACTTATAGCATTATATATGTAATTTTGTTGAAAGTGTGATATGGATTACCACATGAGAATTGTAGTCATATGATGTCTTGGATGTGGACATAAGCTATTGTTGCATGGAATCTCTATAGAATGTGCATGGGATGTTAATTGCTGTTAATGCATGTGTTTTGCTGTCATATATTTATGAATTTGCTGATATGAGCAAGATAGCCAAGTAGGAAGTAGTATTTAAGTTTTGCAATGGTAATGGACGGATTGATGGGTAAATAGGGTAGATAAACATCATTAGAACCACATAAAATAAGGGAAGGTGGACCTGGAGTGTTTCCAAGATGAGATTTAGAGTATAGAGGGCGAAATTTGGGTAATGTGGTCACAGGAGGGAGTTCCGCCGCGGCTAAGAAGGCTTCGCCGTGGCTAAGAAGGCTTCGCCGCGGCCAAGAAGGCTTCGCCGCGGCCAAAGGAGAGACAGAGCCAAAAGGTGCCGCAGCATAACCAATCCTGCTGCGGCGCAAGGAAAGAAAATTGGCCCAGGGAGTGACAGTGGCGAGGAGCGTCGCGGCCTGATAAATCTCGCCGCGGCGCAAAGCAAAAAAAATTACCCAAGAGGGTAACAAAACCAAAACTCGCCGCGGCGCATTATGTCCTACCGCGGCGCGAGTCGAGAAAATTAAATAAGGGTTGGACAGAAGCAAAACTCGCCGCAACACGAATATATTGCGCCGAGGCGAGAATCCTGGGAGTTGAGCAGTGGTTCCAAGAGGCGTTCCGTCGCGGCGCCACATAGGTTGGTCGCGGCGAGATTTGTTAAATTTTTCCAGTGATTCCAGAGAGTAACTTGACTGCGGCGGGAAAGGTTTAGGCCGCAGCATAAGTCTCCAACCTACTCTTTTGAACCTAGAAACCCCAATTTCTCCAACAATAATGGTATGAGATGATATAGGAGTACTTGTGGAAGGTTATTGGGTATTGAAACTGATGGACGGTTGAATCATAAGCCTCTTATGGTAGTAGGATCTCTTTTATGAAAATTTTATTTTTGTTGAGGTGGTATGGTGATGACTCTAACATCAAGGTTCAAATTTTTCCCATATTTTCATAATGTGATAAATTGTAACCACTCAAACCTTGATAATTAATTATTAATCGTATACTTAACCATAATTACAATGATTAGAAGGTAAGATTGACACACAGAAAATAAAGATAGATAGGTTCGGTGCAATATAATCCCTAAAAGAATGTAAGTCGGTCTGCAACTTTAGTTTGCTTCTTTGTACACATGGCATCGGAGCAAGCTATGCACAGGATGGTGTATTGGTGTGAATGAATAAAATTTTTCCTTCCTTTATCCTAGAAGAGAAAAGGACAAGCATACAATTGAAATGCTTTAGTTTGGGAAAGAGGGAAAACTACCCTCAGCCCAAATATTCAAGGCACTAAATCTCAGATTGTCAGGCTGACATATTTTGATGACATCTCCCGTTTGAGAGAAAGGCTCAGACTATCAAATATTAAAGCCTCAATGTTGGCAACTAGAAGACTATTAATAACTATATATTGTACTTGAAAGATAAGGAGGATTTTAAAAACATCGATCTAATTATACCTCGACAGAAGGCATGGTGACAGAGATGTGAAGGTCCTTCCCATCGTTGACTGCTTCCATCATAGTGATGCACTGAGAACTCTCCACATTCTGAGCAGGATCCTGACCAGTGGCCACGTAGACAGCGGAGACAATATTGCTACATTGGGCATTAAACCCACCAAGAGCACCAGCCACAGTTGAGCCAGTAAGGTTTTTAAGCATGTTTTAACTCCACCAGGCCCTCCGTGCTCGTCTTCAGAACTTTCTTAATCACTTCTTCCTTGATTATAGCCTCACAGACCACAGACTTGCCACGCCCTTCAATCCAGTTCACAGCTGCCACCTTTTTGTCTGAACAGAAATTTCCTGGTGCAAGAAACAGGAATAACAGGATAAACGACAATTTAGCAACAATTTTGAGTACAAGAAGGAGCTGATTAAGCCATGCATGTTAAGGTATAAACTGATTCAGATTTTGAAACTGTAACTCCGTGTGAGAGCGAAGAACCTTTTGGAGGTGGGGGAGTGGACATGCATATAGAAATGAAGTTTACCGGAGATGCCAATTATATCCATGTCAGGTGTTAAGATCCCACATCGAATAGATTGGGTGTTAGCTCTAGACATATAAGCAGGAATACATCGAACAAATTGGGTGTTGGCTCTAGACATATAAGCAGGAACACCGTACATTTTAACAATTAACTTTTGGGGAGAAAATAATGACTTTGGCATAGGAAAGTTGCTCTAAAGAAAATCAAGGATATTTTGGACGCCTTTTGATACCATGCTCATCCCCATGGCGTCCCCAGTGCTGAATGTATAAGTTCTTGCCTGCTGTTGCACACTGAATACCCTCTAGCCTGGCAAATCTGCTAGACCTGCACATATTTATAAATTAACCAAATCAGGCCTCTTAGATGATTATTGCGGCAATTCTACGGTCATTTTACATATAATCTAGAACAAAAAAAGTCTCTAAAAATTATTAAGTCGTTGGAGAAATCCAAATTTTAAACGACATGAGTTGTCATGAAGTATTTTTATTCTTAATTTCAACAACATTAATATTCCTTTTTCTTACCTTTTTCCGAAACTTCACGTATCATTTCATTACAGATGGCAGAGTGGAACCTTGAAATCACAACAAAGAGTAAATCATAAAAACGAAAAGCACAAATCTTTTCGCTATCATCTAATTTTTTTAAAAATGGAATTTCCGTACTATAATAACCAATTCTTAGAAAGAAAAGAAAAAGTAAGATAATAAATTTTGGAAACAAAAAGCTAAAAGGGGAAACATGAAAGAATAGAAATACTTGCTGAAAACGACAGAAAGAGAGTCTAAATTAAGAGGATCGTCCAAGAAGAACTTCAACTGAGCAGCCCTTTTGGCAGATGAGAACCTAACAACGGGGGCCATGGACATGCCATCACTGAGCAACACAGAGAAAGCGCCAACCGATACAGAAATGGCCTTACAACCTCTGTTGGTGCTAGCCACAAGGCAACCCTCCGTGGTGGCCATTGGCATAGTGTACTCATTCCCATCTAGCAATAAGGGCCCTGCAACCCCTACAGGGATCTGAACGAACCCAATCGGCATCTCACAACACTGTCCCAATATCGATCCATAATCGAATCCTTCTATGGGTAATCCCTGCAGTGACCTTCCTGTTATTTTCTGCGCTGCTTCTCTTCTAATCGCAGCCGCTCTTCCACAATCCCCTAGCTTCGATTCCAGTGAGTACGAAGGAATCAACCCATATATCACTTATTTGACGATTTCTCCGTCTTCCTCGGAGAGAGGGAAGGGAATTTTCTCCAAGATTTTCTTCTGGGTCTGTGGCGGAGAAGCAGAGATGACAGAGCAATCAATGACACCAGCTGGGCAAGGGCCAATGAGGGCGTCGTCATGGTCGTCCAATTCAAGGTCGTTGTCGTCAGAGGAAGAAGAAGAAGCACGAGAAGTGATTGGGTGGAGAAAGCCATTGCCGAAGAAACCTAGAAGGTAGATGACGGAGGCGATGAGGGACACAATGGCTGCAATCTCGGAGAGGGTGATGACATGGAGAGGCGTGGATATACGGATCTTCTCACGCCATCGATGAATGAGTGAGCAAGCGACGGAGAAGAAAATGGTGAAGAAGATGGGGTTGGTAAGGTAGGAAGGCAGCAATGGCAGTGCTTATGATGCATCTGAAGCAGAAGAAGCTTTCGCATGCTTGTGGGGCTTGCGAGGTTCGCCCACAGAGCTTGGGCGGAGACGGAAGGGTTGCCGGCGAGTGTCCATTCTCCGGCGTGAACTAGAGAAGGAGAAGTGGAAGACCCCAAATGGGAAGTTTTAGAAGTTTGACAGGTTCCTCGGGGCGCCAGTTCTGGTATATATCGATTGTGGAACAGAAAATAGAGAGCCCCGAAATTTTGGAGCTTAATTCATTCACAAGAAATGACAGTAATCTTCTGTTCTGTGTCAAAGCCAATGGCACTTCACTCTGTCTTTCATAGCGAGTTTTTAACATTGGATTTGGCCTCTTCATCTGCCGTCACTAAAACAAATATAATTTGTTTGCGCCAAATCTGAATGTTTTTTTGCCGTGGTAGTTAATTTCTGTTAATATTATTTTGATTTTTGAATTGTTGCATAAACTACGTCATACTGCATTGGTAGGTGTATATATATTTAGATGTCCCTAAAGCCTATAATAAAGCTATTTGGACCTTTTTGGAACCAGTTTTGTAGAAAATGAACTTCCCTTTACATTGGATTCGACTTATCATGCATGCATGGGCACCGTGTCTTATGAAGTAATTGTGAACGGGTGTTAAACAGAATTATATTTACGGTTGTCGAGCTAAAAATCTGGTAGTAAAGTGTCTACTAGAACCTTTGATCAAATCAACTAGACTATAAATTCACAAAATCAAAATTAATTTAAAAAGGGAGGTGTTGTATACAAAATTAAATGACTAATTGACAATGAAAAATTAGCTACTGAACCAATTAAGAAGTAATTCGTCAAAACATAATTAATCGTAAGTTTCCTTTTTTGATGTCTCACTTTTCTCATCATCTAAACATTCCTTTGGTCTAATTTTAATCTCCTAATTAATTATATCTAACGTCCCTAAGCCACTACCTAAGGTCATGATTAATTATATTTATTACACCTAATGCAATTTTACTGGTCCAATGTTCAAACCCAACAAAAGAATCACATAAAAACCTCTAATGTGAATTATAGAACGTATTTAATTGATTCATCAACAAATTAAATCAAATGCAACTATAAGATGATCCATACGAAATAGTAATTATGTAATCCAAATTATCCAATTGTCATAATTAAGATCAATGCAAGTGAGTTAAATATTATGGATAATAGATTCTTGGTTTGTATCAAGTAGCTTACTTTTTCTTTCTTTATATGCATATTAATTTGCTTGAGCTTGGATTACATTATGTGTATTGGTTGCTTATGAAGTTGTAAATTATGATGTATGCTTTCAAGATGTTTTGAATTGGCTATATTTCTATGTTTTTATTGTTATATTTCATAGGCTTACGGCTTCAAAGAAAGGTGATAGAAGGGTTGAATGTAGTAGTTCTCCCTTAAACTAAAGGAAAAGTCTATGGTAGAGGGATTAAGTGCAATAGTTCTCCTATAGCCCAAAGGAAAAAGCGTAAATCAGATTGCATGTATAATACGGCCATATCAGAGGTTATGTTATGATGTTCTATGATGTTTTTAACCATGCATACTTGTATCTCCTTACTTGAGCAATCATGTGTATATATTAGAATTGATAAAGTATTATTATTGAGATTCTTCCCAAAATCTCATCCTATTTTGCCTTGTTCCCATTAACTTAGTGCCAGGTGAAGCAAGTAATAAAGACAAAGGCAAGGAAAATGGCATGATGAGATTGAAAAATATTACTAAAAAACATGTTTTCACTTTGATATCTATGATTGTATTTAAAAAGTGTAATAGTATAAAGTGATGCATAGAATCCATTTTGATGTCTAAAGCTTAATAGTGTATTATGATGTAAAATTTATATTGAATGGCTTAGGTTGTATGTCTAAGGCTAGGATGAGAATACAAGTTATATGTTAGAATTAGGTAGTAATATGTGGTATCTTGTAATGTGGGAAAGCACTGAGGTAGGATAGCTAGTAACTGAGCCTTAAAGTGCTAGTTTATGCTAGAAATGGATAATATAAATTGGATTTTGTTGACTATTGAATTGAACTATAAATTGAGGCTTTTATAAGGTCAAGACCCTTAAATGACAAGGGATTTTTTTTTTTAGAAAAAGTTTTAATTTATTCCATTGTGTAGTATTTTAATTATATGTCATTCATAGTAATGGGATTAAAGTATATAAGAAAAGTACAATATAAAGCTAGATATTTCAATTGGAATAAAGTAACAATTTTTGAGTTCTAAAACTTTTCCTTGATGCACTTGCAAGTAGTAACTTCTCATAGTTAGAGCATCAACCCTTATCCATCTCTTACTAGTAGGCTTATTTTACCATTACGTGACTTCCTATTTATTTAGAGTTCCTGCATAATATTACAAATATGTGAACCACAACCAATATCTAATACCTAAGTAGTAACATTATTAACTAACAAGTTAATTTAAAGAACAAATCTAACTAACCTTCAGCAAGCTTGTCCTTTAGGCTTGCAAGACACACCTTGCAGTTTCTTTTTTAATGCTTTTCCTTTTGAAAGATTCCTTTTTTCCTTTCTTGACACCCCTTTTAGCCTTGAGAGATTTCTTTTCTTTTCCTTTCTTTCTATCTTTCTCTTATCCTTCTTCTTAAAATGATTTAGAAACATCTTTAAATGCTAGCACATGACCTTTTTCCTTTTTCATATGTGACTTTGCCTTAATCAACATATTATGGAATTCATCAAGTTGGACTTCCATTTAATTTATGTTAAAAGTCATGATAAATTGAGTAAAGGAACTTAGCAACGATTGCAAGATAAGGTCTACACCTAATTCAATATCCATTCCAAATCATCTTCAAGACATAAGCACTAACTGATTGACCTCCATTCATCTTAGCACCATAACTCTTTAGATAACATGTATCTAGCAATGTGACTTTGCTCACCATACAATTCTTGTAAGTGAAGCAAACTTGCTGAGGCAATTGGCATGTTCTTATGTTGTCTTTGCAACTCATCTAACATTGAGATAAGTAATAAGCACCTAACTTAAGTATTATCCACTTTCCACTAAGCATGATCAGTTATTTATAGCTCAGTAGAGTTTTCATTAGGCTCAGGTGGTTCTGGTGTGTGAAGAACATAGATTAACCTTTGAACGGGGAGAATGATTCTCATAATCCTAAACCAATAAGAGAAATTAGGCTTGGTCAACTTATCGTGAAAAACTTTGGGCAATGTATTGAGATTGTTCATTTTGATCTAAATAAAAAATAAGGGATAATTAGCTAGTTGTTTTATTATCTACCAATAGATTTTGAGTTTTGAATTAATGGCATCTTCTATTATTTATTCTAAACACATATATCCTATAATACATATTCAGGGAAATTCCTATCGTAATATTCTGTAGTAGGGATTGAAGTCCTTTATTCTTTATAACCTCACATAATAGTTTCTTGGTTATAAGAATTTTTAAGGGTAGAGAACTCTATTAATTTGCATTCCAAATGCTTTTACCAATTATAGATTCAGTTTTTAAGAAATAATCCCCTTACATAATGGTTTTTTGGTTCTTATTTTTCAATTAATTTACACCCCACTCTAACAAGTATAGGTGATTGAACCAATAATCCTCACATAATAATTTCTTGGATTATTAGTTTTCTACCTCATACCATCATATGTTTGAAGAAGATGCTAAGGATTCCCTATAATACAAGTCTCTCATAACAAAGATAAAACTATACTTAGAACAAAAAATCCATTTTATACCCTTCTAATAGTGGAAAACCATTATAAAACATTCTTAATGTCCCTCATTCTCAATTTGATATTTTGAATAGGGATAATAACAACTTGATTGATTTTAATGGTCTCATCTATATTGCATAACAATCACATGTATCAATACATGATCAAAATATGCATCATATAATGTTGTACCGATTATGGACTTTCTAGGATTTGCATATCATTCACACACACATGCAAATCTTTTGATGTGACATTTTAAGAGCTTAATTGCATCTTCATGCCATCACCCTATAACTAATGATAAATATCTCCTATAACTACTTATATACATTTCTATAGTAGAGAGGCAAGGTATGTAAACCTCACTTAAGATTACAATTCCAAAAGTTAATAAATGATACAACCTTCCTATAACTATATAAATGTAAACCATTCATGCATACACTTTATTAACTATAACTGATCACCTTTTCTAATATAATCAAATTATATCATAAAATCAAAATACATTTAGTTCACATGAAATTGCATATAAGAAAAATAAATGATCCTATAGCAAATTCTAGGTTAACATAAGTCATGCAATATCATAATATACAAATTTGTGATACCTAAGCATTGATATCATAGGATAATTATATAAATAAATCCAATTTATTATTATTCTTGTAGTTTGATGCTTCATTCAAGCATCACACTAGCCCATTCATGGCTACCCCAAAATGTGCTAATCATGAAGGAAACCCACACAAAAATTGCAAGCTGCAAATCCAATCAAATTGGTCAAAATCATCCGCTTTTCTTGATTTTTAAGAAAATGATTTTGCCAAAAACTTCAAGGCACCTAAATTGCATCATATGACACCTAAAGAATTGGAAATTATCTAGAAAAACCAAATCCAAAATAAAAACAAAATTTGCATTAAAAAAAAAAGAAACTAGACAATCTAGTATTGTGCAAGTATGGGTGGAGATTGAAAACAATTTTCATGATCATATTATATGAATCTTTAACACACCTTGTGGAGCTCATATGAACATAAGTAGAGATCATATAATCACCCAAAGGGCCAGCAAAATGCAAATGCAAGATCTAATCAAAATTAGAGAAACAAGGCATGCGAGATTGGGTTCAAGCAAGAAAAAAATTTTCTTCTCAAAATTTCTTCAAGATCTAATTAATAAATTCTCAAATATGCAATCTCATATAACTCAAATTAGATTCTAATATATTTAAAAGGTTGGCTCTGATACCATTGAAAGAAAAGAAAACACTAGAGCAATTTTAGTGTTTTAAAATTTTCTTTGCCTTTTTAACCAAGGACCTCCCTATAAATCATATTAGAATCATAAGATAAGGTTAAAGTGGCTTGCATTGGTGACCAATTATGTTTACAAGATTAGATCTTCAAACACCAAGGTCTAAGCAACTCAAATTCCAAGCCCGATTTATGAAAATAACATAAGTGTCTTGCTTTTAAGTACCAAGTTGAAACCAAAAGAGATGCTAAAGATCTTATCTTTAGTTTGAGAGAACTCCTCCTAAGTTTCTAAAAAAAAAGTGGAGGCTAGAGAGTGCTAGCTCTCTATTCATCCTTTTCTATTAAATAAAGTACAAATCCATTTGCATTAATTTTCTATTTAATTGTCTCTCTTGAATTCCCTTGTATTGTGTCTAATCCCTTAGGTTTATACTTTATTAGTAATGAGAATGGATGGTTTACCACACACCTGTGATCTTTCTCTTTCAACCTTGGTCTTACTAGTAGCAGTATCCTTACCTCCTTCTTGATAGGATGAGTTTTTCAATGCAACTAAAAGCTATAGACTGGAAGGCCCTGAAGTTAAAAGTAGGTAGCTGCCAAACTGTGCTACATCTTCAAATCTCTTTCCTTGAGCATTTCTTGTTACAAAACCTGAAGTGTAATCTCTTACATTTATAATTAAACCATTCAATTAATCTAACTAATTAGATACCATTCCAATTCATAAATCACATTTATGTGACTTTTGGATAATTGAACTATTCAATTAATTTAATTAGAACTCTTTCTAATTTATGGATTATAATTATGTAACTTTTTGTTTCTCATAGATTATGATCCTTAATATAATATCAATTTATTTGCAAATCAATGAACCTAAATGTACAATTACATTCCTCTATTACATGATGCTTCTTTATGAATGTATTTAGGTATAAATAATATGTCAAATCCTAAATTCATACATGCATGATTTTAAATGATGACTATAATGAGAACATTAGAAAATGACATTTTCTAATTTCTCTACCTCTTGCTATGTGTATAGACTTTGTCTAGTATCATCCTTATTAAATGAAAGCATCTCTCTCTTTTATTAAGAGTAATAGATTTCTGATCAAGGTACTCATATATTTTTCATGAATATAACATTATATCTAATAACTATTTTTAGTTTGACTCATTACTAAAAGCAAAGCTACTAGCATCAAAATATAATGCATTAGATATCAATAGTTACTTAGGTAAAAAGAAAATTGTACCATACTAATTGAGAATAGCTCTTAACATGTTAATAAAAAATTCTGTTAGCTATTCTTGGTGTGATATTTCAATGTACTCATAATACTAACTTTAGTGTCACCTACACAAATAACTTAGGGAGAGGTCACCTCATTTGAATGGGTAGATCTAGTCATGTGCTAATCTTATTGGATTATATCTATCCTAAATGATAATCCTCGATTAAGAACTACTTAAGATTTATTAGAAACACAAATTACAATGATCAAATCATTAGTTATGTTTATTATCTTTTAATCCAAGGATAATATCACATTGTTAGTAATGTATGTATAATGCCAAAATTTTATTGATAATAAAATGATAACTATCAATGATTGTTTTTAAGGCACTTACACTAACATAATGTTAGTAGAGAGATTACTTTGCTAACCTCTATGTTACAAATATAACTTATTTATATTCTTAAGACTTGCTATTTCAGATAAATTGAGTGAAAGAAGTTAAGTGAAAACTAAAAGAGTTTTTATCAATCAATTGAAAGCTAAAGTCAATAAATTAAAACTACAAACTAATTAACTAAATACTAACAAAACTTTTATACAATTCCTTTCTCATTCTTCTTTAGATACTTGTTACTAGGTTGATGGAAAGTTCAACTTGGCCAAGTTAGACAAGTTTAAAGAAAATTTTTACTTGTACCTTTGTCTAAATTTACTCATTCAAACATTTTAAACTATCTCTACTATCTTTATAATCTAAATTCTAAATTATGTATAAATAATTCCTTGTCTTTCAAAACATGGTATGAACTTCGTAAATATATAATTTTACATAAAGACCTTTATAATTAGTAAATCTATTAATTTATTATTGGAAAAGTGATATAAACTAATTTTTTATGCAGAACTCTTAATTTTAAATTATTTATAAATATTTTTTTTATATATTATACTTTTGTTAATAAAATAGTACACTCACAAATAATAAAGAATTATTTATATAAAATTTTAAATTTAAAAAATTTATTGTCAAATTTTAAAAATAAAATAATTATTCACCTTTTTTCTGAAAGAATTCTGTACATTTTAGCTGATATATATATATATATATATAAAAGAAAATCAAGGAAATTGAATAAGTAGACGAAACATTTCATTCCTCCCTTGCTTTTTGGCGCCGCAAAGCGAAGGGAAGAAGGGAGAGACGTTTTTGCTTCGTGTTCCATTTTCGCAAATGCGAACGATGGTTCCATCCGTCCGTACGGTTCGCAACCTTGTATCGTTTTCTTCCGTATCTTTCCGTCTGCTGAGAGATTGCCGTTCGACTCCACCAGCGACCAAGATGCAAAATGTTTTTTCTCATTCTTGGTCGATCATTGATCACAGATTCACTCGGCATACTAACAACATAATGAGAAGTGACACTGACACTTTGTGGACGTCTTCTGCGCATGTAGTAAAAACTTTCAATAGTACTAAGTATCGGAGAATGTCTCTGAGGCGTGCTCAGCCTCCAAATCGTAAGGCCAACAGAAGGGCAGATGCTAAATTGGCAATCGAGCTTGCGTTGGATTCTGTAGTTAAAATATTCGCTGTTTCCTGCAGCCCCAACTACTTCCTTCCTTGGCAAAACAAGTCCCAGGACGAAACAATGGGTTCCGGTCAGCTTGTTTTGCTCACTTTACAGTTCTTGGTTGGCCCATTGTCAATAGTTTCAACATTATGTTTTGGACTTTCTCTGGCGTCAATTTCTTCTTTACATTTTACTTTTTTTCGGGTTTCGAACGGTCAGTACTTTGATGAAATCTTGGAGGCCTCGTTTGTGGTTATTCTTACTTTCTTTAAGTTAGGTTTAAATAAACACTTTCATTTATGGTCTGTTTTTCTGCTTTTAGCAAACAACCCTCACAATTCTCATGAAGGTTTATGGTCATGATCTTTCTATGTTGCACAGGCACAGGAACTGGATACAGTATGGTACAGATAGAACAATGTATACTATATGAACCAAAAATACTTCACAATATACAACAATTCTTACAACAATAAGCCTTCTATAATATATAATCAACCAAAATAGTAATCCGAGTTTCCTAATATGATCCGAAAGTTCTATCACTTTATTAGAAGTAACGCCAAAGTAATATATGATATTAAAGTTTTGCAACTCTATGTAGACTAGTTTGGTTAATTTCTAATTTTTTTAATTATTTAATTATTTAATAAGATTTAATTTTAGATATATAAAATTCAGAGTTAAAAGTTTGTAGGCATACCTAAGCCAGTATAGTAGTTAGCAAGAGGTTTTAGGTTCAAATCTTGGCTCCATAATTTACCGAAAAATGTTTGTAGTCATACCTACAGTTTACGCAATGTGTATCCAAACCAAACTTACGAGAAAAAATAAAAATTACATGATACATATTTTGGAGCAACTAGAAATACTCCAAGAGTACCAATACTGGGTATGGCTCGAATCTAGCTGTACCATGCTTTATAGTGTTCTTTATAAGCTTTACTTACAATCAAGAATGGCATTAGGTAATTCAAAGCTAGTATGGGCTGCCTTAGGTCATAATGGATAGGATACCAATAGAACATAATTCTAGAATTGGAAAATGCAGAAAAACAGAACGGCAGAAACATGAAAAAAATAGTTATATTTCTGAATTAATAATGAGTTAGAATACTAACTGTAGAGGTAGGAAACCAGTCAAACCAGCAGATTGAATGGAAAACCAAGTAAGAAAATTTTCCATGTTGAGGCTGCTAGATACCTCCCAACAAACCACCCAAATTTTCCTGACCTCTTTCATCCCTTCCCTCCTCCTCTTATTGCTCAATAACAACCTTCTAACTAACTTCCTCCCTACTACCCACCTCAGCTGCCATGTGTCTCATTCTTTGTCTGCTCTAATCACACACTTTCTCCTTTCTACTCCCTCTTTTCCCCTGCAACCAAACCTATGTTTTCTTGCATACACCCTAGTAACAGGCATTATATCATTACCCCCTGTAGCTGTCACCTTGTTCTCAAGGTGAAAATTAGGAAGTTGTCCTGCTATTGCTTCAACTGACTCCCAAGTGTTTCAAAGTCTGGCAGCCCTTTCCATTGGATTATGACTTCTTGAGCACCATTCATCAGTGTTCGGACCCCCTAAAAGCAGCTGGTTGAACGTGCAATTCCAATTCCTCAGTTAGGAATTTTGGATTAAGTTGAGAGGGAAGAGGCGCATAAATATTATTTTAAGTTGAGAGATGTGGAACACTGAATGTTTCTTGCTGTACGAGACAATTCCAGCTTGTAAGCTGCTTCCCCAATTTTTGCTAGCACTTTGTAGGGTCCAAAAAACTGAGGACTTAGCCTTTCATTCATCCTTTCAGCTAAAGTCCTGAGTTTGTGGCAATGTGCTGTTTATGGGATTCTGTGGTTTGTCTGGTCGGAGAGTAATGCCTGCATCTTCAATAGCATTTCTTGCCATTAAATCTGTCATGGGAAAGCATTGTTTTCATGGCTTCTCTTTGGTGCTCTGAGCATGGTCTTTTTAAGGGACTAACCATTTTAGACATGCAAAGAGATTGGACTGCTCTTCTTCGCTGATTAGTTCCTTATTTAGGAATTTTCATATGCTAATCTGTATTGAGTCTGTACCTGTTTTTTAAGTTTTGTTTGAGGATTTCTTTTCCTCCAACTTTGTGTATTCTCTTCTCTTCTGAATAAAACTTCTTTTATCCCAAAAAGAGAAAGTGCTGAGTTTGTAAGGCGTTATCTTCACATAAACTAGTTTTCCCACATCCAGCATAATTCTCTCCTCTTACGATCTGTTGCTTCATTCATTTGTATCTGTACCTTTTCCAGATTTTCTTATCCCCCAACTTTGTGTATTCTCTTCTCCTCTAAATAGAACTTCTTCTTTTATTCCCAGAAAAAAAGACAAAAGGTCCTGAGTTTGTAAGGACTTATCTTCACATAAACTAGTTTTCCAACATGCAGCATAATTCTCTTCTCTTGCGATCTTCTGCTTCCTTCATTTGTATCTGTACCTTTTCTGGATTTTCTTTCAACTCTTCCAAGATGATATTGCTAGCTTGGATGTGATTGTTAATATACTTCACCAATGAAGCATCTTCCACTAGTTTAAGTAGGGTAGAAGGACCCTTCTATGTGCTGTTTCATCCCAACTGAATGTTCAAATGTTGTGTTTAATCAATATTTATCCCAAGCCACCGGTTGGTTGTATATTTTTTTCTCTCTAATAAAATTTCTTTGCTCCCAAACAAGAAAACTGAGCAGTTTTATATTTCTTTGGTGGATTTTAGAGGGTGGTAAGTGCATCTTGCTTTGTATCTCCAATGTTGTAGGTATACTTGGTTGGTGAACCTTTTTTACCTTAACCCATTGTTCTATATTTTCTACTATTAGACATCAATTTGCTTTGTTTTGGTTCAAGGCCTTTTGGAGTTCCATGTAGATTCATATGGGGTTTTCATAGTTTAGAATTTAACCTGGCCTGAAAATCAAGTTGATGATTTTCTGATTATGACATATTACTGATTTTTGTTCATTTGTACTTCCTCTTGTTTAAATGCTGTACTTGAAAGTGAAGCTGGATTTTTTTAATATTTCTACTTAACATGACCCTTTTTCTGGAGATTTCCCAAAGTGTTAGGACAACTTTTTAAGATGTGCTAACTAACTGATAATTGTAATTTAACTGTTTAGGATGAAAATTTATATGTGTGTAATCTGTAGTTGCTGATAGTTATCTTGCATGGCTCTAGCTATTGAATTATTTTGCTTTGATTTGCCTGCTAGAGACTAACAATTACATCTAACATCTTGATATTGTAAATTTATTAATTTAATTTTTATATAATGCTTTTGCCATCCTAGTAGTTTACTTTGTTGCTCTTTACTTTCTCTCTTAATGATCTATATGATTGTAATGTAGGGTTTGTAATTCCTGGCAAAAAGATTCTTACAAATGCTCATGTGGTGGCTGATCATTCATTTGTACTTGTAAGGAAACATGGCTCTTCCACAAAGTATAGAGCAGAAGTCAAATCTGTTGGTCATGAATGTGACTTAGCTATATTGATTATTGAAAGCGAGGAGTTTTGGGATGGCATGAATCCCTTGGAGCTTGGAGACATCCCGTTTTTACAAGAAGCTGTTGCTGTAGTGGGTTATCCTCAAGGTAATAATTCATCAAACATAAGTTTTTATTACTGTTGTCTTGTGTTAGTTTCAAGTTCTTATTTTCTACTAATAGCTGTTACTATTCTTTGACTTTGGTTTATATATTGATGGGTGAACCTTGCTGTTTGGTGCATGGAAAATTTAATTTTCCAGGCATTTGAACACTTATTTATAAGATGTTTAGTGTTGGAAATTACCATTAATTTTAATTAAGTTATTTTATTTGTTTTATTTTAATTAAGGCTTATTTATTTTTAGTTAGTTTTGGATGACATTTTTATGTGATTAGGATTAACTTAAGTGATTTGTTTTGATTAGGATAAGATTAGTTTAAATTTTCTATTTTAATCAAAATAGTTATTTTATTTTGATTAGAATAAGGTTATCTTATTTTTAAAGTTACGTCTTGTAGTTGGAGTAAGAGTTTACTTTCTCTTTTATTGTCTATAAATGTAACGTTGCATTTATCTAATAAAATAAGTTTAGAGACAAACTAAACCCTGAATTTTTACATGGTACTAGAGTCCCATGAAGCCTGACCTCTTTTGAATGGCCAAGTTCAGCTCACACGAAACATGGCTAAGTTTGGCCAACAAGAAACACAAAAATGCACTGCTCTGTGTTAGGGGAAAAGAGAATAGAATGATAGAAGAATAGAGGATAGAGAGGATTAAGAGAACTGAAAACTTCATTAACTGTCATAACTTGCTTCCTATTCTGTTACATGGCTATTTAATGAGTTAGTTAGTTAGAACTCTAACCAACTAACTAACTAATTCCCTTAACAACCATTCTGTTATGAACTACTTTTCCCTACATTCCTAATACGCCTAACAATAGTACCCTCTCCAAAAAACCCTTGACCTTAAGGGTGAATGTTAGAAAAATTTCAGATACATCCTTTCTTCTGCTGGATATTGATTTTCTGTTATAGCTAACTACTTCTTAATACTTTTCCTTTGCGCTTAACAATATACTCCCTCCAATGAAAAACCCTTGACCTCAAGGGTGATTATTACAAAAATCAGGACACACACACACACACACACACATATTTTTAAATCATAAAACTGGACCCAAGTAGCTCTTCATCAACTTCCCTCTGTACCAGAACATTATATTAAGTTCAGTGAAGTCCCATTGCATACACCCTCTTGATTTTGGCCATTGTATTTCAAGAACCCTATCATAGCCATTTAGAGGAATAACAAATGCATCTGTGCTGAATTGCTTTCCTTGCATCTCCCTTTTGAACTCCTTGCAGACTCTTTGAATGGTCACTTTACTTCCTCCAACTACTGTCATACTTCCTCCAGCTACTGTTACTTCTGCTTCCTCTAGTTTCTCCATTGGCCATCCCAATTTCTCGATCATTTGTGAGTCTAATAATTCATGGTTGCTGCCACTGACTGTCAAAATTTGTAAAACCTTCTTCCCACACCTCCTTTCATAGTTTCATCTTCGTCTCTAGGTAATTGCTTTCTTCAACATCCATAAAATGGGTTTGCAACTTCTTTCTTTGAGGATATTCATGGCGCTAACTATATTTTTCACAGCAAGAGTAACATAAGTTGTTTGCTTTACGTTCTTTAGTCTCTTCTAGTATAAGCACTTCTTGCAACTTGAAACCTCGCTTAATTCCCTCTTGCTTGTTATAAATCTTAGAAATTGTGGTAGTATTCTTTGTAACAAATGACCTTTCTTGATTACCATATAACTGACTTTCCCCTGCTTTAGTTCTCACTACTCCTTTAATTCCTTCATTTTTGCTTGAAGAATTGCAATTGAGCTCCTGTAACTTTGCAATCCTCATGGTATCAAGCAAGGTTTTAGGCCTGAATAATCTTAGAACCTGTGTATTTCTAAACTTGGCATCAGGGAGGAGGGTTGGCAATGCTAGAAAATATCTTTGAAGGAGCATTACATATGTCCTAATCTGTAATGCCATAAAATAGTTTGGTGGACATATTAGTTTTCCTTTTTAAGACGATTGTATCTAAATGTGTCAGGAGTACCTATCCTTCTCATACTCAAATCAGCCTAACCTTTTCATCTTGTGCATAGTGATATTTAGGGACCTTCATGAGTGAAAACCTTAAACAGGGCGAGGTGGTTTGTGATATTCATTGATGACCATACTGTTGGAATGGATTGAGTCTTCGGCCCATTTATTCAAAGTTTCCTATTTATTTTTCTATGTATTTATCTCTGTTTTATATCTTTCCTATTCGGTTTTGATTCCCCGTTAGTTTCGTCTTGTTAGTTAGGCACCGAATATGGGATTAGCCTTACGGTGGACTATTCCCATCTCCTATATGTATCGAAAGACCTTCAACAAATCAAAAATGCAGACTTAACATATAAATCTTCATGGTATCAGAACCTGTGACTTGATGAAGTCTGGGCAAGTCTCATTCGGCACCATAGGTGCCTTTACCATTGGCGGAGAAGACTCCTCTTCTCCGCCGAGTGGTGTTGGCCCGTAAAACATGGTAGCCGAAGGTTCTGTGACTGACGGTGAGCATCACAGTGTGAATTTCGATGGACAACCTGTTCCTGCGATGTCGCACAGCAGTCCCTCTATACCTGCGATATCGCACAGAGGTTCTTCTCTGGCAACAACGTCGATTTCCACTAATGGATACTCCCCTATCATTGTATCGCACCGTCTGAACGAGAACAACTATCTTCTTTGGTCTTGGAACATGCTGATGTTCATCAGAGGCCGTGGAAGAGAGAAGTATCTCACAGGGGAGGCAGCTGCGCCAGATATTAATGACCCCACATATGAAAGTTGGCTATTAGAAAACAACACAGTAATGACTTGGCTAGTAAACTCCATGACTCTTGAGCAACTACATGCTAGCCATCATTACCAAGGAAATATAGGAATCAGTGAGGCGAATATATGCTGTTAAGGAGAACACGGCTGCTGTTTTCTAGATAAAAAGGCAACTTAGAGATTTGAAATAGGGGGAAAAGACTGTCACTCAGTTTTATACCTCCCTCATACACCTTTGGCAGCAGATTGACCTTTATGAGATACATCACTGGACCTGCCATGCAGATGAGGTATACTACAAACAGGTGGTTGAGCGAGAGAGGTCTTATGAATTTTTATTGGGGCTGAGTGACAAGTTTGAAGAAATCACTTGAAGAGACTGTAAATACAGTAAAATGTGAAGAAAGTAGGAAGGAGTTAATTCAAGGCACTCCTCTCACATAAATATCTAAGACTTCAGCCATGATGGCTAGAGGACATCAGATCACAGACCAAAGGTGGAAGAAGCCTACAAAGTGGTGTGAACATTGCAACAAGGGTGGACACACTAAAGCCAATTGTGAAAAATCCATGGAAGGCTGCCAAGCAACAAGCAAGGAACTAGAATTGAAATAGAGGCTTGCTTGTTGGTGCGGAGACAAGTAAAGAAGTTCTTAACCAAGAAGAAGTATCAATTCTAAAAAGGTTATTGGAGAAGCACAATCTTCAAACCTTACAAAGTGAGAAAAATTTCTCTTCCCCTTTTACTCCCTCGGTGACCTTGACTCAAGCAAGTATACACCTTATCACTACTCTTCACACTATAATTCAACCTGACACTATTTGGATAGTGGATTCAAGAGCAACAGATCACCTAATTGGGTTTGAAGCAGCCTTTAGCAGTCTTGAGTATTGTTCTACCTATACTAATGTTAAAGTGGCCAACGGTACCTATGCTAAGGTCCTTGGTGTGGGTACTGTAACCATATCTGAAACAATTGAATTAAGGGATGTATTGTAGGTTCCAGAGATTAAGTGTAACCTACTCTCTGTTAGAAGAATTACAAGTCAATTGAAATGTAGCGCTAACTTCTTTGATGTTGATTGTGTTTTTTAGGATTTGGCTTCGGGGAGGATGATTGGCAATGCTAAGGAATGGGAAGGTCTCTACTATTTAGAAGCAAAAAGGAATAAATGTAGGAGAGTTGATGTTCTTTCTGTTGTTTCAAATAATGAGATTATCTTATGGCATTATAGGTTAGGACATCTAAGTCTTAGTTACATGAAGCATTTGTTTCCTGAATTGATTAATAAAATTGACTCTTCCTCCTTCCATTGTGAATTTTATCAACTAGCCAAGCATGCAAAAAGTCATTATCCCATACATGTTTATAAACCTTCTCAACCTTTTTCATTGATCCATAGTGACATTTGGGGTCCTTCTAAGATTTCAACATTATCTAAGTTCATGTGGTTTATTACCTTCATAGATGATCATACCTGAATTACATGGGTATTTCTAATGAAAGAGAAATCAGAAGCATTGCAAGTTTTCTGGAAATTTCATGTTTTCATTAAAAATCAGTTTGGCTCGTCCATTCAAATCCTTCGAAGTGATAATGGGAGAGAGTACTTAAACTCCAATTTTCAACAATATCTTAATGAGAATGGGATACATCACCAAACCTCTTGTGTCAATACTCCATGACAAAATGGGATAACTGAGCGGAAAAACCGACATCTCCTAGAAGTGTTTAGGGCCCTTATGATGACCAACAATGTTCCAACCACCTTTTGGGGAGATGCTCTGCTCACATCTACTTACTTAATTAACCGAATGCCATAAAAAACATTATAGTTTCAGACACCTATTCAAAAACTCTAAGAACTTTAGCCCACTTCACATCTTGTGTCTTCCATCCCTCAAAAGGTCTTTGGGTGCACTGTTTATGTCCATAATAATTTTGGAGGGAAATTGGACCCTAGAGATGTAAAATGCATTTTCTTAGGCTACTCATCCACTCAGAAGGGTTACAAGTATTACTCTCCTGTCCTTCATAAATATTTTGTAACTATGGATGCCAAGTTTTATGAAAATGTACCATATTATCCCAAATTACCCATTCAGGGGGAGAAGGGAGAAAGTGAATGGTTAATTTGTAATGATTTTATATCTGTACTAGACTTACCTATCTCTCAAATGTCACTTGAATCAGATTTTGGACCACCATCTCTAGCTCCTGCACCACCTGAACCTCTACTCGCACTTGAACTTCTACCCCTTGAGACTACCTCACTTAATAATAACACCAAAGTACCTGAAACAGACCATGACAGTTTGGACAATCACGAACCCATGGATGTAACTAAGACAAGGGTGGAACTACCTCAAATGCAGGAGATAAAAACATATACTAGGAGAAACAAGGGCCCAAATCAGCAAGGGAGTATTAGTAGAGAAGAACCCATTCCTGAGCAAAACCAAGAATTCAACTAGAAGACAGATCTTGGAGATCTCAATTGGCCTATCGCGTTGAGGAAAGGGAAAAGGTCATGCACTCAACACCCTATTGGTAAGTATGTATCCTATGAGAAATTGTCCTCTAACTTGAAGACTTTTGTTGCAAGTGTGTCAAAAGAAAAATTGCCAGAAACTTTCCAGGAAGCTATAATTGATCCAAGATGGAAGGTGGCAATACATGAAGAGCTAAGAGCTCTAGAGAAAAATAAAACTTGGGAAGGTAACAGACCTGCCTAAGGGTAAGACTACTATTGGGTGAAAATGAGTGTTTACTATTAAATATAATCCAGATGGGACAGTGAGTAGATACAAGGCTAGACTAGTTGTCAAAGGTTTCACACAAACTCATGGCATAGACCATTAGGAAACCTTTGCACCGGTAGCAAAACTCAATGCCATCAAGGTTTTGTTGTCCCTTATAGCCAATTTGGATTGGCCCTTATATCAACTAGATGTGAAGAATGCTTTCTTGAATGGAGACCTAGAAGAAGAAGTCTATATGGAAATACCGCAAGGTTTGAGAAATCAGAATAACAATGCAAATGTGTGTAGATTATTCAAATCCCTGTATTGTTTAAAACAGTCTCCAAGGGCTTGGTTTAAGAAGTTCACTCGAGTTGTTAAGCAGCTTGGATATATCCAATGTCAAACAAATCACACTTTGTTTGTTAGACATTATGGAGGTAAGAGCTCAATACTTATTGTATATGTGGATGATATTGTAATAACAGGAGATGATGTTTTAGAAATGGAGAAATTAAAGAGGAACCTGGCAGTTGAGTTTGAAGTCAAAGATCTAGGAAAGCTCAGATACTTTCTTGGAATAGAAGTAGCCAGATCTAGCTGTGGAATTAGTGTGTCTCAACAAAAATACACACTTGATCTATTGAAAGAAACAAGAATGCTGGAAACCAAACTTACAGAAACTCCTATGGAAACAACTTACAAATTAAATATGAAACAGGAAGGGACGCCAGTGGATAAGGAGAGATACCAAAAACTAGTTAGGAAACTCATATTTGTCTCACACTAGACCTGATATCAGCTTTGCAGTAGGTGTTGCAAGTCAATTTATGAGTGATCCTCGGGAAGAACACAGGGATGCAGTTTATAGAATTCTGAAGTACCTGAAAATGACACCCAGAAAGGGACTTCTATTTGCCAAAGGGAACAATAGAAAAGTAGAAGTGTACACCGATGCTGATTGGGCAGGGTCCATAACTGACCGAAGATCTACCACGGGCTATTGTACCTTTGTTTTGGGTAACCTAGTGACCTAGAGGAGTAAGAAGTAGCCAATGGTTGCAAGAAGTTCTGCTGAAGCAAAATACAGGGTACTTGCTCTGGGAATCTGTGAGGGAATGTGGATTTTGAGGCTGATGCATGAGCTCAAAATGACAATAACTACTCCCATTAAAGTGTGGTGTGACAATATGGCCACTATTGAAATTACTCAAAATCCTATACATCATGATAGGATGAAGCATGTTGAAATTGAGCGACACTTCATCAAGGAAAAAATTGATTCCAAGATAATTGACTTATCCTATATATCTTCAAACTTACAGGTGGCTGATGTTATGACTAAAGCTCTACCAAGAGTCAAGTTCGAAGAGCTAAGAAGCAAGTTGGGAATGATTAATATCTATTTTCCAGCTTGAGGGGGAGTGTTGGAATGGATTGAGTCTTTGGCCCATTTATTCAGAGCTTCCTATTTATTTTTCTGTGTATTTATCTCTGTTTTATATCTTTCCTATTCGGTTTTGATTCCCCGTTAGTTTCGTCCTGTTAGTTAGGCACCGAATACGGGATTAGCCTTACGGTGGATTATTCCCATCTCCTATATGTATCGAAAGACCTTCAGCAAATTAGAAATGTAGACTTAACCCATAAATCTTCACATACCTTGTTAACCTGGTTGTACCTCCTTAAAGAAAAATTTGAGGTAGCTAAATTTTTGAAATTTTCCATAAACTTGTCCAAAATCCGTTTAAAACAAGTATTACAATTCTAAGAATTGATAATGCCAAAGATTAATTTAACTCTACCTTAGGACAATACTTGGAAAAAGAAGGAATTATACACCAAGTTCTTGTGCATATACCTCTCAACAAAATGGGGTAGCTGAGAGAAAGCATAGGCACATCCTTGAAGTTGTTTGTTCCCTACTAATTACTACAAATGTGCTTAAACATTTTGGAGTGAGGCTGTCATGATAGCCATTTATCTTATGAATAAAATGCCCTCTAAAACATTAAAATTTCATTCTCCTCAACAAAAACTACTAGAAACCTACCCTTGCACTTCAACCATGAGCACCATTCCTCAAAAAAAAAAAAAATGGCTGTACATCATTTGTCCATAATGAACATGGTGAAAAACTTGATCCTAGAGCCATTCAGTGCATATTCCCTGGGTATTCACCTACTCAAAATGGGTATAAATGCTACTCACCCTGACTTAAGGAATTCTTTACCACCAGGAATGTTAGATTTTTTGAAAACACACCTTTCTATGCTCAAATACCCAATCTGTGGAGAGTGAAAATACGAAAGAATGGCAGTTTGAGAGTGATTTCAGTCCTGAAACAGACCATATGGCCAAGTCTTCTTAACCAACTCTCACACCAGCCACATTTGTAACCCAAATACAATCCATATAACAGCCTTCGGCCTCCCATAATATAGAACCTGACATGGACAAACCTGAGTCCCAACTTGATGCCCAACTTGACACCTCAAAAAATGCCATACTAAATACAAATCTCAAAAGTATACCCAAGAAGGAAAAAAGGTTCATCTGCTGAGCAGTAACATGAAGAAGAACCTGTGGCTGTACAGTAGCAAACGGAGGTAGAACAACAACATGAAAGAAGGAACAAGGACCAATATCCTCTCCCATGTCAAGTAGTGAAATGAAAGGAAATCTAGAGGTCCCTATTGCCTTGAGAAAAGAAGTAAGATCATGCACTCAATACCCTATTTATCGCTTCATTTCCTATGGGAGGTTGCCTCTAAATTTTTCTGCATTTGTGACTAATGTTTCTAGTGAAAAGCTACCAAAAACGTTATTTGAGGCAACAAAGAAACCTGAATGGAGGCAAGTTATCAATGAAGAATTGAGTGCACTTAAGAAAAATTGGACTTAGGAGATGACTGAGTTATCACTAGGCAAGAAGCTTGTAGGATGTAAGTAAGTATTTGCAATTAAATACAATTCTAATGGAAGTATTAACTGGTACAAAGTCGGGCTTGTGGTTAAGGGATTTACTTAAACCTGTAGTATTGATTACCAAGAGATATTTGCTCTAGTTGCAAAGTTCAACACCATCAAAATACTGTTATCTCTTGCGACCAATTTGAAAAATGCCTTCCTAAATAGCAAACTAGAGGAAGAAGTTTATATGGAGTTCCTTGTAGAATCGAAAACATTCCAAATATTATCTATAAACTTCACAAGTCCTTGTATGGTTAAAGCAGTCACTAAGGAGATGGTTTGATAGGTTTATTAATGTAGCTAGAGGACGTAATTATCTTCAGTGTCAAACTGATCATACATTATTCTTTACATCTGCATTTGATAGGAGGATTGCAATCTTAATAGTATATGTGGATGACATTGTTGTCATAGGGAACTATGAGGAAGAGGTCATCATGCTCAAGATCTCATTTGCTACTGAATTTGAGGCAAAAGATTTGGGATACCGAGATGTTTTTTAGGTATGGAGGTAGCAAGGACAAAAAGGGGCATTATCGTCTCTTAAAGAAAGTATACTCTAGATTTGTTAGAAGAAACAACGATGTTGGGGTGCAAATGGAAGTTGACCAAGCTTTGTCTTAAGAAGGAAGGTGTACCAGTAGATATTGGGAAATTGGTAGGTAGCTTAATCTACCTTTCTCATATACATCCTAACATTAGCTTTGCTATAAGTGTGACTAGTCGATTTATGGACAAACCAACTGAAAAAAACCATGGAGGGAGTTTACAAAATTTTGAGGTTTTGAAGATGACACTTGGTAAAGGCCTATTCTTTGAGAAAGAGGGACACAGAGGTATTGAGATTGAAGATTTTCTGGGACATACTGAACCAGAGCTTGAACTATTGCTTTTGGATTTTCTAAATTTTTATTTCATGATATAAAGAGAAGAATAGAGAGGAATAAATAGGGGGAGATTCCATAAATGGCTGATTCTCAGATCCCATGATACAAGCTCAAATGGTCAAAAAATAAAAACCTATAAATATAGCTAATCTGACTGAAATAGGGAAAACAGAAAAGGAAAGAAATAAGAAAATATAAGGAAAGAAATAAAGTACAATAAAGATGTGGGAGTCAAAGGAAATTGACAGAGATATACCTAATGCAGACTAGGTAGGCTTAGTAATAGATAAGTGCTCTACAACTGGGTATTATACCTTTGTATGGAATAATCTAATTACACGGAGAAACAAGAAGCAACCAGTTGTTGCAAGGAGCAGTGTAGAAGTTGAGTTTCATGTACTTGCCTTGGGTACTTGTAAAGGAATTTGGATCAAAATGGTTCTTCAAGAGTTTAAAAATTTCATTGAAAAACCTATGAAGGATATGTGTGATAATATGGCTACAATTGGTATTTTCAAGAATCCTATCCATCATTATAAGACAAAGCATGTTGAGATGGACTGAAACTCAAACAAGGAGAAGGTTGATTTGGGATTAATCGAAGTCTCTTATGTTTCTACAAACTTACAAGTGCTTGACCTCTTAATAAAGGTACTGGCAAGATTTAAATTTGAAGAATTAAGCTCCAAGTTGGGTTTGAAGAACATTTATCTCCCAACTTGAGGGGGAGTGTTGGTAATTCATAAATGCTACTGTAGATGCGCTAGAGTAATGCTGCAATAACAGTGTCAACAGCTTCAAATAACAGACCTTCAATAGAAGCTTTCATCGTCATGTTTTCTTATCTTTTATTTTTGGGATGAGTTTATCTGCTGTTTCTATTTAAGTAGGATTATATTTTCTGTTTTGTTAAGCATTAGTTAGTTGACTCCTATTAGGAATAGGAAATAGCCTTTCGGGCTTTATATAGAGGTGTTTTGTGTTGTACCAAGCTTAAGAAATAATACAATAATTATTTTCCTCTCATCTCTCTCCCTGTTTGGTTCTTCATTCATCATTGCTTGATCATTCCCCTTGTACTTTGTAACCCCCTAACATTCCTACTAAGATGCTTCAATGACACATTTTATTAACCCACTTACCTTTCTCTCCAATAATTTCTAATCAAATAAAAAGGGAGGTTTTGCAAAGAGATAATGTATTAGATTGGCTTGAATGGATGCTTTTGATAGGATTCTTTAGAAAGTGGTAACTAGTTGGTATGTAAAACGTAGAACTAATTAGGCTAATAGGGGGATGTTTTCTCTATTTCTAGCTCATGATTTTTCAATGGGGATCCTCTTATATATCTAATGAGGAGGGGCTTTTTTTAGCTGATGTATCCTCTTGGCTTCTTTGTTTTGTTTATTTTCATGGTTGTTCTTGGAGGATTTCTTATTCACCTATGTACTTCTCTACTATCTCAATTCATTCTTCTTGTAACTATAAAGATCTTTTAGAATACTGGCATAATTATAATTGGAAGGTTATGTGAGGTATATTTTCCATGGGAATCTATTATCTAAATGCTTAAAGGAGAGTTTTTTTTTAAAAATCAAATTGTTAACACATTTGCAGGTGGTGACAACATTTCAGTCACTAAAGGGGTTGTCTCTAGGGTTGAACCTACACAATATGCATATGGAGCATCACAGCTGTTGGCAATTCAAATTGATGCAGCTATAAATCCTGGGAATAGTGGTGGCCCAGCTATTATGGGCAGCAAGGTTGTTGGAGTGGCTTTCCAAAATCTTTCAGGTGCTAAGAATATAGGGTAAGTTTGTGGTTTTCTTTGCCTTTATATTCCCCTTAGATGTGGGGTATAAATTGTTCATTATTTACTATTTTTCATTTTATAATAAAATTCTAAAGCCTTCAACACCAATAAATCACAATTTTTGTTCTCTCTTTATACATATTAAATTATGGTTGTTAAACTAGCAAGTATAAATAAATTTGTGAGGGGGGTGAACTCGACTTCTAAACTCGTAAAAATTTACATACATCAATAAATAGCTGTCAAAAGATATATCTTATAATAAGTAATACTTAAAACACAATATAATGCGAGAGAAAAGATAGAAATATATAATATAAAGCATATTTAAATATTCATGCATCAATATTACAAGCTATAGAACACAAACACATCTGATGTTGCATGTCCAACATTGACAATGGAGTGATGCCTGAACATCGAAATCCTCATATCTTTAGGAACATGAACACAAGAGCCTTAACATCTTCTATGGTTCCATCTAAGTGATGCTTAAGTCAGAAAATGCCTCCACTAAAAGTTTTGGCACAATAGTTACACTTCACTTCTCTGATATTCCCTTTGACATCAACCCCATGTTCCCACCCAACATCAAACCTATTATCAGCTACATTTTTCCTTCTAATTCTTTTACTAGAAACATAGGCAAACATTGCTCAACTTGTGACCAAGCCAAACACTAAGAGAAAGAAGGAAGTGAACACCATTGAAAAAGAAAAATCAACATACTCAGCAAATCTTGTATGGCAAAAGAATAACAATATGGCAAATCTTATATATTATATATATATATATATATGAAGCCATGGCTACATTCATGAATATATTACAATCTAACATTCAAAGGAAAGCCTAACATGGTGACACCTAAAGATCACTTATTCATAAAATCATGTTTATATATTCAATTCATATTATGGACTTATGGTGCTTAAACTTTCAAGCTCTACTAGCTTAATAGAAGAGCTTCAAGACATGTTCAACTATAAAAGTATGATTTATGAAGTCTTTGGACTCTTCTTTGTTCATTCAAAGTAGGATGCCACAGAAGAACTGAAAAACTTGAAGCTTACCTGTACTGCAGGAGAGCTTGAATTGAGCTTCAATGGAAGCACTGAAGAACTACTAGCAAGCTAGAACATTGAAGCTACGGCCAACAGATAGAAGAGAAAAAGACTTGGAAGTCGCATTCATTGTTTTGCCTTTTTGGTGGAGTTGTGTATATGTGAGAGGATGGAAGAAGAGGTACTGTGAGGGTTTTGAATGTCAAAGATTAAGTCTCTTCAATCCCTATACATGTCTATGAATAAATTTCTTTGAGGAGAGGCCAAAGTGTATCCAACTAATAGCAGTTCTAATGACAATGAAGGATCATTGAAAGCTTGACCATTCTATTCCAATATGCACAAAACAACAGTATAAACTGCACTCTATCCTGCTTACTCCTAGCGAAACACAAACTTTCCACATTTGTGACTCTTTCAGGTTTCCTGCTTAGATACCTTGATTTAATAACCTTAGGAATATTGACTCTAATGTATGGTCGTCTAAAGCTTCAAGACAACTCTTTATAAATGGAAAAACCAACAAAACTTTGAACAAATCAACTCTCCTAAAGGGAACAACATTTAAAAAATAAATGCATAATGTTGAAAATCCAAAATTTGACCCCTCATTCAAGGTGTATTTTATCAGCCTTTATTTGATTTTATTCTAGTTGAAAGTCAGAGTATTTGTTTCGTTATTTAGTTTTGATTTTTCTGTCTTAAAGTGTTCTAATTTTCCCTTTATGGCTGCTGGTTTCATGGGATCCACTGGCAAAGCTGTTGCTTGGGATCACCTATATATGTATTTTCCTTCCTATCGTGATGTATAAGAATTTAGAGCACCCTTTCTGAGTTTTTTTCGCATAACAACTATAACACTTATGATCATACCTTTAACCATTTCCACCACTTCTATTTGCAATCCCCAAGAATAGGATTTGGTGGCCTAAGTAAAATTCCTTGCAACCTTAATATAGCATTCAATACCATATTGAAGTATCAGCTATCTGGTTCCCTTGAATGTAGAAATTTAGATTTAATATTTTTAGTGTTGTGAGTCAATATGTGTGGGAAACTTGTTCTTCTATAGATAATAGACACTAATCATCCTCTTTTAAATTACTGTCAGTTTGAAGAAGAGTGCATAATATTTTAAATGTATTGATTTTAGAGTTGATATATAGAGTGAATGCTAGCTGAATATGGACTATATGCTGACTGTAGTTGTGTATTTTGGCTGAATAGTCAGAGTTGTGTTCTTTGACTCTATTTATGTGATAAAATTAGGGTATAAAGGCAAGCCAATGAGCCACCTAACTCAGCCCAACAAAATAGGAAATAAAGGCAATTAAAAAGAACGATAAAACAACCCCGAAAACTAGTGACTAAAGTAAAGAAGCAATAATAAAAAAGGAGAATAAAAACACATGGTCGGCTACTCAATTAGCCACCTAACTTAACCAAACAACATAGGAAATAAAGGCAATTAAAAAACATGGTAAAACAACAACCCCCCCCAAAATGAAACTGACTAAAGTAAAGAAGCAACTAATAAAAAAATAGAATAAAAACACTTGATCCGCTAGCCCAATAAACACGACAATCTGCACTCCCCTTCAAGCTAGAGAGTAGAAATTTTGCATTCTCAGCTGGCTTGTTAGATTCTCAAATTTAACTTGTGGCTTAGCTGTGGTCAACAAGTCTGCTACTTGAAATTGAGTTGGTGTATGAAGTTAAAAAATCCGAATGTCTAGCTTCTCCTTGATAATATTCTAGTCAAGCTCATATACTTTGTTTTGTCATGATGTATAGGGTCCTTTACTATATTGATTATGGCCATATTATCACATAACACTTTTATAGGTGCTTCAACATGAATTCTCAGTTCACTTAGAAGATGATTTAACCATAACCCTTAGCAAATCCCTCACGATAGAGTTCTGTACTTAGCTTCTGTGCTATTCCTTGCAACTACCAATTGCTTTTTACTTCTTTAGGTAACCAAATTACCCCACATACAAGTACAATATCTTGAGGCTTACTCAGTTAGCATCAGTATACAATTCCACACATCTCTTAGCACTCTTGTTAAAATAAATGCCCTTTCCTGGTGTCATCTTAAGATTTTGAAAATAGAAGACATGTGCTCTTTTGTAGATTTATTCATATACTAGCTAACCACACTAGTTGGGAAATTGATGTCTGGCCTAGCATGAGATAAGTAGATTATTTTCCCTACAAGTCTTTGGTATCTCCTATTGTCCATAGCTAGACTATCTTCTTTGAACCCTAGCTTGTTACAAGTTGACATGGAACTGTCTGCTGGCTTACAACCTAGCAAGCTAATCTCTTCTAGAAGATCAAGGGTTTCCCTTTTCTGAACAAGCAACTTCCATACCTAAGAAATACGTCAAGTCACCTAGCAACTTGATTTCATACTCTTTTGCAAGAGCACCTTTTAGCCACCTGATATCTTCTTTAAAATCACCAGTCACTATTATATCATCCACATAGAGAATCAAAACAACATTTCTACCTTCATGGGATAATGTGGTAAATAGAGTGTGATTGGTTGTCCTTGGCTATAACCATAGCCTTTAATAGCCTTAGTGAACTTGTAAAACCAAGCTTTGGGAGACCGCTTAAGGCCATAAAGAGACTTGTGTAGTCTACACATCTTTGTTTTGTTACTTTTCTTAACATCAAAGCCTAGAGGTATTTCCATATACACCTCTTCATCTAAATCTCCATTCAAAAACACATTCTTCATGTCTAATTGGTGAAGTGGCCAATCTAAATTTGTAGCCAATGAGAGAAGCATTTTAATAGTGTTAAATTGGGCCACAAGAGCAAAAGCTTCTTAGTAATCCACCTCATGGGTTTGTGTAAACCCTTTAGCCACTAGCCTTGTTTTGTAATGATTAATACTCCTGTTGTTATTATACTTAATTGTGAACACCCATTTGCTCCCAAGTGGTTTCTATCCTTCAGGAAGATCCACAATCTCTCAAGCTCCATTCTTCTCAAGTGCATTAACCTCTTGTTGAACAACCATCCTCCGTTCAAGCTTTTGCAAAGCTTTATCCATAGTGTGAGGTAATTTTTCCTATTAGAGGTTGACAACCAAATTTTGCATTTTGGGAGACAACTTGTTGTAAGCAACATAATTTTTGATAGGGTGAAGGGTACAAGATCTAACTCCCTTTATCAAAGCAATAGGGACATTTAAATCATCTTCTATGTTACCTAGACTTAGAGGAGTCTCGTAGTAATGTCCATAAGTGTGCAAGGTTCTAACTCACTTGTTTTTTTGCCTCCAAGTGCAAACTTGTAGCTTTTTCTATTTATGACCCTCATTCTCCTTATTGGTTTCAGGTTTAGGTTGTAAAACAGGTTCAGGGACAGTAACAATGAAAAGAGGTGGTTTAGGAGGATTATCAGGATGTTTTGAAGCTGCAACAGGAGTAGAAGCACTTAAAGGACAATCTAGGCCCATTTGAGGGAAATCAGATCTATGAAGGCTTGTTAAAGGTTCTGGTGGAACTAAATGTATATGAAGAAGATCCCATTCATCTTGACTCTCCCTCTAAATGGGTGTTTTTGGGAAATAAGGTTTAGTTTCAAGAAAAGTTACATCCATGGTGATGAAAATCTTTTTGTGATGGGTGAATAGCACTTATACCTTCTTTTTGTTGGAGAGTAACCAAGAAAGACGCATTTAAGAAATGTTGGGTCAAGTTTCCCTCTATGATGAACATGCACAAAGGCTATGCAACCAAATATTTTGGAAGGTAAAGAGTGAAGGGTTTGAGTGCTTGAGTAGGATTTCAAGAGTTGGTCATATGGAGGGATATAGTTTAAGGTTCTACTGGGGAGTTGATTTATGAGATAAGTGGCAGCTTCCCCCTTATAAAGTTTAGGCATATTTGAGGCAATGATTAGGGATATAATGACTTCCAAAAGATGCCTATTTTTCTTCTTAGAGACCCTATTCTGTTGAGGGCTATCAATACATGAACTTTGTGTGTAATACCTTTTTCTCTCAAAAATTCACTATGGACAACATTAAAAAACTCTCTTACATTATCAGTTTGAAGTACTTCATTGTCAGTATGAAGTTGATTTTGATGAGGGAGTAAAAACACTTAAACAAAATGGGTACTTCAGATTTTTCTTTCATGAGATAAATCTAGATGATGCAAGTATGATCATCAATAAACATGATAAACCATTTGGCCCCAGAAATAGTTTTAATTTTGGAAGGGCCCCATATGTCACTATGAATAAGAGAGAGGTTTAGAGGGGATATAATGATAAGAGGGATAAGAGGATCTAACATGCTTGGACAAATAGAACACCTCACATTGAAAAGGAGAATTTTTATTAAATAACTTTGGGTACATTTTTTTGAGGTATTAAAAATTGGGATGACTCAAATGATAATGTAAAAACATAACATCACTAGCATTGATCCTAACAAAAGAGCTATGGTCCTAGAAGGAGCTATTGAATTATTTTGAATGTTGCCATGAATAAAATAGAGACCCGCAAACTTCTTTGCATTGCCAATCATTTTCTTCGAGCCCAAGTCTTGAAATTTGCAACCACTAGAGAAATAATTAGTAACATAGTTTAAGTCCTTGGAGAGCTTGCTAATTGAAAGTAGGTTGCAAGTAAATTTGGGGACAAGAAGAACCCTTCTAAGAACAACAAACTCACTCAATTTCACCGTACCAATTCCAGCGGCTTTTGTAAGAGAGCCATCCGCAATTTTTACAGCTAGCTCTACACTACATGGTACAAAATTGTCAAGGCATGAAGGATTACCTGTCATGTGATTAGTGGCACTTGAATTTACCACCCAAATATTACCTTGCTGAGCTTGAGTATTTAGTACAGTGGAATAATTACCTAACTAAGCCCCAGTGCCTGCTTCCACTACTTTGTTAGGTTGAGTTTTATGCCCAAGTACTAAATGTAACTACTCAATGAGATTTTTGTTGAGTGAGGAATTGTCAAATGGTTTCTAGTCTTCGCCTGGTATACCTCCTCACTTGCTTTTGTTTTCCTTTATAATTACTCGGTTTGCCATGTAACTTCTAACACTTGTCCTTAGAATGCCCAACCTTGTTGCAGTTCTCATGCCAGGGTGTATTCTGAGTTTTTAGCCCATAATCACTTGAGTTGGAGCCCCTGGCCACTAGTGCAGAATTGTCAACAGTCTTTACTGGGTGCTTTGAAGTGCCAAATGTTAGCTTTTTCCTAGTTTCCTCCATCTTGACCATATAAAAACTTCTCTAAGCGAAGGCCAAGCATCAAGGCTAAGAATTTTGCTCCTAACCTCTTCAAAGGTGTTAGTTAGATCGAGAAGGAATTTATAAATCCTTCTTTCCTCCCTCTGTTGTTGAAAAGAAGCAGCATCTACATTACATGACCATGTTTGTCTCGTTGAGATCAAGCTACTGCCAGTTTTTGATAAGGATATGGTGGTACTAAATAACATTATACTCTCCTTGTTTAAATTCTTGTAGAAACTTTCAATCTCGAAGATGACAGCCCTATTCTTAATTGAGGAGTAATTTTCTCTTACTGAATTCCATACATCCTTAGCATATTTGTAGATAAGTCTCCCCAATCTCTAAAGTCGTAGAGTTGATCAACCATGCCATCACCATACTGTTGTTTGCTACCAAGCTCCTATAGGCTGGATCATTCACTGTTGGATGGGCTGCCTTATCGGTTAGATAACCTTCTTTTCTTCTCCCCTGGATGAACAGCATAACACTTGATGAATATTGCAAATAATTGTCTCCATTGAGCTTATGGCCTGAGATGACAATAGTGGTGGAATCCTGGGAAGTTTGGGTGACAGAGAAGTCACAGTAGGATGAGGAGTAGAAGAAGAAGGAGAGGAATGAGTGGTCACTGAGGAGGCACCTTGACCTTCCATAATAGATTTGATGGTCTCATATGAACAAATTGTATGAACCAGAGAAGTCGGTGGGGCCCTTCATTTGGCCAAATTGGATGGAAGAGAAGTGGGGCATGCAAATGCTTTAATACCATGTGTATTTTGGCTGGATAGTCAGAGTTCTGTGTTCTCTGACTCTTCTGTTTATGTGATAAAATTAGGGTACAAAGGCAAGCCAATTAGCTGCTAACTTAACCCAACAAAATAGGAAACAAAGGCAATCAAACAACACGATAGAACAACCCTAAAAACAACCAACTAAAGTAAAGAAGCAAATAATAAAAAAACAAATAATGACACATCACCAATCAACCAGCCCAATAAACATGACAACCAACAGTAGTATCTCTGTAATTATTGTAGTTTTGTATCAAGTATCTATAATTACTTGGCTTCATGTTGGTCAAAATTCATTGACTGCATTCCTCACAAAAGGGTTGTCTCTTCGTCTCTCTCTCATTTCTTAATGGGAATTAATTTGGAGTTGTTCCACACATGAAATGTCATCATTAATTTGTCTTAACATGTCATTCAAGAACTCATTGGGCTCATTAATCCAATAATCTGGATCAAGCCACTTATTAGGATCCATTGCACCGAAAAGTCACCTTGAAAACAATTACTTAAGTAAAAACATAAATAAGAATAATCACTTACTAAATTGGACTTTGGATTAACGTCAACAAATTAAAAAGCCCAAAAAGATAATAAATAATAAAAACGAGATACATCATGAATATTGATATTCCATAACAGATTTGGTGGTCTAATATGAACAAATTGTATGAACCAGAGAAGATCATATGATTCAACCTGATGCTATTGCCATTTTCCTTCATTTAAGTGTTCGTTTAAAAATAGAAGGACAAACTATGTAATGACAAATATACAGCAATGCATAAGAAATCCAAGAAAGTAGAGTATAGATTGGGAAGTAGGAATACTATAAAATGTTTCTGATGAGAGTGATTTTCATAGATTTCAGCATGATCCCCTGTTTAGCTCTCCAAGAATATAAATGTTTGGATGCATTTCATTGGAGACAAAAGAGAAAAGAAAAAATAACATCTTTAATTTTTGAATTCATATTTTCTTTGAGCATAGGTGTATGATATATATATATATATATATATATATGTTTTATGAAGTTATTTAGAAATCCAGACTTGGGACATTGAAGTTTGCATAGTTTCACAGATGGACGTTGTGGTAGACTGGTGGTTGGCATCCAGCAGCATGTAAGCATCAGCTTACATGATAAAATGCACAGCCATTCAAGCAAACAAGGCTGGGTTATGATGAATCATAATATATTCTGTTTGTCTGATCAAGCATAAATATTTCTTACTAGATTATTTTCTTTCATACTGTATGTTGCAGTTACATTATACCTGTACCAGTAATAAAGCATTTTATATCTGGTTTAGAAGAAAATGGAAAATATGTTGGATTTTGCTCTCTGGGTTTGTCATGCCAGCCTACTGAAAATGTTCATCTAAGAAACCATTTTCACATGGAACCTGACATGAGTGGGGTGCTTGTAAGCAAGATTAATCCACTTTCAGATGCACATAAGGTTTTGAAGAAGGATGATGTCATACTTGCATTTGATGGCGTGCCTATAGCAAATGATGGGACAGGTGCGTTGTATCTTATTATTCCAGACTTTAATGTATACATTTTTTACTGTATGGATAGCCTGAAAGAAGCTCGTACACGAGAGGGATCTGTCAAAATTTATGCTTAAAGCAAAGATACGGTGAATGGAAGGCTTGCTCTGTTGCAGTGTAGACACACTCAGCCCATAGTATTCCCCTCCCTTGTTGTTTATAAAAAACTGGGTAATTCTGAATACAAAGGATGGAACTGATTTGCGCAGCTCTACATATTGCCTCCAACCCAGTATATGAGAGGACCAACCACATAGAAGTTGATTGTCACTTGAGAAAAGATACTTTCTAAATGCATTGCAACTCCAACGTAACAAGTTTGGTGCATATGACATGGAGCCCCAACTTAGGGGAAGTGTTGGAATAGGTATAAACACAAGTTATGACTTAGTGTGAACATGAGGTATACCTAAGTGTATACATAGCTGTCATATTTATTGTACACATCTTAAACTCTACATAAATGCCATAGCTGTGTAGGTCAGTATTATCATTGACACACATTCTCAAACCTAAGGTTTCCTCTTTTATTTGTAGCTTCACACCACATACACAAACCTGTCCTGTTGCTCTTGTACTGTTATAGTTCCAATTCCACCAAAAGTCTCTGTCCCACCTTTTTAATTACTCTCAGCATGGCCTTCAAAAGCATGAAAGTCTTAGATAGTGCCAGTCTCCCTTTGTGTATTTAGTTTGTCCTCCATTGCTTAATTTCATAGTGATCTCCTTCCAATAAGCCCTTAACTCCCCTAAAGAACCAAACAAAGCAATCTCTAAAATTAGATCTGCCCCCTCTAAATTGAAGGGAAGAATAATTGAATAATTTGGATTCGTTGTAGCTCTGACTCAATTTCTTTACACAACCCCCTGGTGGACCAGGTAACCATTCCCCACAACCACTCCAAAATCCTGTCCTCTGATTTTCCCCATTAACTTTATGGTATCAGTGGTGGTGATGCCCTCAATTGAGTTAATCAAGGTCTTTGTCGAATTTTTGTCTAATTTCCTTTGTCTTGCATACCCTACTTTCCTCCCTTTCATAATACTCTTCATTTTCCTCATCCTTGAACACTAACATAATATGTAGTTGCCGCTTCCAGCAATGATGGTTAGCTTCAAAATTTTCATCGCAGCTAAATTAGAGGCTGAAATCTTATCTTTGAGTCACTTCTCTATCCGATAAATGCTTGAACTCACTGTTGTTTCTCACAGACACAGATGTAAATGCAGCCTACAAACCTATCCTGATCTGTTCTCCTCCTCATGTGGGTTACAAGTCTGTTGGGGCTGGCATGGGTATTTGAATGGGTCTGGGTCACCCTTGAGTTAGTTCCTTAAGGCCTAGTTGCCTTTCCTTCTCTATTCTATTTTTGGCATCTCTTTCATTTAATCTCTCTAGCCCTATCCAATACCCAGTTTTTTTCCTCCACCTTATTGGCCAAATCTTTTAGTTGCTTTAGATTAGCAATGCTATTCATCTTAATCCTAGCTGTTATTTCCCACTTAAACCTATATTTGATGGGTCCCATATCATCATAAGCCTCTTTGAGAGTCCCTTAATGCAGTTGCTGTAGTTTCTTGTCTAATCACCATTAACACTTCATAGCCATACTCTTCTTGTATTGGCTAAAAGTGATCCATCAATTCTTTCTTAAACACAACAACAACAACAACAACAATAACAAAGCTTTTTCCCACTAAATGGGGTCGGCTACATGGATCAATCGACGTCATAAACACTTATCGTAAATCATATTTTTAGACAAACCATTTAAATCTAAATCTCCCTTAATAATTTCTCCTATAGTTTTTCTTGGTCTTTCTCTACCTCTAATTATTGAATTATTTTCCATCTCATCTACTCTCCTAACTGGGGCTTCTATAGGTCTCCTTCCAACATGACCAAACCATCTAAGTCTTAATTCTACAATCTTTTCCACAATAGATGCGACTCCCACCTTCTCTCTAATGCATTCATTTTTAATCCGATTTCGTCTAGTGTGTCCACTCATCCAATGCAACATTCTCATCTCTGTCACATTGAACTTATTCTCTTGTTGACTTTTTATTGCCCAACACTCAGTTCCATACAACATTGCAGGTCTTATAACTGTGCGGTAGAATTTACCTTTAAGCTTGAGGGTACTCTTCTATCACAAATAACACTCGAAGCACTCTTCCACTTCATCCATCTCGCTTGAATCCTATGTTTTACGTCTTCTTCTATTTCCCCATTATGTTGTATGACAGATCCAAAATATTGAAATCGTGTGACTTGTGGTATAATATGTTTTTCAATTTTCACTTCTGCGCTAGAAGTGGTGTGTCTCTTACTAAACTTACACTCCATATACTCCATTTTACTTCTATTTAAACGAAATCCATGAGTTTCCAAAGCTAATCTCCACCTCTCCAACTTTTCATTCATTTCCGCTCTCGATTCTCCAACTAAGATAATATCGTCTGCAAAAAGTATGCACCGTGGCATCGGCTCTTGGATATGTTCAGTAAGCACATCCAATATTAAAGTAAAAAGATAAGGGCTCAGAGTTGACCCTTGATGTAGACCAATAGTTATCAGAAAATCTTCTGTAGGTCCACTTTTTGTTACTATACTAGTTATAGCCTTATCATACATATTTTGTATTGCTCGAATATAAGCTATACGAACCCTTTTTTTCTTCAAAACCTTTCATAAAACCTCTCTTGGTACTCTGTCATATGCTTTTTCCAAATCGATAAATACCATGTGTAAAACTCTGCCTATGACAAGCCTTGATGCAAATTATTTTTCATAGCCGGTCCCAAGCCTGGAAAAAAGAGGAGGGTTGTGTTAGGCAATCGACAGCCAACGTAAAATTTTGTCGAATCTTTATGACATGGACAATCAATTCTTTCTTAAACACAGACCATGAAAATATTGGTGTTCAGGTATCAAGCCGTTGGAACCCATTCAAAGCTAGACAAACAAAAGGAGGATCAACCTTCTCTCTTTCCCAACTCCATTCACTCGAAATTATCCCTCCACCTTAAAGATGCATCCCATTGGGCCCTCACCGAAGTTCCAGATGCAGGTGTCTAGTATGTTCTTTCTTATATTCTAATGGAACTCCAAAACTCTAGTGTTATTTATATAGTAAGCTATAATTCCTACTCCAAAAACAAAGATGGAAATAGGAATATCTAGCTAGATGATTACAAGAAAAGGAAACCAAAATGGCAGAATGAAAGAAAACAAAAGGGTCTCTGGCCTTCGAGAGGCCAGGTTCTCTCCTTTCCCACTAAATTCTTCCTTTTGTTTCCTTCAAACCTTTGACTACCGGATAAACCTCACTGGTGGCCCTCCTCTCTCTCTCCTCCTCACACACCTCATGTCCCATGTGACTCAGTTAGTTATTACTAGATATTCCCTCCCCTGTTCCTCCTGCCAAGTCATCAATATTTACCTCCTTCTGATTCTTATTCTTTCTTTTTCTCTCATAAACTTTCCCACCTGATTGCCTGATAACATTGGGCCCATCATATTCTTTCCTACTTCTGACAATTTCCGTTAAGCCTCTTGAAAATCTTGCCTGGCCTACGTTTTGCCCTTCTACCCCTTGGCATTTTTTTTTTCATGTCTCAGTTCAGCCACCGCCTCTTTTATTTCTAATGGATAATCCTTAACAATGATGAACTGTTCAGCAAACCAACATCTCCCTTCACCACCTTCTCCAAGAAATCAATCTTCCTTCCATCCTAGTATTTACCATTTCTAGGTATAGCCACTCTGATGGCAAATTGATAGAATGTCAACATATATTCAAATACAGTTAAGCATTGTGCTTCCAACCTTTCTTGACAGTAGTGTGTTGGATCATATCTAAAAATTAAAAATTACATATTTAATAAACACAGAGAGTTTGCAGAATTGCTAATGACAGAAAACAATGAAATTTGTAGAAAACTAAAGGCACTATCTATCTGAGATGCTAGCTGTCTCCTGAGTCCTCCAGATTTCTCATACCACCGTGCAACTCCTTTCCCCTTCTTATTTCTTTACCTTAACAGAAACATACCTGTCGCACTCCAGATCCTCTACATGTCTCCTGCCCACAACTGCCCAGAACCACAAAACAGTTACATAAGTGCTCCCTTATGGCCTCCCTTCCCTTTACCTTCCTTCTTGGGCCTTCTAGTATAAACTTTGACTATTGGAGTCCTTCAAAGTCCTAATGCTATAGCACTTTCGCTTAATTTGCGAGAGTTGTCTTTAAATAATTGATAAGTTTCGTAACAGGGTCTATGAGATATGGTAAAAATTAACACAACATATATTTATATTATATATGTTCCCTTCTTTGCTTTTGTTTTCTAGTATAAACTTTGACTATTGGAGGCCCATCAAACTCCTAATCCTATGGCACTTTCACTTAATTTGCGAGACTTGTCTTTAAATAATTGATAAGTTTCTTAACAGGATCTATGAGATATGGTAAAAATTAAAACAATATATATTTATGTTCTATATGTTCCCTTCTTTGCTTTTGTTCATACATGCATGTATTATGTGTCAAACTGGCAAATCTGAGGTTGTAAGTCTAGTTTGAATCTGAGTTGAAACCTTTTTGAATCTCATGAACTTAAGACATTTAAGTGAGAGGGACATTGGTTTTCAGAGGCATGCTAAGTTTGACCTATGTAAGATTTACATTGTTGTACCCCTTAGGCATGGACCCCAATAGTGTGGATGGATCACAACTTTGGCAAAATTATCTTAAAAAGTTCTACATTTGAGTTGAAGAACCAGTGTAAATTGGGTTCGAATACCATGTTTAATGTAGATTTTTAGAATAAGGAATGCTTAGAATAGCTTACTTTATTCAAATGAAATGGAAGAATACTTATACAAACCACGGTAACAAGTTTGCCACTAAAATCCCGTAAAATCAGCAAAAAGATAAAAGATAAAAGAAAATAAATTACATTAAAATAGGCGATAAAAGGAAAGTCAAAGAGTAGAAAATTAGGAAGCTAAGAATCTAGGATTTAAATATGTTGGTATTCTCAAGCATAACTTTAGCCTAGATCTTAGGAGATTTGGGTCGATTCCAGCCCAAATTTGAGGAGATTTGGGTCAACGTTTTATTCTATCTTTATGCCTCTTTATTGCATTTTAAATCTGTTTGTTTCCTTTTCTAGAGGTGGTTGTTTACACCGTTAGTTTCTTTCCTTTTCTACCTTGTTTTGTACCAAATCTGTAGCAAGGGCTTTAAGGCACCTTTAAAGCCTCCAGACCTATTTATGTACTTGTCCTCTATTCGAGATATGATAAAGTGAAAATTATAGAAATGTCTCCCTCTCCATTTTAACATGGTATCAGAGCCCCATTGGCTTGCTTTCAGTCCATGACCAAATATGGTCACCAATCAACTGTGAGTGAGGAAATGAGAGAGCTTTCCACAGAGACGGCGACTCAAACACCTCAAATCCTTATAAATAACACCCCTCCCAGGAGCATCACTACACAACAATTAAACGGATATAACTACTTGTTATGGAGTCAATTCGTGATGATGTTTGTTTGTGGGAAAGGGAAAAAGGACTATTTGAGTGGAGAGGCTAGTGAGTCAAATACTAGTGATTCTAAATATAAAACTTGGAAGGTCGAGAACCACCAAATGATGATTGGGTCCTATGACAGATATGGGGACGATCATTATCTCTAAAGATTTAGTCCCAAAAAATGTTTTATTAGTGCCCAAACTTGCTTGTAACCTCTTATCTATGAGTAATAGTCAAGGATAACAATTGTGTGGCTAACTTTTTTGATGGTGGATGTGAATTTAGGACTTGACATTCAAGAGGATGATTGGCAATGTTAAGGAAGTGATTGGTCTCTATCTCATGGGTCATACAACCATAAATAAGTATGGCTTTGGTGCTAATAGGGATGATCTATTGCTACGACACTATAGACTAGGTCACCCTAATGTTCAATATATGAAAAAGTTGTATCTAGATCTTTGCAATAAAAATTTTGTTTTGTTATCTTGTGAAACATGTTAACTTGCTAAACACACTCACAATACTTACCCTGCACAAAGCTACAAGCCATCCCAACCTTTTCTCCTAATCCATAGTGATGTGTGGGGGCCTTCTAAGTTTAAAAGCATTTTGGGTGCCAAGTGGTTTGGTACCTTTGTGGATGATCACACAAGGGCAACTTGGATTTATTTGATGAGAGAAAATTAGAGGACGTTAAATATTCAACACCTTTAACCATTTTATTCAAAACCAATTCCAAACTCTGATCAAAGTACTAAGGAGTGACAATGGGAGGGAATACATAAGCTCATCCTTTGGTACCTACTTTAAAGATTAAGGACTTCAGCCCCAAAGTACTTGTGTCTACATCCTACAACAAAATGGGATAGGCGAAAGGAAAAATAGACACATACTTGAAGCTGCAAGATCCTTATTATTCGCCATGAATGTCCTCATTGTTTTTTAGGGGAAAGCCATCCATGTAGCATCACACCTCATAAATAGAATGCCCTCCAAAGTCCTAAATTTCCAAACACCATGTTCCCTTCTTATCCAAACCTATCACACAACTAGATTATTTCTTCTTTACCTTTCAAGTTATTTGGATGTACAGCTTTTGGCCACCTTCACCATAACCATGAACTTGAACCTAAAGTCACCAATTGCATATTTGTGGGGTGCTCATCCAATTAGAAAGGGTATACCTACTATTCCCCTAGCCAAAAGAAATTCCATGTTTCTATGGATGTCACCTTTTTTGAAGACATACCTTACTACCCTAAAACCTTCATTTAAGGGGAGAATGAACACTAAAGTGAACAGGCTTCTACACTTTGCAAACAAAGCAATCATCACAAGTCAAGTCCAAGTAACGATCTTGATATCCCCATTGTTCTTAGGAAAGGAATTAGGTCATGTACAAGGCATCAATTGCTACCTAATGAGAAAATTCCTAAGAGTGTTTAGAAGGATCGTAAAATGTTAGAATGGAGATTAGCTATTCAAGAAGAAATGATGCCTTGGACGAAAATGACACTTGGACCGTTCTTGACCTACCTAAATGGGTTTTCACCATTAAAAACAACCTTGATAGAAGCATCAATTGCTACAAGGCAAGACTAGTAGTAAGAAGATTTACTCAGACATATGAGATTGATTATAAGGAGACATTTGCTCTGGTAGCCAAACTCAATACCATCAAGGTATTGCTTTCATTAGTTGCAAACCTTGATTGGCCACTTCATCAAATGGATGTAAAATACTACTTTTTGAATGCAGATCTTGAGGATGCCTCCAAGCTTTAATTCAAGGGACATAGCTCAGGTATATAAGCTTCATAAGTCATGATATGGGTTAAAGCAATCCCTCAGCACATAGTTTGATAAGTTTACTAAGGCGATAAAGGGTTATGGATACTTACAATGTCAAACTGATCATGCATTGTTTGTAAAATTTTCACTAAAAAGGAATATTACTATTCTTATTATGTATGTAAACGATATAATTGTGACAGGTGATTTTGTAGAAAAAATTAGGTGGTTGAAAAAGGCATTGGCCAAGAAGTTTGGAATTAAAGAGTTAGGTGATCTTAAATATTTTTTGGGCTTTGAGGTTGCATGATCCAAAATATGGAATTGTAGTATCCCAAAGGAAGTATACATTGGATTTACTAGAAGAAATTGGGATGCTTGGTTGTGTGAACCGTTTGAAACACCGATGGAAGCAAAGTATAATATTGGCCTAGGTGAAAATAGTCCTCTAGTTGATACTAGTAGGTACCAAAAGTTGATAGCTAAGCTAATATATTGAGCTCACACTAGGCCATATATAAGCTTTTTTATCAGTGTTGTCTACTAGTTTATGAAGTGGCTAATAGAGGAACAGCTAAAAGCTGTCTATAGAATATTCTAATACTTTAAAATGACCCCTAGAAAAGGAATTTTCTTCAAAAGGGGTGAAACAGGAAAATAGAAATTTATTCTAATGCTGACTAGGTAGGTTCAATTGTTGATTGTAGGTCTACATTGGGTATTGCTCCTATCTTTGGGGCTATCCAGTAAGGTGGAGAAGTAAAACACAATTAGTAGTGGCCGGCTGTAGTGTAGAAGCAGAGTACAAATCCTTGTCACAAGGCATCTTTGAAGGAATTTGGTTACAGAGGCTACTCAGGGAGTTGAGGATTACTAGTCAAGAGCCTATGAAGGTGATGTATGATAACTTGGTTGCCTTAAGCATTGCCAAGAGTTGTATCTATCATGATAGGGCAAAACGTGTTGAACTTGATTGTCATTTTATTAAAGAAATGGTTGATTCAGGGGTGGTGGAGCTTATTCATGTCCTTGGAAGGTTTCAAGTGGCTAATGTTTTAGAAAAAGCATTGTCCAGAATTCAATTTGAAGAGTTAAGATTTGAGTTGGGCATGATCAATATCTATAACCCAATTTGAGGGGAAGTGTTGGAAGTTATTTTTAATTATTTAAATTATAGTTATTTATTAGTTTATATTTATTGATGTTTTTATTGTAACAAAGTCCTATAAGGATTTAATTAGATTTAAATGCTGATTTGGTGGTTTCCCTGGGTTGTTATACCTTATCCTTTTTCTTTTGTATTTTTAGTTTGTTGTTGTGGGTTTTCAGCCAAGATAAGGTGGACATGTTGCTTTTTGGTTATTTATGTAGACTAGATTCAATGAATAAAGTAATTGATTGAGAATCAAAGAAAATCTTAGCGTTTTTTTGGGGGTTAGGATTTGATCTTATCTTTTGTTATTTTTTGTTAGGCTTTATCAATTATCTATTATTAGAATTAGGCAATTATCTTTCATTAAGATTAGGATTTATTATTGTCTTTTATTATTAAGAGTTATCTTATACATTATAGATAAAGTCCTTAGCAGTTGTATTGATACTAACATAGTTTTAAATAATATTATAGAGCTTCTGAATATCTATGTTTCCCTCTCTCTTCTTCCTTCTCTCCCTTTATTTTCTTTTGCATCTCCCTCTTTTCTTCTTCTCTCCCTTTTTATCGTTCATTGTTTTGCATCAAGTGGTATTAAAGCAAGGCTCCCTTGTTCCAATCAAACCTTTATTGCTTGAGATTCATTGGAACTTCATAGGAAACTGAGAAACATCTTTATTTGAGCCAAATCTCAAGCCTTCGGCCTCTAAATCAACTAACGGACCACACCATCAAAATTGCATTGCAAAAACCAGCCAATCCACCAAAATTCGTCGTTGGAAGCCACTGCGTATGCTATCATGCATTGGCAACCCTCCCTGCATGTGGGCTTCATGTGCTTGCACACTCTTGCACACGCCAGCATACCAAATATGGAATTTTCAGCCCTTTTTCATCCTATTTTCCACCCTAATCAACTAGAGTTGCAAATACTGATCATTTAGGTGTATTTCTTAGTACTTATATTAAATTTGGATTTTAAAATTGATATGGTAAATACCCAAAATATTGAGACTAGCCTAAACAGTCTTAAGGAATAGTTTAATGCTATTTTAGAAAGTGTTAACTATTGCTTTAAGGACATCTTGGATGCCATCAGTCAACATTGTATACAAATTATTGTAAAAAACTTAGAAGAACCAAAGCAAAAGAAGGATGTTTTCAAGAGTCCAGAGCATTAGAGGAAGCTCTCTCAATCAAGTTCGATGTTATCATTGTGGAACCTCTTAATTGTCCACCAAACATTGATAATGATGGTTAAATCATAAGGTTCGGGGAGTAATTGGAAGTAAATTTGAGATGTGAAGATATCAAATTCTGACCAATGATTGGAAGTTTAACTAGAAGTTCTAGAATGTTGTTTAGATTCAACTGGCTTGACTACTATATCCAATTGAGTTTGTTCTTCTTGTGTATGGGTGAATCTGAAATTGTCTTAGGTACCATATCTTAAAATAGCAATGTTTTTCCTACCTGAAGCTCCAAAATAGATTATTCTATTGCATCTGCATTTCAAAACTTGAGGTCAGGTTTTCTCTAACTAGAGGAGAATAATGGAGAACAAGAAAGATATTATTAATTATTTGTAAATTAGGAATTAAAAATAAATATAGGAATTAATGTTTAAATTAAATTTTTTAAATTTTGAATAACATTAGTTATCAGCTTAGATATTTCTTTTTATTAGGATTTGATCTCATCTTTAGTTATCCTTTGTTAGGCTTTACTAATTATCTATTGTTAAGATTAGGCAATTATTGTTTATTAGGATTAGAATTTAATATTATTTTTTATTATTAAGAGTTATCTTATAGGCTTTATATAAAGCCTTTAGCATTTGTATTGATATTAACCTAGTTTTGAATAATATTATAGAGCTTCTGAATATCTACATCTCCCCCTCTTTTCTTCCTTCTCTCCTTTTATTGTCTTTTGCATCTCCTTCTTTTCTTCTTCTCTCCCCCTTTTTCCTTCGTTGCTCTGTATCACTAGGGAGTCAATGATGACCATTGAGGAAATATCTCAACTTGAGAATAACCAATTTTCCAAAGAGCATTGGGAATTGTTACAAAAATTGCTTGGAAATAAAGATCAAAATGACAAAAAGTACAAAAACTACTCAAAGAAGATTGTTGGGTGTAGTTCCTATGCCCAATCAGGATTTGAGATTTGTGAAGATGATTGGCATTACTAACTCCATGTTGTATCTAGCTTGAGGGAGAGTGTTGGAATCTCGTGGTTATGAGCTCATTTATTTTCTAATTGGCCTTGTTTATCACATGGGATTTTAGCTTCGTATCATAGTCAACTTATTTCTTTCCTTATTTATTTCCGTGTATGATGCCATCTTTGTCATGCTTTTATTTCCTTGTTTTCCTCCTTGATTTTTGAGATTGGTTGGCTGATTCCTAGAGTCAACTATCTCCTTTATATGTCCCACTCCTCTTTCAAAATAAAATGAATTAGAACAGACTTCTAAATTCTAAATTTCTACAATATCTCACTTGAACTTAGTCCTTTAAATAGAATGGTCTGACCAATTTAGTATGTAAATCATGCTAAACCCTAGATCAATTTCTAAAATTAGACAGAGCCATGGATTGATGGGCCCCTTTATTTTATTATTTTATTTTTTTTGGGTGGAGGCAGGGCTCACAAACTGTTTTGGTTCTGATAATTATAATTATTGTATGACCTGAACAAGTCCATGCTACAGATGCGGGATGGTTTGCATTTTGCTTGTCATGCTCAACAAATGTTTGTAATGGATTTACTAATAAAGTGTTATTTTATATGCTAGATGGGTGTGTTGAATAGCTTTGTCCATTAATGTGTTTTGACATTATTTATATTTTTCATCCCAAGTTGTGTCTATTTTTCTTATATGTGATTTCTCTGGGGACAAGAAAAGCTTATTAAATTGATAAAAATAGTTGACCATGCATTCAAATAATCTTTTCTTTCTTGATGCAATGACATCTGTAGTTGATAGAATTTTCTTCCTTCCTTCCCTGCAGTTATTTCTTGGATTGCTTTATCTGGTCTTTGAGAACTTAGTTTTAAGTACTTACTCATAATATGACATATGTGCTGCAGTTCCTTTCCGAAATAGAGAACGAATTACATTTGATCATTTGGTTTCTATGAAGAAGCCTAATGAAAAAGCAGTAGTCAAAGTTCTGCGGCATGGTGAAGAGCATGAATTTAGTATCATCATCCGTCCTGTAAGTTACTGTATATATGTTTTTTAATAGGTCAGTAAGTGTCTTTGTCATGCATACTAGATTTAGTTACAGTTTTAATTTGGTATAGGATGATGCATAGGTTTGAACCTAATACCCCTTGCTAAGTTACATTGTAGTTTTTTTTTATTGACGTTAATGAATTCCTCTGTCAGACATTATTAATTGAAATACAGCTTTATTAGCTGAACTGTGGAAAAGGGATTCAAATTGCAGTTTTTTTTTTTTTTCAAAGGAGCTTACAAAAGGCTAAATGCCATCAAAATGATACTTGGTTGGTGGGCTATATGACTATCTCATTGGTTTTAACATCCTAAAAGCTTAGTGTAGGACCGGGTGGAATGCTCCGGTTGTTGAGAGATTCAGTCAATAGCATAATAATTTATTAGAAGTATATACATATATATATATATGAAAAATAAATTATTAAGGAAGAAAATAGTTATAGAAGAGGAGAATAAGACATTCTTCAAAATGAAATCTCCAAAATTAAGAGAAATGTAAAAAACTGAAAGTCCTTAAATCAGAAATGAAGCAAAGTGGGCCAATCTCTTTGCAAATCTAAGATAGCAAGCCCCTTAAAAGAAAGGTGAGCAGAAAACCAAAACTGAGGACATGAATGCTATCCTTTCCCTCAACAGCTTCATAGACGATTAAAAACCTTCAAAATATAAAGAGTGTTCTGCTCCAATATAATATACCATAATACTGCAAATACATGTTGCTGCAATGCTTTTGGAACTCTTTTGCTTCCAAATTCCTTAAACCTTGTCAATAGAAAACCCTCTAGTGTTCAATGACAGGTCTTCGAATAATTCTCTTGCATAAGGTGCTCTGGATATTTTTCTGACGTATTCCATCATTGTACAAGAGAAAAGAAAAGAAAAGAAATGGAAATTAATTTCCTACCAAGAAAATAGTTAATAAAAAAGAATTGAGTTTCAAACCCACATTAAGTTCATGTCCTATGCGCACAAGTAAGACCATCAATTTCCAAAGAAAACTACTGTTCATGGCAGCCACTAAAGAAATCTCTAATGCATCTCCTTTACACATATCCTTCGGAAATCTATAATGAAAGATAAACAAACATGATGTGGTGTTTAAAAATCTAAATGCCCCAAAATAAATTGGGTATGACAGAATTTGAGCTCATGGTTTACTGTATACGGAGAATACATAGAACCAAGGGCAGGGTGAACCAATGACCCTATGCACTCTTTGCAAACACAAAAGTCAAGACCAAGGGATTAAAATTCTAAGCCTAGTATTCAAACTCAAATAGGCTGATTTTATCATCACAAATCCTAAGCACTAAACTCATTAAAAGAAAGTAAGTCATGCTCATCATCATAGACAAAACAGGCTGCAGTTCAATAATTTCGAGAATTTTGTTCCTACATTAAGATCTAAAAGCTTGTTAGAATAGTGTTGTGACAACTAGGATTAAACAGGTGTGTTGTGTTTGGATCGGGAGTGGTAAGAGGTCTGTTTCTTGCTCCCCATTATCATTATGACAATCTTCACAAGCATTGGTACTGAGGAGATCAACAAGAGATGAAGAACAAGGCAAAAATAATTCAGAAATAGATAGCGGAATGTTTTCTTTGAGATATTCACTCCTTGTTATGTTCAAGTCATGTGGCTGGGAATTAACGTTACTACTCACAGTAATAGAAGAAGAATGTTTCTTTTCTTCATACATTCAGAGAGAGTACGTTGGTATAAATAGATGAAGTAGAGGAGAAAAAATCTCAACCACCTAACCTCTCTTTATCAAACAAATAAATGCAAACAAATCTTATCCAAATATACTATAATTAACTGAGATAATTAGATTTATCTATTCTAGATTATTCAGTTATTTATTTAAACAAAAAAATGTCCTAAGATCACAATAGGATCACAACACCCCCTTAGGCTAGTGCATAGATGTTAGTCATGCCCAACTTGGTTAGAAGTGATTCAAACTTAGGTCTAGGCAAACTCTTGGTTAGGACATTTGCAGTTTGTTGTGTTGTAGGTGAAGAAAGAGAGAGAGATGGGATGGTAAGAGCTAAATAATTTCATATATAAAGCGGAAATGAGAATTATAATTATATAGGGATCATGGCAACAAGTCTACCACTAGGATCCCTTGAGACAAGGTAATAAAACATCATTAAAACAATAAAGACAGAATAAATACAATAAATGACAATAAAGACATAAATCCAGAGCCCAATAAGGAAAGAAACCAAGTTGACTTGATCCCAAGATTTAAGGGATTGAATCCCATAGATCTAGGAATAACAGCTAGTTATCAACACTTTCCCTCAAGTTGGGAAATAGATGTTGATCATCCCAACTTGACTCCAAACTCTTTAAATTAGACTGTAGTGAGGGATTTAGTAATGACATTAGCCACTTGCAATCTAGATGGAGTATGACTTAGTTCAACTAAGCCAAAATTTAATTTTTCTTTAATGAAATGTTAGTCAATTTCTATATGCTTGGTTGTTATGTTGTATGGAATTCTGAGCAGTGATTAGGACAGCCAAGTTGTCGCATAACACCCTCATAAGCTTATCACATTTAATTCTTAGTTCACCTAGCATTCTTTGTAGCCACAACCCTTTATGAATGCCTTGAACTAAAGCTCTATATTCAGCTTCATCATTACTTCTTGCAATCATTGATTGCTTTTTCTCCAGTTGGCTAACTTACCACAAATATATAAGCAGTGGCATGAAGTAGAACTCCTATTAGTTATAGATCTTGTCCAATTAGCATTACAATACATTTCAATGTTACATTTTTCACCCTTTTGAAAGAAGATTCCCTTGCCTAGAGCCATTTTCAGATATCTCAAGATTCTATCAATAACTTCAAGATGAACTTCAATAGGTTTACTCTTGAATTGACTGATGAGACACTTATAGGGAAGTTGATGTCAGGCCATGAGTAAGTCAAGTATGAGTTTACCTATGGGCTTTTGGTACCTTTCAGCAGTAGCAACAGGGGGACTATCTTGAACAAATTTAATTTTATAGTCGACTTCCATAGGTGTATCAGTTAGCTTATACCCTACTTTCCAATTTCCTCAAGGAGATCTAGGGTATACTTGCTTTGAGATATAAGGATCCCTTTCTTTTAGCTAGCTACCTCTATCCCAAGGAAGTAATTCAGAATTCCAAGGTCCTTTATTTCAAATTCCTTAGTGAAAGCTTCCCTTAGATGCACAATTTCATCATCATAGTTCCTTGTAACAATTATATCCTCTACATAAACAATTAAATGGCTATCTTCCTTTTTCAAGTAAACTTGGTGAAGATTGTATAGTTAGCTTGACCTTGAGCAAATCCTTGCCTTTTCACAACCATAGCAAATTTCTCAAACTATGCTCAAGGAGACTATTTGAGGTCGTGAAGGGATTTATTAAGTTTGCACACCTTCCCCCCTTATTAGTCTCAAATCTAGGAGGCAAGGACATGTAAACTGCTTTCTCTAAATCTCCATTGGGAAAAGCATTTTTGACATCAAGTTGATAGAAGGGCTAGTCTAAGTTTGTTGCCAATGATAAGAGGACCTTTATGGAGTTGAACTTAGCGGCTAGAGCAAAAGTCCCTTAGTAGTCAATTCCATAGATTTGAGTGAAGTCCTTTGCAACCAATATTGCTTTATATCTACTAATGCTCCCATCAGAGTTATACTTGATATTGAACAGCCTTTTACACCTAACATATACTTAATATTAAATAGCCTTTTACACCTAACAGCCTTCTTCCTTTCAGAAGTTTCACAAGTTGCCATGTGCCATTTTTCTCAAGAGCATTTAGTTCTTCATACACTGCCTTCCTCCACTTCTCTTGCTTAAGGGTCTCATGAAAATTATGTGGAACATTTTCACTTGATACATTGGTCACAAAAGCTTTATAAGTAGGAGAAAGTTTATCATAAGACACAAACTAACCAATAGAATGCATAGTGCATGACTTGACCCATTTTCTTAAGGCAATAGGAACATCGTGATAGTCGTCCTCATCTGGTTTTATACCTGAACTTGGAATGGAGGATTGGTTCTGTTATAGGAATGGGTTAGCCTTTACCTCACATGTCTTTTCCTTCTTGGCATTGATAATAGGATTCTTTTACGGGGTGGTAGTCTTCACATTAGTCTCCTGACCAGTAGCACTCAGGTTTGGGATCAAAGGGGTTGGGTACAATGGGTCGAATTAAGATAATACGAGTAAAGGAATAATACGCTTGGGCTCATGGTGAACAGGGACAGCTTCGAGATCAAAACCAAATAATGCAAACATTCCATTCTTTGTCAGTGTTCTCCCCCTAAATGAAAGTTTTTAGATAATAGGATTGGTTTTAAAAAAAATGTAACATCCATGGATACAAAGTTTTTGTAAAGTGGGAGAAAAACTCTTGTACCCTTTTTGAGAAGTTGAGTAAACAACAAAAATGCATTTGGCAGCCTTGGGTTTAAGTTTGCTACTGTTATATAAGTGGACAAAAGTGGTACAACCAAACACTTTGGTGGGTAAGCTAGAAATGAGAGAGTTATGAGGAAAGGCTTCAAGGAAAGTGGTACAAGATGCTTGAAAGTTAAGAGTTTTAGTGGGCATTCTATTTATGAGAGAGGTAGAGGTTAGGATAGCTTCCCCTTAAGAAGTGTTTAGGTGCATTCATGGTGAATATGACTGATTGGGCAACTTCAAGGATATGCCTATTTTTCCTTTCAGTTATGCCATTTTGTTGGGGGAATGTATGTAAGAGTTTTGATGGTGGATCACATGTTTAGTGAAATAATTGGCAATGTGAGAGTTAAAGTATTCACGCCTGATATCACTTCTAAGGACTTTTATGGAGGTTTGAAATTGGTTTTGTATAAGTTGACTGAAAGTTTGAAAGATAGATGGGACTTATGATCTTTCCTTCATTAAATAAACCCACATAACCTTTACATGGTTATCAACAATGGTGACAAACCACCTAGCACCTGAAATACTTTTAATCTTAGATGATCCCCACAAATAACTATGAATTAATGGAAAGGATGGGTTGGTTTATGAGTGTGTGGGAAGGATAAGAAGATTTGGTATATTTAGTAAGTTGGTAAGTTTCACATTCAAGAATAGGAGTACTTTTATTAAATAGAGCAAGATACATTCTTTTCATGTATTTAACATTTTGGTGGCCTAGCTTCTACTCTCACAATTACAGATCAAACATGCTACTAGTAGGTAATCCCACTTTCAGGCTTGTAGAACTCATAAGGTGTAGACCAACCACCTCTTTAGCATCTCCAATTATCCTCCTAGATACCAAGTTCTAAAATACACATCCATCACCAGATAAATAAGCAGCACAATTGTTATCCTTAATTATTTTGTTAATAGAAAGCAAATTACATACAAGAGTAGGAAACTGAAGCACATTTTTAAGATAAGGTCTTTGGTCAGTATGATTGTACCCAACTCAGTAACATTAGCCAAGGTCCTATCAGCATGATTGTTGATCATATGATCAGTTGTGCATGAGTCCACCACCCAGGTATGATCATTTCAGGCTTGGGTACTCATGACTAAGGAGTAATTACTTGATTAAGCAATATTTCCCTTAGCAACATTACCCTTAGTGTTATCATTAGAGGCTTAGTTTTGACTGACAAAAATATTCTTCAAAAGTTCAAGTTATCATGGCTGAATAGGGTAGAATTAGATGGGGCAGTAGCTTCAATGGACACATTGTAGCCTCTAGCATTTCCCTTGGGCTTGGCCTTCTAGGTGGTTGGCTTCCTATGAATTTTCTAGGGAAACCTCTACTAAGGAGGCCTATCTTTCATGGCCCATAGCTTATTATAAGTCATAACAAGGCTTTGAAAGCAAGAGCAGAGGTTTCTCTAAAAGTATAACTGTAGACTAATCCCTACATAAGCTTCTTTCGGGCTCCCTCTTTGCTCACCTTAGAGAATACCTCATTCAAATAGGGCAAAGATGTCCTAGCCAAGACTCTACTATGAACATCATCATATTTGTTATTAAGACCCATCACAAATTGATAGATCTTCTTCCTTTCAACTATCTTTTGATAGGTGGCAGCATCAACAATGCTCTCCCATGTAATGTTTTCTAGAGCATCAAGTTGTTGCCAATATTGAGTGGGAGCATTAAAATATTGGTTAACTAACATTTCACCTTGCTTAAGGCCATGAATGAAGCTTTCAATATCATAGGTCTCTATTATACTTTCCTAAGCATAGTAGGCCTCACAAGTGGACTCCCAAATGTCATGGGCTATTTTGTAAAAGAAGGAGTTCTCTCCCATTTCAGTGGTCATGGAGTTCACAAGCCATGACATCACGAGATTATTCTCAGTATTTCATGCTTCGAATTTAGGATAATTTCGTGCTATTTGGATAGATTCTCCAATCGAATAATCCTTCTTGCCACATCCACTTACAAACATCATCACGGACTGACTCTATTGTAAGTAGTTTAGCCCCTTAAGCTTATGGATAATGATAACCACTTATGACGGCTCAACAACTCCTAGATTAGGCAAAGCAGCCATGCCCTGGGAGTGTTGCAACGCCATGGCCATAGCAAATTCCACCATCTCAGTCGTGTTGGTAGATTAGGTTTAGTATCTTTGATATCATGAAGAGAGAGAGAGAGAGAGAGCTAGATAATTTCATATATTGAGGAAGGAAACAAGGGAGGAAGACGCTAAAAATAGTTTCTCTATATTCTTATAAAGCAATGGCTACAAATTTAAAGGAGAAGGCTTTAGTGAGCCATTACAAAAGAGAGCAAAAAAGGAAATAAAATATAGGGAATAAATAAGGATTACACAGAAAAATAAAAAGGAAACAATTGGAAAAAGCTTACTTCTAATCCCTTAAAATCAGAAATTAAAAGGACAACCAGATTCATAAGTTAAAGGCCCCAAAAAGAAAAATCCAAACTGCGAACAATAATCAGCAGCAATAAATGGCAATGGTTAGGAGAGTAAATAGGGTCAAATCTTGTAATAAACACCATCAAGTTACCCTACACAAAAGTTCAATAACTAGTATTAGACAGCCTATCAACAATTGAGCCTGCCCAATTTGCATATGAGCATACATCTATACCTTTATGGTCTTCTTTTCTGATATACAATCCTTTACCAAGTGTTGTCTTGAGATATCTCAAGATCTTGTGCATAGCCTCAAGCTCCTCATTAGATTTATTCATAAATTGACTCACCACACTCATAAGAAAACTAATATCTGGTTAGGTGTGAGTTAAATAAATCAACTTCCCTATAAGTCTTTGATATCTCCCAGTGTTAACAATAGAACTTTCTAGTTTCAAACCAAGCTTATAGTTAGCTTCCATAGGAGTGTCAGTAAGCTTACAACCCTACATACCTGTCTCTTTAAGCAAGTCAAGTGTATACTTCCTTTGAGAAATAGAAATGTCCTTTTTGGCTCAAATAACCTCCATGTCAAGAAAGTGCCTTAAGTAGCCAAGATCTTTAACTTCAAATTCCTCTGCCAAGGACTTATTTAATCTGACAATTTGATCCACATAATCTCAAGTAATCACAATATCATCAACATAAACAATTAAGATTAATAATTTCTCAAATAATACCCTTAGGGACTACTTGAGACCATATAAGGATTTATGAAGTTTACATACCCTTTTAGGGCCACCTTTGTACTCTATCCCTTGAGAAATCTCCATGTAGACTTCTTTCTCCAAATCTTTACTTAGAATGTGTTTTTTACATCCAACTGATGGAAAGGCCAATCTAGGCTGAACTTGGCAATGAGTGCAAATGTTTCCTAGTAATCAATTATGCAGGTCTATGTGAATCCCTTTGCTACTAGTCTAGCCTTGTAAATATTAATTCTTCCATCAAGATTATACTTTATTGTGAAAATCCACTTGCATCCAACAATGGTCTTGCTTGGGGGCAAATCAACTATGTCTCATGTCTTGTTCTTCTCAAGGGCAGATAGTTCCTCTTTGATGGCACTTCTCCACTCTTCCTTCTTTGTTGCCTCATGGAAATTGCTAGGAAGTTTTTCAAGAGGAACATTATTTACAAAAGCCTACAACTTTGGAAATAGTTTGTATGGGAAACAATATTACTAATAACATGTCTAGTGCAACTCCTTACCCCCTTCCTCAAGGCAATGGGCAAGTCTAACCCCTCTTCAAAACTTAGAGTAAAGGAAATGGGTTGACGTTGCATAAAACATGTGCTATTTCAAGTCTCTTGAACAATCCCTGTAGTTTAGTGTTCAACTCTTTGTACTTGTTGTCTTCTTGTATAAACTAGCCTCTATTTCTGTTAAGCAGCATTAGGATAGGCCACAAGTGTGGGCTCTTTAAGGAGAATGGTTTGGTTTGGCTCAAGTTGTGTTTCAAGTCTATTTTGGTCTCATGGTTTAGGTGTAGGGATGCTTCCAAACAACCATTCCCTATTTTGGTTATTTGTCTCCCCCTAAAGTGCTGTTTGTAAAAGGGTTGATTTTCAAAGAAAGTGAAGTTCATGATGGTGTACATGTCTTTAGTGGAAGGTGAGTAGCACTTATACCCCTTTTGGGTGCAAGAATAACCAATGAATATACACTTAATTGCATGTGGGTCCAATTTCCCACCTTGGTCATTATGATCAAATGTAGTTCACCCAAAGACTTAAGAGGAAGTGTAGATGATTTGAGGTGTTGAGTAGGTGTCTAAGAGTTTTTAGTAGGAAGACATGAATTTTAGGACATAGAAAGGCTTTCTATTAATAAGATAGTGACTATAAGAGCAGCTTCACCCATTATTGTTTGGTGGCATTGAGGTAAGAATGAGTTATCTTACCACTTTTAATAAATGCTTATTTTTTCTCTTAACAACCCCAATTTTTCAAGGGGTATTGATGCATGAGCTTTGGTGGAGGATTCCATGATATTGCAAATATGAGATAAGGTCAAAATTAAAATAGTCATAGACACTGTTGGTTTGCAAGGTTTGAATTTGAGTTTGAAATTGGTTTTGAATTAGTTTGTGAAAGGTCTCGATTGCTTCTGTGACTTCAGACTTAGCTTTCAAGAGATACACCCATGTCAACTCAATGTGGTTATCAATGAACGTAACAAACTATTTTGCCCCGCTAATACTTTTTACACTAAATGGTCCCTATATATCACCATGTATAAGTGAAAAAGGTTTGGAAGGCTAATAAGTGTGAGTCAGATAGGATGTTTTAACATGCTTTGAAAATTGATAAATTTCACATTAAGGAAAAGATGAAGCCTTATTAAGAAAATTAGGATATAAACATTTCATGTAAAGAAAGTTTAGGTGGCCTAGTCGATAATGCCATAACAATACATCGTCAATTTTATTAAAGGACATACAACGAGTCACTGCTTCTTTATTCTTCCTTCTAGGACTTTGTGGGTAGTGTAGAAATCCCTGAATTGTAGGAAATGTGAATAATTAATGATTCATTACATGATTCTAGGAAATAGATTTTGATTAGTTTTTATTTCCTTTAATTTTGTTCCTAATTTGTTCTTGATTTGTAGTGCTGATAGCCATGTACCTCCATATATATTCACCTTCTTCCTTGTGGAATAATATGGTTGAACTCTACTCAAAAGAGGTATGTTCTTTCTACATAGTATCAAAGCATAAGTTAACTCTAGATCACTTCTTGAACCAAACAAATGGAAGATCGTTCTGAAACCACCTTGCCAGGGTCAAAGGATATGAGCCATGTTCATACTGACACCATTTCGTTGTTGGGTGGAAGTCTGGATGGCTCCTCCTTTCAACTTGCAGTAGAGAAATTGAATGGAAAGAATTACAGAGAATGGGCTCGGGCAATTCGACTTGCTGTAAAAGGTAGAGGCAAATTGGGATACCTTATTAGTGACATCTGAGAGTCTCCCTCAAACGATGCTGCTAGCCATTATCGATGGAAGGCTAAAAACTCTTTGGTTATCTCGTGGCTTGCCAACTCGATGATTCCTTCGATCAGAAAAACCTTTATGTTTTTGAGTTCAACCAAAGAAGTATGGGAGGTTGCCCATGAAGCCTATTTTGATGGTGAAAACTTTGCTCAGATCTTCGAAATCAAAATGAAGCTCTAGCAACTCAGACAAGGTGAACAGGAAGTAAACAATATTATGTGGAGATGGTGTCACTGTGGCAAGAGCTCGATGCTACATGTGACGAAAGCTGGAAATACACTAAGGATTGCCTATTGCACCAGAAGTGAGTAGAGAGGGAGAGAGTCTTCGAGCTTCTAGTTAGACTAAACCGTAACCTGGATGATGTTAGGGGATGCATTATGGCTCACGTACCTCTACCTTCTCCATGAAAAGCATTTGCAGAAGTCAGAAGGGAGGAAACCAGGTAAAAGATAATGATGAGAAAGGAGACTGCCACAATATGTGAAGTGACAGCTTTGATTTCATGGCAAATTAGTTAGGAGACAAATAAAAAATCCCAACAACGCCCTTGGTGTGACCATTGCAAAAAATCAAGGTACTATATACATGTTGGGATATACATGGAAAACCTGTGAATTGGAAGCCACAAAAAGGTAGAAGCCGAGATATCAAGCTGCCACTAAGCAAACTTCCGAGAAGCCTAATGAAGAGAAAACTATCTCTAGATCAACCTCTAGTGATCAGTTGGAAAGAAATTTTAGAAATGTTGTTTGCCCTTCAAATATCTGGTCAGTTACAGAAAAATGCTCCTACTGCAAATTTAGCACACAGGTAATTTCCTTCAAGCTCTCAAAGTCTTGTATAAAAAAAATCCCATGAATTATTGATTTAGGAGCCTCTAACCATATGATTGATTCTTATTAGCTGTTTAGTTTATATAACCCTTGTGCTGGGAAAGTTAAAATTGATCAAGGATCCTTTGCTCCTGTGGCTGCTAAAGGGAACATTGGTATATCTGATTCAATCACCTTAAAATCTGTTCTTCATGTCCCTAAACTTGCCTACAACTTGCTTTTTGTTAGTAAATTAACCAAAGATTCACATTGCTCTACTAAATTTCTTCCATTTCATTGTGTCTTTTAGGACTTGTTATCGGGGATGACAATTGGTAGTGCTAAAAACTATGAAAGCCTCTACTACTTTGAGGATACTGGAGTGAGTAGTCATAAACCAAATATTATTTGTAATTCAATTTCTACTTCAAAGGATGATGATCTAATGTGCACCTATGTTTTGGCCACCTTAGTTTTAAATATTTGTGTCACTTGTTTCCAAAATTGTGTTCAAGTAAAACTATCACTAATATTCAATGTGAAAGCTGTGAATTTGCTAAACATCATAGACACCACTTTCCAAAGTCCAATTATAAACCAACCAAACTATTTTCTATTATTCATAGTGACTTATGAGGTACACTAGTAATCGTACCCATACAAAATGGTTTGTCTCATTTATTGATGACCACACTCATCTTTGTTGGGTATATCTTCTAAAAGATAAATCTAAAGTCACTCCCCTAATCATTAATTTCCACACTAAGATCAGGAATCAGTTCAATGCAACCATCTAGATATTACACACTAAAAATGGCACTAAGTTTTTTAATAACACATTGGGATCTTTTTTGAGGGAATATAGGGTTATACATCAGAGTTCATGTAGTAATACATCTCAACAAATTAGCATTGCTGAAAAAAAAAAGACATATCCTAGAAGTTGCAAGGGCATCGATATTCTCTTCTAACATACCACAAACCTTTTGGGGTGATGCCATTCTTACTACCACTTACCTCCAATAGAATGCCTAGTTTTGTCCTTTCATTTGCTATTCCCTTACAAAAACTTCAGGAAACATTTCCAAACTCCTGCCTACAAGCAGACATACCTCTAAAAGTTTTTAGGCATACAGCATTTGTCCACGCTCATTCCAATCAAAGAAGTAAGTTGGATCCCCATGCGATTAAGTGTGTATTTCTAGGTTGTTCCCCAAATCAAAAAGGGTACAAATGTTATAATCCTTCCTCCAAATGTTCATTTGTCTGTATGATCCTTCCAAGTTCTATTTAAGGGGAGAATTTGAGGGAATCTCAGACTTGGCACCAAAATCATACTATCCTTCATCTTATTGACTCATCCTTATCCATTTCTGCACCTAACACCTCCATTGAGCCAAAAATAGAATAGTTCTAATCCAAGGGGAGAAGTAGAAATGCCACAAAATAAAGAGGTTATTGTCTACTCACGAAGGAAGAAACCTGAGAATGGTGAACCCATAGTCGAGGCATTCCAAGAATTTAACCTGGTGATTGAATCCTTTTTCAAACAGGTAAATCACTTTAAATCCCTTGACCTCTCTGATTTAAACCTTCCTATTGCTTTAAGAAAACCTACTCGCACTTGTACTTTACATCTTATTAGAAAATTTGTGTCTTACAAAGCTTTTTCCCTAGGATATTGTGCTTTTGTATCTAACCTTGGTAGGACAAAAGTTCCCTGTAACATTCAAGAGGCATTAGAAATAGTTGAATGAAGAGTACTAGTATTGGAGGAAATGAGTGCCCTAGAGAAGAATGAAACCTAGGAGAGAGTTGACTTGCCAGATGGAAAAAAACTAGTAAGATACAAATGGGTATTCATAGTGAGGTATAGGGTAGATGGAATTGTAGAAAGATATAAGGCTTGACTCATTGCAAGAGATTTTACATAAACGTATGGTATAGATTACATAGAGACATTTGCACCAGTGGTAAAATTGAATACCTTTAGAGTGCTCCTATCACTAGCTGTTAATTTGACTTGGCCATTGCAACAACTTGATCTCAAGAATGTTTTCTTGAATGGTGATTTGGTAGAAGTTTTTATGACCCTTCCCCAGGCTTCAACAAGAAGGGTGAAGAAAATCGTGCTTGTAGACTAAAAAAATCATTATATAGCCTAAAACAATCTCCTAGAACATGGTTTGAGAGGTTTACCAAAGTACTAAAAATAGAGGGATACAAACAAAGCCACTCAAATCACACATTATTCCTAAACCACAAAGAAGGGAGAAGAACTATCCTCATTGTATATGTCGATGATATTATCCTCACCAGTAACAATGAACAAGAAATTAAAAGACTAAAAGAAACTCTAGCAATTGAATTTGAAGTAAAAGATTTGGGACAAATGAGATACTTCCTAGAGATGGAAATTGCCAGGTCTTAAAAAAGAATCAGTGTATCTTAAAGAAAGTATACACTAGACTTGTTAAAAAAAATTAGGATGGTGGGATGTAAGCCATGTAAAACACTTATAGAAGCATGAAAAAGATTTGATGACGCAAGTGAACCAGTTGATATAGAAAGATATTAGAGACTAGATAGAAAATTGATCTGCTTGTCTCATACAAGACCGTACATAACATTTGTGGTAAGTATTGTCAGTCAATACATGCACTTACCAAAGGAAGCTCACCTCGAAGCCGTATACAGGATTTTGAGATACTTAAAAGGCTCACCAGGAAAGGGTTTATTATTTAAAAGGGGAAATAAAACTTAGGTAGAAGTATTTACTAATGCTGATTGGGTAGGTTCAGTGGAAGATAGAAGGTCTATTACTGGATATTAACCGAGCTAACCTTGGTATGGAAGTTATGCATGAACGTAATGCCCATAACGTCCTTCTAGACCTAGCTGCGGTTGAGGCTCCATCTATAAATAGATAAAATTTTAGTCTTAATGTATACGAGTTTTTGAACGTAAAGGAGCAATAATTCATTTCTTGTTCTATCAACCCTATGTGGGGAAATATAATAACATAGAGAAGTGAAAAACAAAATGTTGCGACAAGAAGTAGTGCAAAAGTGGAATTTTGAGTAGTAGTCTGAGCAATAGCTCAAGGAATCTGTGTAGACCTATGGCTTAAAAAGTTGTTAGAAGAACTCAAGATAGAGATGAAGCTTTTTATCAAGATCTATTGTAACAATAAGGTAGTTATTAATATATCTCTTAACCCAATACAACATGATAGAAAAAAGCATATTGAAGTGGATAGACATTTCATCAAAGAAAAGGTTAAAGAAGGAATCGTTTGTATGGCCTATGTTCTTACAAGAGAACAGATAGCAGACATCCTTACTAAAGGTTTACCACAACATACTTTCAAAGGACTCATTAGCAAGTTGGGCATGATTGATATCTATGATCCAACTTGAGAGGAAGTGTAGAAATTCCTGAATTTTAGGAAATATAAATAATTAATGATTCGTAGCATGATTCTAGGAAACAAATTTTGATTAGTTTTTATTCCTTTAATTTTGTTCCTTATTTGTGGCATCTAATAGCCATGTAACTTTGTATATATTCACTCCTTCCTTGTGTAATAATATAGTTAGACTCTACTCAAAAGAGGTTTGTTCTTTCTACAAGTAGTAAAGTCCAGCACATATTCTAGCATTGTCAATCTTCTTTCTTGACTCTAAATCTTGAGAATAACATCCATCTTCTAAAGGATCTCCAATTGTTCCTTGCTAAATATAGTAATATGAAGTGGAGATGATTGCTATTTTTCCTCAATAGTTTACCATGAGTCCACAATTCTCTTTAGGCTGCCTTGGCTTCCAATTTGCAGGCTTTCCATGTATCTTCTAACAAACCTACTTGGTGTGACTTGTTTTATTGCAATGGTTACACCAAGGTTTCCCATTCCTTTTGGCCTTATTATTAGATGAGAAGTTGCTCTTAACAACCAATTTTAAGCACTTAGAAGCTAGTTTTGACCTCAGCTGTTGCCTACTCTCCTCCTATTGTACCTCAACAAATACTTCTCGGAGTGAGGGTAGTGGACAAGTGGCTATGATCCTACTCCTTGCTACATCATAGCTTAGGTTCAGGCCTAAGAGGAAGCTATAAATCTTCTCGTTCTGAACGATCCTCCTATGTATGGCAACGTCAGTATTGTTGGTCGATTGATGATCTTCATATAGGTCAAGTTGCTACTACTACTTTAGTAAAGTGTTATAGTACTAAGTTACACTCTTATCACCTTGCTTTAGATCCCTCAAGATGCCTTCTATTTGGAACAAGCTACCGTGTTGTCAACCTTGGAATAGGACTCACAAATTGCATCCCAAATTCTTGTGTTTTCTTGGCTAGCACATATGTCTCCCCAGTCTTTGTTGTTATGGAGTTGACAAGCCAAGACATCATCATGCTATTCTTAGCTTTCTAGATTTGGTACTTAAGATTAGACATGGCTGGCTGTGTTGCTTCTCCTATAAGATATTCTTCCTTCCTATGGCCACAAAAATAGTGGGACACTTTGGGACCATATTAGGTAGTTAGTCCCATTGAATCGGTGCCCAGTAATCATGAGAATGGTTGTTGATGGCCATGGTAGTGGCTGGATAGCTGTTTGCCTGACTGTTGGATGTCTATAGGATGGTGGAGTCTTGTTACATCACTTGGTAGGCGTGCATCAAGCTGAAACATGGTTTTTTCCTTTTTTTTTTTTTTTTCAAATCCTTGGGAGAAGGCTTTGATATCATTTGGAAAAACTAAAGCTTTTGAATCTACTCTATCTCATGCTAGAAAAATAGAATGAAGGAAGCAACAAATTTTAAGGGATGTTGGCCATATCAAGTTTAGCCAATCAGATCCCAAAAATAAAAGGAAACTAAAATGGAAACCTTTCAATGAATAATAAGGAAACAATCAATAATAAAATGTTAACCATAAATGACGGAATCAGATAAAAAAGGCAACAAAATAAGCACCGTAAAATAGGAAACAGTCGTATTACTGAGCACGTGATGAGGCACATGACTAACAATAAGCACACTTCATGTTGAAAATGAATAGGGCTTTTATTGATCAACTAAGGAAATATCCTTTTCAAATGGTAGAAGTTGGGATGAGCTAACCTATAATGCCATAACATGATTTTGCTAGATAAATTACAAGCAAAAAGCCCTTTTACTGGTCTATCATGTCCAATGATGAGATAAATGCTTGCATACTTCTTAGCATTGCCAATCATCCTCCTTGATTCTAAGTCTTGAAATTTACAACAACCAAAAGAGGAAATTAGTAACACAATTGACGTCATTGGCCACTTTGCTAATTGATAGCAAATCAGAAGTTAGATTTTGGACTAATAGGACATCTTTTAGAATCAATTCTCCAGATAGGTTTACTAATCTGGTTCCAATCACTTCAGATAGGGATCCATCAACAATTATACCACTAAATATTTAGTACGAGGTGTAAAGGCATCAAGAAGAGAGGCATTACCAATCATGTGATTAGTTGCTTCTAAGTCAACAATCTAAAAGTTTTTTGTTTTTTGTTCTTTTTTTTTCGGAGTTTAAGAGCTCAAAGTTGTAAGGAGGTTACTTGATTGAGCCACTGTTTCAACATGTAATGTTTGGTTTTCGTTAAACGATAGAAACAAGTATGTTTTCAAAGTAAGTCTCCCAAAATGAATTAGTTAAGGTCTAAAAAAATTTTAGTATTCTAGACTCCTAAAAATGAGAATCTCATGCTCAAACAGAAAAAAAATAGAGCTAGAATGAAGAAACGAAATTTAACGAAAGACTTACGAAACATAATGACATTTTTGTAATTTTGAGCAAATTTTGGAATTCACATAGGATGAGTTTTTAAATGGAAGTTTTGAGTTCTTCGGGGTTCTCAGAGGCCCTGAAAATCATAAGAAGCCTCGAGACAGTTAAAACCTCTCCGGTGGACGTTTTCCAACGTCAGTGTATTCGAACTTTGACAAATTTGTTCAGAAAGATTTTAGCTCCGATTTGAGTGATTCCAAAGGAATTTTACTAAATTAGGAACCTAAATTTTATAATGAAAAAGATGATTCTCAAAAAGGAGCTAAAAAGAATTAGAAATAAAAATGCTAAGAATAAAGGGTAAAATTGAAATTTTAAAAAAATCTTTCTTAGTCTCCCAAAAATATAAGTATCACGCCCCACCTCTTCACTCACTTAGTTCATTTTGGTTCCGCCTTAAACCAGAGGGAAAACCCTAAGGGAAAGGTGCATAAGAGGAAGAAGAAGAGAAGGAGAAAAACAAGGTGAAAGGTATGGAAATTATTGGTTTTTCATGCTTTTTCTTAGCCAATCTCTTCTCCTCCTTTTCCCCCTTCTTTCCTATGGTTTTGCTAAAGTTTTTGGATCTGTTTTGAGGGAAGAATAGAGGAGAAATTTGAAATTGACGTGAGGAAGCCAAGGAAGGTGAAGAACAAGCAAGAAGAACCAAGGAAATCAAGGTATTTTGCTATTCTACCACTTGATCTTCCTCCTCCCTTCTCTTGTGAGCATTTCGACCTACATATCAATAGCCCTAAGGGGTTGAGTTTTTAACTAAACCAAGGGTGAATCTTAGGAATTTGAGGGAGAAGAATAAGAATATGCAAAGAAAACAACAAAAGAACTATGAAAATTCAAGATAGCAAATCTAGGGTTTTAAGTGTTTCCTGTAAAATCTGATTTGATATCTTAATTTCTATATCTAAATAAGTGTTTGAATGAGCTCTTAAGATCCCCAGAAGTCTCCCCATATGCTTCCTCCATCAAGAAAACAAAACAAAGTCCATAAGTGCCCTTATGTTTCATTGTCTCGGCCAAGAAGGGTTAGTATACCTAGGGAGAGAGTTTTAAATTTTTTCAAATCCATTTTTGAGTCATATATGATGAATAAAAATTAGGGGAAGCCTTGGAAAAAATTTAGAAAGCCTAGAGAGTGAATTAGTGTCTTAGGTTCCATAATATGACTTAAAGAAGCAACACGTAGTTACGCTCTTTGTTTTAATTGTGTGATGACTCTAAGAGGCTTAAAAGGAGTCAAGAATCATATATGAAAGGAAAGAATTGAGCCTAAAATTTATTTGATAGGTGTTGTTTCATTATGTGCATTCTTAGAACCATAAAAGAGTTTATAGACCAAGTTAGGATTTAAGGAAGATATGTGGCCTTAGAATTAATTCCATGAATCTAATTGGCTCCTATAAATTGTGTTTAGCCCAAGAGAAATCAATCTCGCACCTTTGTGTGATTGTAACCAAGGTAGCTCACTCCTCCTTCTCTCATGCATGAATGTATGCTTGACTTGTCTCTGAATGTATGTATGTGTGGTTTAAGCTATAAAAAATGTTCTAACATGAGCTCTTATCCTACGGTACCATGATGATACATTATTTTTTCAAATAATATTTGTTATGCTTGCTTTGGTTTGCTTGAGTGTGGAAAAGCCAAGAACCCTTAGCCATTGTGAGGATGAGCCAAGAACCCTTGAAATTGGTTGAAACAAAGTAAAGAGTCTCCCAAGAGTGAAGTTGACTCCCAAGAGTAAGGTTGAGTCAAAAACCTCTTAAAGAAATGGGTGAGGCAAGTCTAAAATCTACAAGTAAATGGGTGAGGCTAATCTACTTACTTGGCAAGTCTACGTATGCTATGTATGACTTATTCAAATGTTAAAGATGTCTCTTGAATGATTGTACATGTCAATATATCCATGCATACATTTGTAAGACATGGTTTGCATACTTTATGTATGGTTGAAATGGGAGATGAACTATTAAGATTCTTTGAATCTCATTCCCTCCTCTCCAATGTTCTAACATGTTAGGTGGACCAAGAGAACAAGGAAATAGGAGTCAACCACTTGAAAAATGAGAGTATGACATCAAAGCGCATGGATTTTGTTTCTTTAAGGCCAAATGAGTGGCAAATGTTGTAATCTATTGTTGTATATATCCTATGATGTTATGAACATGTATAATTATGCTAATGTATCATGTACAAATGAAATTTAAGGTTATATGTATGGAAATGTGCATCTTGGACATGGAATGGCAAAACTAGCATTAGGTAAATGTGTGTATGGCACAGGGTGAGAGTGTGAGTTTCCAAATTCTAGGTTTGTGCACCTTTGAGGCAAGTTTAAAATGTCATTTTGGTGCTCCCACGTGCTCAAGTGGCCACACAAGCTTAGGAAGCAAATTTGGATACCTTGATACTTGTAAAAACCATGAAAATGATCAAAACTGAAACCCTATAGCACAAACTGAACAAATGGATGAATTTTTTCATGAAATTTTGCAAACATGTAGGGCTCATTGAGAGCTTTTTGGAAAGCTAAAGTGCAGAAAAATTGGAGCTCTACAGAATTAATTATGAATTTTCAAAGTTGAGAATTTTTTTGGTTTTGGTTTAGTGCACTATTCATATAGCCAGTTTTGTGTTCTGTCATCCTATGGTCAAATGGTATCCAATGCTTGTGAAATTTCACAAACAAAAACTAGAGGTTATAAGCTTTCTGTGGCCACTAAGATCACCTCATTTGGAGGTCAGAGTAGAGAGTTATAAATTTTTGAAGTTTCAAGTTAGTATCAGTAACGTCACTGAATCTCTAGTACTGTTCTATCATAATTTAGTTCCTAAATGGACTTGGCGTGATTTGGAGTTATTTTTCTCTTAAATTTAACATCTATAGCTTCTCATATTGACTAAATTTGCATGATTTGGATTTTTGTAGAATTAGTTATGAATTTTCAAAGTTTATGATAATAACCTGTGACGGTAGCCTAGGCAGTTGTGACCTTGAGTGCTTTTCGAATGTCAAACGTCTTCTACTTGGCATTTCATGACCTGGACATATTTTTAGCATAAAGTAAACATCTGTAGCTTTCTAGAATGGTAAAGAATTCATGATTTCGATTTTTTTAGAATTAGTTATGATTTTTCAAAGTTTGTGATAAAGAAGGGAAAATTCTAGCCGAGGCTACAACTATGAATTTTGTGTATTTCTTGTACCTACACGAGTTCTAGGCCACTTTTGGTGATGGAACTGAGTTGTATCTATGTAATTAAATATGAAAATGTGACACATGAGCTCACATGGTCCATGGGACATCGAGTGGAAAATTCATACGTTACGCAACGTTAAAATATTCATTATTTTAATACCATTTTTTTGCACCTTATGTGAGATGCATGGTTTAAGCATGAGATAAACTAGAAAATTATGGTGTTACACAACACCTATGATGTTTTTAGTGGGAGATAAAATTTGGTTGCCATACAGCCTTTAAAGTAACTCCATTTGCTCCCTACTAAATTGAGTGGTCTTAGGTTGAGTTATTTCTTTATTACTAGCAACATAGCCTTTGAAGTGGGCCTATTCTTCAAGAAGGGTGAACAAAGGGGCCTTAAATTGTATTCAAATGCTAACTACACTGGGGTTAGTCTCTAATAAGAGTTCAACTATATGTTCCTTTACATTTGTTTGGAGAAATTTGGTTATAAGGAGGAGTAACAAGCAACATGTGCTTGCACAGAGTAGTATTGAAGTAGGATTTCGTGCTTTAACTCTTGGAATTTCTGAAGGAATCTGGTTGATGAGACTCCTCAAGGAACTTGAGCTTAATGTTGACTTACCTATGAAAGTATTTTGCGATAACATTGCGACTACAAGTATTGCTAACAATCCTATTCATCATGATAGGACAAAGCATGTGGAGATTGATCATCACTTCATCAAAGAGAAGATTGATTCTACCCTACTTAAGTTGAGTTATATTTCTACAAGTGCTTAAGTTGCAGACGTTATGACAAAGGCTATTTTTGGAGTTAAGTTTGAAGTGTTTTAATTTGAAAGAGAATGTTGAAAGTTCACAGCAACAGATGTTAGGTAAAAATAATTTTAAATTAGTTTAATTTATTATCCTGAATATTTTAAATTAGTTTAATTTATTATCTATTTTATCTATTCATCTCTTGTCTCCTTATCCTTCGAATAGATTAAGTAAGGATTATTTCAGTTGTAACCTTCCTATTATCTCAGGATTGATTGAAGTTTGAGTGGCTAACTTGTAGCTAACCATTTCTATCAATTTCCCTATTTATAGACAGGGAAACTTATTCTCTGGTTTTATATATCTTTCCTCCTCTGATTTTTACACAATTCCATAAGTGAACCATTATGAGTTAAGGTGCCATTAATCTTGTCCATCTTGGAACAGGTTACTTGAAATTTGCCTAGACTAATTATTAGCTATCACATGCTTCTTTGCAAAATAGTGGTTTGAATTTGAGCAAAAATTAGATGATTGAGTCCTTCAAAGAGTTTCTATTATTAAGTGTTAAATGTTAGACTTGAAAACCTCTTTGGACTACAGGATTTATATTTAGTTCTTCACTCTCTATTGTCGAAGTTACAAGTTTTGACCATAATATAGACAAAATAGGTGATGGCAGAGCTCATTAGGAAATTGCTTGATGCACTGAGAATTTTTAGTTGGTAAGAGGTCATCCAGAGTTACAAAAAAATTTTGTATTATTATAGAGCAGCTATCTTGATAGGATTTCTCTAGTATGGGCATGTATGTGTAGGGTACTAGACTCTAGTTCTCCAGCCACTATTTCTGTCATCTTTTGTTGTTACAGTTGTTTGTTGTATGTATTGATTTTGCAGAATATTTTTGTCAAAAACTAAACATTTTAATGTTCTTATATTTCAGCTACAATTGTTGGTTCCAGTTCATCAGTTTGATAAGCTTCCAAGTTATTACATTTTTGCTGGTCTAGTATTTGTTCCACTCACTCAGCCATTCCTTCATGAGTATAGAAGAGACTCGTATAATACTTCATCTCGTCGTTTGTGTGAACGTGCATTGAGGGAATTGCCCAAGAAGGCAAATCAACAACTTGTTATCCTATCTCAAGTGAGCATCTTTTCATCTTTTTAGTGCAAGTCTTTCTTAATTGATATTTGCTATGCCTATCTCAGTTATGTCTTACTTGCCAACAATGATGCTACTGTACTGGTGACTTCCAAAGATGTGGCAATAGGTCCACCATCCATTGTGACTTTCTTGATTGCTGGGGTTTGTTATTTTATGGTTTGCTCTGGAGGGATTATCTTATATTGACTGTTCTAAAAGCTATGTTACCCAGTGTTCATACTTTATTTTTGTGTTGCAATTTTGGAACAATATCTAGTTTTATACTGTAAGAAGGTAGATCTATTATCATTAATGATCTAGTTTGTAATGCATTGAGATGGATAGTCTAAAACTTACATCTATCGCTGATCTGACTTGCCTTGCTAAATTAATCTTAAAACTAAACTTTGGGCAAAATATGCAGAATAAATGTACAAAGATATATTTACTTAAGTTTTCGCATGTAGCAGACAATTTTAAGGATATCATGGAGTATCCTAAACGTGAACTTTTGTTAGACTGTTGGTCTAGCAGAATGTGCAAGAGTTTATACTAGAAGAACCAGAGGAGTAAAGGGGCAAAAGAGAGATTTCATGAGGAATAAGTAAAAGAGGCAGTTGAAGAATAGTTGGAAGAGTATTTGAGTGGATGAGTTACCTATGGAGAGGTAGAGAACTTTTGGAAAGGGAAGTTAGGGAGAGAGCTGGCCTCTTAAAAGCTAGCACTTGTCTTTTTCTCTCTGTTTTGTGCTTGTGTTTGATCTGTGGTGTTTTGTGTTGTATTATGTGTTGCGGTGATTTGTATGAAGCTTATTTGCTGTGATGCTGTAGTGTGTTGTATGAGTTTAGGTTGTTGTACTTGTTTCTCTAAGAAAGTGATTCCATTTTAGCGTCAATACTGGTTGCATCTTGTATTCTTGTGTTGATTTTAATGGACACTAGCAGGGAATCCTATCATTATATTAACAATTGTTATTTTTTTAAGGTTCTAATGGATGATATCAATGCTGGGTATGAGCGTCTTGCAGAATTACAGGTGCCAATATGTTTTTTGTTTTGTTATTTTTATTCGAGTAAATATTATGATGATCATATCTTGATTTCATTCCATTAGTAAACAAATAATATGTGCAATGACCCTTCGTCAGCATGTGGATATTCTTACTGGAGTAAGCTTTTAAAATTATTGGCCTTAAATGCCATACCTTAATGAGAAAAGTTTTAGTTAGCTATGCCATCTGTTGAGCATAGCTGATTCTTTAAAGCAACATAGGGCCTACTTGATCTTGTTTTAGAATTTTTAGCTACATTGTATCTGTAGTTTTCTTTTGTTTAAAATGGATAATGAAAACTAATGGAATATCACTCAAGTTTTCAATAATTTCTAAACTCATTTTGATTATTGTTTCAAGTTGTAAAAGGAAAAAAAGGAGAATAGAGAAGGTTATATCTAGTAATTAAGGGGTTTACATAAGGATATGTAAAGACAACTCTTATTCAATGCCACTTGTTGTGCTGGAGCATAAATATTCATAATGCCCTAGTTAGAAATCATTGTAATTAGTGTTGATAACCAGACCCAAGGAGTTAGGCTAATTTTAGAGAATTAATCAATCCCTAATTTTTAAGGATCAATCTCTCCAATTTATTTTTATTTCTTAGAATTACCTCTCTCAAAGTGTATAAATACCTATTTAATTTGACTCTTCTAAAATAACAATAGATTTAGACATTTTGTCAAGGAATTAGAGCTTTAAGCTTCCTTTCAATCTCTTGTGGCCTTCATTGATATTGGGACACTATCTTTTGCCTTTTATTTGTTCCCCACTTGATTCAAACACCTTGGAACCACCACAGAACTTGCTGATTGGTTCTCCATCTACCACCGCATGTGCTTCCACAAGCTATCATAGCTTTTGGAGTGAATCCCATATGCTAACACATGAGAGTGTGTGACAAGCTCTTTCAAGTAGCTGTCAACCCAAAATGTGTTGTCAGCCATTGTAGAGACTAGCCTAAGTGTCCTCTTGACCTGTTTAGACTCTATTTGTGGTACTTCTCTTTGTTCACCATCATTTTTTTGGTTTATGTTCATTGTTTTCTTCTTTGTTCGAGGTGTTTGTTTTTTGTCTGTGATTTTTCATCATCTTGACCATGTCCAAGTCCATTGTAACTAGCAACACTTCCAACCTGTCCTTGATCAGCAACCATTTTGCTTCAATGTATGATTTGTCACATATTCAAGCAATGTACAAGTTAAATGGGAAAAATTATTTGAAATGGTCTCAAATGGTTCGCACCTTCTTCAAAGGACGAAGCAAGGTGTGTCATTTGCTAGGTATTGGTCCTAGATTAAGCAATCTCAAGACCTAAATTTGATTCTTGGGATGAAGATGATTTTATGATAATGTCTTGGTCATGAAACACTACGTTACCAGAAACCAATGATACATGCATGTTCTTGATCTAAGGTAAGGAGAAATGTGATGTTATCTAACAAACCTACTTCGAAGTTCATGATGCTACACAAATTTATGAGCTAAAGACCAAAATTTCTAGTACTAGACATGGGAACCAATTAGTCACTGAGTACTCTAATTTGTTGAAAGGCCTTTGGTAGGAGATAGACTATTATCAATGCATTCAGATGAAATGTAGCAAGGATATAGCTATTCTTAAAAGGTTTGTGGACAAGGATAGAATTTATGATTTTCTTGCAAGATTGAACATTGAATTTGATGCTATGCATATACAAATATTCAGAAAAGAAGAGTTACTATCCTTGAATGAGGCAATTGCCTTTGTGCTAGCTAATGAAGGAAGAAGGGGTGCAATGCTTGAAACCAAACCAATGGAGAATTTTAGTCTCCAAAAATACCATGCAACAAAACAGTCTAAGAAAGACTCCTTGTGGTGTATCTATTGCAAGAAGTCTCTCACATTATAGAGAAGTGTTGGAAGCTCTATAATAAGCCTTAAGCCATGAAGAAAGGGGGCAGGCTCATATGGTAACTACAAATTTTTGTGGTGAGGAAAACTCAACCTTTGAAAAGATTGAGCAATTACGGTGCCTATTAGAGACATTAGAGAAAATTCCCACAATTACTTTTTGTTGTTCTCAAGTATTTTCTCTCAATTTTCATTTGTCCTTAATGCATTAGATAAAGTTTCCGTAGACTTGTGAGTCTTTGATGTAGGCATTCTTCACAAAAATTCATTTCATATACTTTTTATCTTAGTAATAGAAAGATTACCATTGCTAATGGATCAGTTACGATTATAGTTGGATAAGGAGTTGTTTGTTTAAGTGATTGTCTTACACTTTAAAATATTCTTCATGTCCCTAAATTTCATACCAACCTTATTTCAATTTAGAAACTTATAGTTAATTCTTATTACAATATGATTTTTTATCCTACTCATATATTTCCTGTGAGAATAAGGATGTACATGGTATTAGATTTATGTCTAGATTTGTAATGTACATAGTAGTGTTTGGGTTCATTGTATTATTCATTGTACTACAATGTACTTCCCTTTACTTATTTTCTGTATAAATAAGACCTCCATGTGAGGGATATCATCATCTCTTACACATTCACTCAAATCTTCTTCTCTAGTTTTATATGGTATCAAAGCCTGGTTCCAACCCATTCTAACAATGTCTCCTTTAGCTGTGACTCATTCTAGTCCTTCTCCTTAAGTTCTTTAAGATTGTTCAAGCAAGAACTCTAGTATTCATATTTTTTCTTGAGACATGTGCCCCACCATTGTGATCAAAAGGCTCTGATCGGCGAAACCTAAAAGCTCGATCATCGAATGATATCCCACGTGTTGCCATGCACCATTATCAAAATTTTGTCCGTCCAGCCACGCACCGGTGCATGAGAGGGCATGTGCCATCAGAATTTGTCGTTGTTTGCCCAGAAATAGCCTACGCCTCCTCTTCTATTATTTTCCTAGGTTAATTAGATGTTTCCATACCTTTTTGGGTTACTAATCTTTTTCCAAAGGTATTTCGAGAGCTACCTTTGATCCAAAATCATGTCTTTCTCTGAGAATTCCAAATCAGGTATCTTCTCCTCTATTATTAGTGGCTCTCCCTTGATTACCTTAGAAAAATTACATGGTACATTAAATTACAAATCTTGGGCAGCATTTGTTCACTTGTGGTTTAAGGGACAAAGGTATCTAGATCATTTGCATGAGAAAGAGATTGATATTCCTGAGGCAAATAGATCAAATTGAATGATGATCGATGCTCGACTGTGTTCTTTATTGTTGCACTCTCTTAATTCTCACTTACTTTTTGTGTATCAATCTTAATCAAAAGAATTAGTAATTTAATAGTAGTTGAGGTCTCAATCCAAGTTTTGTTCATAATCACTTAGACCATTCTAGTTGACGGGTCGTGTCGTGCAACCTTCAAAATAAAACTAAGTTGAATTAAATTTTATAGCTAGTGATGCAACCTAGGTCATCTCCCTTGGAAATGAAATTCAATGTTCAATTGTGTTTTCTAAGTGTTAAAAGACTCTAAAAATTTCCTAATTAGGGGAGTTTTGATTGACTAGCTTTGGATTCGTCCCTTGGTATCTACTATCTCTATCCTAGTTCAATTGTGATTAATTCTGGCCTAAAAATTCCTAATTATGTCTATTGGCAAATGATCTTGAATTATCACTCAAGATTCAACAACCATAATTTATACAATTAGGTAGCAATTAGGAATTTTAATCTGATTTTGTGATTAATCAATCAATTAGCCTCTGAATTTTCACCTTAGGATGTTTAATTAATCAATTGAATTCTAAGGAATCCTCAAATTAGACATTCAAGCACTCAATCTTTTACATACATTTCATCAAACACCTTGACTATATACATAGATAATTCTAGGAAATTGAAAAATTCAGTATTTAATCAACCAATTAATCATTCAAAATTCTCCTAATCAATGTCTAACTAGCCATCAATCATGAACTACATCAATTTCAATCACTTACAAGCTCAACTAAGCAGATAAAATAATTAAAATTGATATAGAAAGAAAAGAAAATAAAATGAAACTCTTAACCAAAAAAATCCCTTTGTTATTCCATAGATTCAAGCTCTCCAAGGTTGTTCTCCTAGCCAGCCACAAGAAAGAGAATTAAAGCTTCATTGGTATGGAGAAATGGTGGAGAATGGATGAAGGATGGCTATGGCATGGAGGTGGATGAGTCTCTGGATGGGGGTGGACGAATGGATCCTGATGGCATGGTGGAATGACGATGGATGATTCCTCTTTGCCTCTGCCCGAGTGTAATTTTTAATTACCTCACGTGCTGCAGCCATGCCATTTTTTATTCCTTCCTCACGTGTTTGTTTATTTTTCACATGCTCCCTCTTATGTTTTTGCCCGTGCTCCTTTTTTTTTTAAATTCATTCCCATGTAAGCTCCATGTGTTCCTTTTTTTCTACTTCCACATTCTGCCCACGTCAATTTCCTCTTTAAACTCCAGCTCTAAGCTTCTATTCACGCGAGCTTCTTTATGTGCATTCATTCTTGCTTGCCACAAGTAGCTTTCCTTTCATTCTCTTTCAAAATTGTAGCTTATCCATACCCAGCTGCTTCTTTGCGAGTGATGTGGTTTCATTTTTGCATTCTCCAGCTCGAGTTTCTCACGTGATTTCCATCTTTATATTCTTCACATCAGCCCCTGTTTTTGCATGCATGTGTAGCTGCTTTTCCTTCTTCGTTCTTCTCTCCAAAACAGAAGTTGCTTCCTTTTCTTTCTCTTCTGCACAAAACCATGGCTTCTTCATGCTGTTCTTCTCAAGTCCCCCATCAGCTCAGCTTCTTCATTTGTTTTCTCCACGATTCTATTCCCACGTAACAATCACGTCAACTCTTTTCCACGTCTTTTCTCCATTTTTACTTTAGCCTATGCTTCTTCCTGTTTCTACTATATGTTGAACCTATAGCTTATCTGTTCATCTCATTCCATGTTCTCTAGCTCATACCTCTCCTCTCAAGCTTCTTCTTTTCACGCACCCAAGCTCAAGTTTGAATGCCACGTGAGATATAGTTGCTCAAGCTTCTCACGTAAATCACGTCTTGTGTGTGTTTGTGAGTGAAATGGTAGCAGCGTTCTTTTCAACTCATTCAGCTCATTTCTTCTACGTCAAACCCAAGCTCTTCCACGTGCTACTCCTCATGCCAAACACACGGCTTTTTTTCTCATGCTTTGTTTCATACGTCCTTCTAAACTCACATGTTTGAATCTCTGTTTTCCTTTCATGCAGTTGCTGCGAAGTGCTATGTGTTTCTTGTGATTATCATAGTGAATGAAGCTTTCTCTCTAGTTGCACACATGTACACTTGAAGCTCATCCCTTCTCCAAATCAATTTACCATTCAAGCTCTAATTGGCCATTGAAATTTTGCACAAAAGAGTGGGAAAAATCAAATAGGAATATTCACAAAATTGTTTAAGATAAATTTATGCATTAAAAATCACTCATTTTGTAATTTAGTTCCTAAAGTGCAGAAAATGGCCATTAAATTCAATTATCATCTATTAAAATGCAATAAGCCATATTCAATTATTAAAGTGCCAAGATTGAGGGAATAAAATATATGAAAATTAGCATTCATCAAATTCCCCTACACTTAAACCTTTGCACTCCTGAGCAAAACTCAAAACTCCAAGAAAAGGTTGGTGAAATGGTAAGTGGAGAATGAAAATGAATAAGGTGTAGAAATCACAAGCTAGAGACTAATCACAACTTTTCATCACTTCAACAATCCAAACTAATTTCACTTGCATCAAGAAATCAAATTCCATAGCAATCTCATTTGAAAAGAATGAATTGAAATGCATAGCCTCTCACATGGGTTAGTGTTTACTCTCAACTCTCAAGTGTTTAAGGTAGTGTAGATCACTCAAACTTCACCTATCCAAATCTCACTACCATAAGCTTATCGAGCTTCTAAATCTCCACCACCCATGCCAAATGCAATTCACAAATCAATAGGATTTTATTCAAGGTTGTAATGGGGCTAGGGAATGAAATGAATAGATACAAAAACAAAGGGAAAACAAACAACATATGGAACACCTTAGTACCTCAATAGAAATCAATGGAAACCTAGGATAAGGAAGAATGTGCATTCAAGGCCTTATTTCCAACTAGTATAAGTGAATACAAGCTAAATTCAAAAGACTTCTTTCTTTTGATTTTTTAATGTCTCCTTTTTCTCTCTTTTTTTTTTCACTCATTGCTTTTCTTTTGCTTTTCCATCTCTTCTTTTCTTTGACTTTGAGCATTTTCCTCAACTTTTAATAACAATAGCCAAAATGGATGCAAAGCATACATTCTTTCATCCTAATTAAGTGTAATGCTCCTTGAAATCCCTAAGGCATCTTAAAACAAGTTAGAAAACATTTTTAATGGCTATAGGCTAAACAAGAAAATAAAAACAAGTCCAAAGTGGTTAAACAATGGATAAAATGCATGTAGGGTTGGCTTTTTGGCTCACTAGCTACAAAAGAAATGAATGCCTTATCATTTTCATGCATGCAAATGCAAATGTGGTCTCAACAAAGAATCAAAACAAGTTCTAGAGTGAAAGCACAGATAGGTGAATACACACTAGAAATGAACAGAAACGACTTAATTCCTCACCAGCTAATGGCTATCAAATAATTCATTGAAATCAAATTCATTGCCACTCACTTGAATCAAAACACAAGATCCATTACTTATCATGTCAAAATGAATCCAAGCTACAATCATTTCAACTTGCAACTTTCATAGAAAAACTGAGAAAAAAAATCACGCTATTTTTTAAAATTTTTCTCAAAAATTTCAAAAATTTTCAGTTTTTTTTAACAAAGGAAGCAAAGATAAGATGAAATGGAATGAAATGACAAAAACAAAAAAAAAACAGTAAAACGGAAAAGAAAAAGAAAAACTAAATCCTAAACTAAAAAGAACACTATAAAAGCCCAGCTAATCATAAGTATCAAAAATCAAAATTAAAATAGCTTTATTCTTTCTTAATTCTACAAATTTAAGTCTAACCACTTTAAAGCATTTTGATTGATCATACAATGTTGATTCATGGACTTCCTCAACCATCAATAGTCTTGGAAAGTCATATTCAGCATATTTAGGAACAGTAAAAGAAGAAAAATCAAATTTTGGACATTCAAAACTGAAGAAAGAAAATTTGAAATCAAAACTCTCTAGAAATCTATCAAATCCAATAAAATCTACTGGACTCTCATCAGTAAGAGTCACTGCATCAATAGAAGAATTAATTTGCAACTTCTCACAGTCTTTTGAGTGAAAATCCTTCAAGGTATTTGCTAGTTGCTTAATTTCAGTTAGGAGAGTTTGTGGCTTGTTGGGAGCTAGCTCAACAACTTCAGGAATCTGTTCAAGACTCTCAGCAAAAGAAACAATATCTTCCCTGACCAAAGAGACATCAGTAGACTGACAAAATTCTGAACAATGATCAACAGCTAAATCCAGTCTCTTACTAGTGTCAACAAGAGTACAAGGATCAGTAGAATTTTCAATATTAGCACTATCTCTATGCATGCTCTCATCAATCTAGTATGATCATTAGAATCAGTCTTATCAACAATTTTAGTGCAAGCACAAGAATTCATGGATTCAATAGACTTATCAGACTTCAAAAACTCATTAATCTCAACACATACAGGACATGTATGCATATCATCACATAAGCATTTCAAACTAGAGTCTGATTCATCAACAACAAACTTTTCAACAATTTTATTGTCTATATTCTCATCAGTGCATGCTACATTCACTGTTTCATCATTCTTGTCATCACATACTAGTGAGGAATCATGTTGATTAGTATATGTGAGGAACTCACTAGTCTCAATGAAAGAATTAATCTGGGAGCATCTATCACATATAGTGGTTCCAATACAAACACAATCAAGAGATGCATTCAAATCAGCTATGTCACATGGTCCAGATGGTTTGTTGTCCCTAAACTCACAAGATGCATCATCAATAGGCTTATCAACCAATCCCACACTAGGAATAGCATAATCATCACATTCTAGATCACCCCTACACTTATCTACTACCCTAGACTCAATAGAATCATCATTAACAGGTCCAAAAATGAATTCATCACTTTGGTCACAGCTAAGAGTAGAAATACTAAGTACATCAATACACAAGGGTTCATGAACATCAACAAATGTACCAATTTTGCTTAATGAGTTACCACAATCAATCAAATCAGGAGATTCAACAATAATTTCCTCATCTACATCATCATCATGCAATTCAGAATCAACACAATCATATGCATTAATAGTCTCAGTGCTATCAAGTATACTAGAATCAGTTCCAACAAATTGCAAAGTATTAAAAGATGGAAGGATATTACCCAATGAATAATATTCTTCCTCCTCAATACATTCCCTTCTAATTTGCTTTTCAGTCAATTCAGTAGCACTTGAAGTGAGTTGATTCATTTAAACTCCCAAATCCTTCATGACGTTGTCAATCCTTTGTTGATTTTGAAGATGCAACTGTTCAGTTTTTTGTTGGAGTTGAAGATTGTAAGCATCCATTTGTTGCACCCTCCTTTCTTCCCAACTTGGTTCCCTCTGGGGCTCCTGTTGCATGTACCCCTCATGATAATTGTAATTGTGATACTCTGGCTCTTGCACATGGAAGTTATGGTATGGTTCATAATGATGGTGGTAATTGGGGTGAATCTCATATAGATGATAGTATGGTTGGTAGCATGGTGGTTGGTATTGTTGGCTTTGTTGTGCTTGTCTTTGTCGTTCAAGAATGCCATGAAGCATTGAAATGGCTTCATCCAACTTCCAAGAAATCCTATCTTTGGCACAAAAATCATAGACACCTTGATTAGAATAATAATATGGATCCATTTCAGACAAAGAATATGAGAAGCACAATTAATTTCAGCACAAGAAAAAGCATTAGCAAATTATAACTAAAATTAACTCAAAATCAAGAAAATAAAAATCCTAAGAAGCTAAGACTTACTTAACGATAAAAAACACTCTAAAACAGAGGTTAATCACACAAAATAAACTCACAAAAAATAAAGAAATTAAAAAATTCCTAAAAATTTTGAGAAAATACTAAAAAATTAGAAAAAGTGTCTTAAACATTAGAATTTAAAACACTCAAAAACATTGGAAAACAAAATTTGAGAATTTTTTGGCACATTAAACAAAAATTCCAGCAAGCAAACCAATTGACGCGTAACATCGAAATTACCAAAATCCAAGTTCACAATGGGCAAAAATCAAACCAAAACATAACAAAAATAGAGTAAAAACACTTAGAAATCCTTTTCAAATGATTGAGAATCCAATTCCCCGACAACGACGCTAAATTTTGACAGGTCATGTCATGCAACCTTCAAAATAAAACTAAGTTGAATTAAATTTTATAGTTAGTGGTGCAACCTAGGTTATCTTCCTTGGAAATGAAATTCAATGTTCAATTAGGTTTTTAAGTGCTAAAAGACTCTAAAAATTTCTTAACTAAAGGGGTTTTGATTAACTTAAACTAATTAAAATGAAATCAAATTAAAATTCCTAATGGCTACCTAATTGTATGAATTATGATTGATAATAGGCTTGTTACTAGCTTTGGATTCTTCCCTTAATATCCATTATCATTATCCTAGTTCAATTATGATTAATTCTGGTTTAAGAATCCCTAGTTATGTCCATTGGCAAATGATCTTGAATTACCACTCAAGATTCAAGAATCTAGCAATTTGATGTTAATTGAGACCTCAACTACTATTAAATTACTAATTCTTGTGATTAAGATCTTTGAACACTTAAATGAGTGATTAATCAATCAATTAGCCTCTGAATTTTCACCTTAGGATGTTAATTAACCAATTAAACTCCAAGGAATCCTCAAATCAGACATTCAAGCACTCAATTTCTCACATGCATTTAATCAAACATCTTAACTGCATACATGGATAATTGTAAGAAATTGAAAAATTCAATATTTAATTAACCAATTAATCATTCAAAATTCTCGTAATCAATGTCTAACCAACCATCAATCATGAACTACATCAATGTCAATCACTTATAAGCTCAACTAAGCAGATAAAATAATTTAAATTGATATAGAAAGAGAAGAAAATAAAATGAAACTCTTAGCCAAAAATTCCTTTGTTATTCCATAGATTCAAGCCCTCCAAAGTTGTCCTTTTAGCCAGCCACAAGAGAGAGAATTAAAGCTTCATTAGTATGGAGAAATGGTGGAGAATGGATGAAGGATGGCTGCGACGTGGAGGTGGATGAGTCTCTGGATGGGGTGGACGAATGGATCCTGATGGCGTGATGGAATGATGATGGATGATTCCCCTTTGCCTCTGCCCGAGTGTAACTTTTAATCACCTCATGTGCTGCAGCCATGCCCTTTTTTATTCCTTCCTCATGTGTTTGTTTATTTTTCACGTGCTCCTTCTTTTGTTTCTGCCTGTGCTCCTTGTTTTTTTAAAATTCATTCCCATGTAAGCTCCATGTGTTCCTTATTTTCTACTTCCACGTTCTGCCCACGTTAATTTCCTTTCTAAACTTCAGCTCAAAGCTTCTATTCACGCGAGCTTCTTTATGTGTTTTCATTCTTGCTTGCCACGAGTAGCTCTCCTTTCATTCTCTTTCAAAACCGTAGCTCATCCATACCCAGCTGCTTCTTAATGAGTGATGTGTTTTCATTTTTGCATTCTCTAGCTCGAGTTTTTCACGTGATTTCCATCTTCATATTCTTCACGTCAACCCCTGTTTTTGCATGCATGTGTAGCTGCTTTTCCTTCTTTGTTTGGCTCTCCAAAATAGAAGTTACTTCCTTTTCTTTCTCTTCTGCACAAAACTGTGGCTTCTTTATGCTGTTCTTCTTAAGTCCCCCGTCAACTCAGCTTCTTCATTTGTTTTCTCCATGATTCTGTTACCACATAGCAATCACGTCATCTCATTTCCACGTCTCTTCTCCATTTTTACTTTAGCCTAAGCTTCTTCTTGTTTCTACTATGCGTTGAACCCGTAGCTTATCTATTTAGCTCATTCCATGTTCTCTAGCTTATACCTCTCCTTTCAAGCTTCTTCTTCTCACGCACCCAAGCTCAAGTTTGAATGCCACGTGAGATATAGTTGCTCAAGCTTCTCATGTAAATCACTCCTGTGTGTGTTTGTAAGTGAAATGGCAACAGCGTTCTTCTTTTCAACTCATTCAACTCATTTCTTCTACGTCAAACCCAAGCTCTTCCACGTGCTACTCCTCATGCCAAACACGCTGCTTCTTTTTCTCATGCTCTGCTTCATACGTCCTTCTAAATTCACGTGTTTGAATCTCTATTTCCCTTTTATGCAGTTGCAACGAAGTGCTACGTGTTTCTTGTGATTATCATAGTGAATGAAGCCTTTTCTCTAGTTGCACACATGTACACTTGAAGCTCATCCCTTCTCTAAATCAATTTACCATTCAAGCTCTAATTGGCCATTGAAATTCTACACAAAAGAGTGGGAAAAATTAAATAGGAATATTCACAAAATTATTTAAGATAAATTTATGCATTAGACATCATTCATTTTGCAATTTAGTTCCTAAAGTGTAGAAAATGGCCATTAAATTCAATTATCATCTAATAAAATGCAATAAGTCATATTCAATTATTAAAGTATATGAAAATTAGCATTCATCACCAGTCTTTAAATTTCAAAAGATATTTCCTTCTTTTCTACTTTGAAGTCAATTGAATGTGAGTCATGTCAACTTAGTAAACAAACTTGTGCTTCGTTTCCTAAACGTATCAATAATCGGGCTACATCCCCTTTTAAATTAGTTATTTTGATATTTGGGGCCCATTTCATATTGTCTTTTTTCAATTCCCAATATTTTGTAACCTTTATTGATGATTATTCCCATTGTAATTGGTTATATTTAATGAAAAATCATTCTGAGGTTCTTTTAATTTTTCAACCATTTTGTGTTGAAGTTAAAAATTAATTTGGAGTCTCTATATCTATTTTATAAAGTGATAATGCATAAGAATATTTTTCTATTCTATTCTAAAATTTTTTATCTTCACAAGAAATTCTTCACCAATCTTCATATGTGCATACCCCCCAACAAAATAGAGTGATTGAGCGTAAAAATCGTCATCTCATTGAGATCGCTCGTAATTTACTCTTACATTATAATATGCCTCTTCATTTTTGTGGTGATGCAGTTCTTATTGATTATTATCTAATTAATCGCATGCCTTCTTCTGTGTTACAAAACCAAGTTCCCTACTCTATTCTATTTCCCATTGAATCTCTTTATCTTCTTCCTATTATATTTTTTGTTACACTTGTTTTGTTCAAGATCTAACTCCTAGGAAAGATAAACTTACAACCAAATCCATCAAATATATCTTTCTTGGGTATTAACATCTTCAGAAGGGATATTGTTGTCACTCTCTAGACACTAAAAAGTGCTTTACCTCTACTTATGTGATTTTCTTTGAAACATATTTATTCTTTTTTTCTCTTGCAATAAAACATCACTCTATGTTTGAAGTTCTTCCTCTTCCTTACATCAATCCTCCGGCAATCATTCTTATTCATACATATCACCGATGTCCTTATCCAGCCATCCCTACAGACTCTGTTGATGTGGTTATTGACTCACCCTCTACTTTAGCACCAGCCCCTACCTTGGCCTTACTTTCCCCTAAAAGTCTTCCTATTGCCCTTCACAAAGGTACTCACTTAACTCATAATCCTTATCCTCTTTATAATTTTTTGAGTTATCATTATTTGTCTACACCCTGTTATGCTTTTATTTCTTCCTTGGATTTTGTGTCTATTCCTAAAAATGTTCGTGAGGCACTCTCTCATCTTGGGTGGTGGCAAGCACTGATTGATGAAATGCCGACCTTGCACTCTAATGGGACTTAGGATTTTGTCTCTTTACCTCCAGGCAAAACCACAGTTGGCTATTAATGAGTATATGCTGTTAAGGTTGGCCTCGATGGAACCGTTGATCTTTTCATGGTTCGTCTAGTTGCCAAGGGATACATTCAAATTTTTTTCCTTCATTATGGCGATATCTTTTCTCTTGTTATAAAAATTGCTTCTATCCACTTGTTGTTCCCTATAGTTGTTATGCACCATTGTTCTTTTCATCAACTTGACATAAAAAATGCCTTTTTTTCATGGTGAACTTGATGAAGAGGTGTATATGGATCAATTGTTTGGCTTTGTTACTCAAGGGGAGTCTAGAAAAGGTTGCCATCTACGACAATCTCTTTATGGTTGAAATAATCTGCTTGAGTTTGATTTGGCAGATTTAGCTCTGTCATTCAGAAGATTAAAATGGTTTGAAGTGAGGCAAATCATTTTATTTTATCGCCACACATCATCTAATCAATACATTTACCTAGTTGTTTATGTGGATGACATTGTCATTACAAGCAATGATCAAGATGATATCATTCAGCTAAAGCAACATCTACTATCTTCTTTTCAGACTAAGAATCTAGGAAAACTTAAATATTTTTTAGGAATTAAGGTGGCTCAATCTTGCACTAGGGTTGTTATATCCCAAAAGAAATATGCTTTAGACATATTGAGTGAAACAGGTATGTCAGATTGTAAAGCAGTTGATACTTCTACGAATTCGAATGTCAAACTCCTACAAGGACAGGGGGAGCCTCTTGCAAATTTGGAATGATGCTAAAGATTGGTTGGAAAACTTAACTACCTCTCCATTCCTCGTCCAAATATTTCATTTGCTATAAGTGTAGTTAGTCAATTCTTACAATCTTCATGCAATAGTCATTGGGATACTATGATTCACATTTTCAAATACATCAAAGGAGCTCTAGGTTAAGGATTATTATATGAAGATAAGGGTAACTTTCAGATTGTTGGTTATAGTAATGCAAACTGGGCTAGCTCTCCTGTTGATAGATGATCTACTTCAGGATATTGTGTTTTCATTGGTGGTAATTTAGTCTCTTGGAAAAGCAAGAAACAAAATGTGGTTGTAAGGTCTGGCGCAGAAGCTAAATATGATGCCATGTCTTTAGTAACATGTGAACTTATATAGCTAAAGCAACTTCTTCAGGAATTGAGGTTTAGAAATATTAATCAAATGGAGTTGATTTGTGACAACTGAGCAATGATGCATATTGCTTCTAATACAGTCTTTCATGAGAGGACCAAACATATCAAAATTGATTGTCACTTTATACAAAGAAGATTCAATTTGGGTATCTTGCTACCAAATTCATCACTTCAAACTTCAAATAACCAACTAGCAGATATATTCACTAAGTCTCTTAGAGGTCCTCAAATCAACTACATATGTAACGAGCTTGGTGTATATATATATATATATATATATGCTCCAACCTGAAGGAGAGTGTTAGAATAAAGATGTAAATGGTATTGGAATTGTGTCTAGATTCGTAATGTACATACTATTGTCTAGGTTCATTGTACTACATTATATTTCCCTTTACTTATTTTCTATATAAATAAGACCTCTATGTGAGGGAGATGATCTTCTCTTACACATTCACTCAAATCTTCTCCTCCAGTTTTATATTTCAAAAATAGGGAATGAAGAAGATGTTTAGATAGTGTTAAGGAGACAGATAGCTTATACTATCTTGAAGAGCCTAATGCACAAATGAGAGTTCAGAGTTTGTTACTTTTTTCTTTTTATTTCGAGTCATTGAAATTCAATTAAGTTAAAGATTTGGCTTTACCACCTTCATCTTGGTCATCTACCATTTAATGTTGTCAAAATAATGTTTCCATCTTTGTTTAAGGGATTAGACATTGAAACTTTTCATTGTGAAGTTTTGTGAACTTGCTAAGTACAAACATGCTTTTTTATCCAATTAGTAATAAAAGCTCTTTTGTTCCTTTTACTTTAACTCATAGTAATATTTGTAGTCCATTTATTTCTAATATTTTTGGAACCTGACAGTTTTTTTTGTTTATTAATGATTGTATTTGTGTGACTTGAATTTTTTGTTGAAACAGAAATATGATGTAAGTTTGATATTTCCCTTTTTTTTTTACAATATGATTATAACTCAATCTTGGGTGGGGGTACCTCATTTTCATTTTGACAATGCAAGGGATTTTTTTCAATCTGTCACTGTCTACCTTCTTTCAAACATAGGGTATAGTATATGAGTCTTCTTGTATTAATACACCTTAACAAAATGAGATGGGTAAACGAAAAAACAATCATCTTCTTGCCAATATAAGAGCCTTTTTATTTCAAAACCATATTCCAAAGTAATATTGGGAGGAAGCCATTTTACTTGCTACTCATATTATTAACTAACTTCAAACCCAGGTTCTTGGTTTCAAAAAGTCCAATGCAAATCCTTACCCAATTCTCTTCCAATTTTAATGCATCCAATAACTTTGTTCCAAATATATTTGAATGCGTTGCCTTTGTTCATGTGCTTTCCCAACATAGAACCGAACTTGATCCTTAAGCTTTCAAATGTGTTTCCATAAGTCACTAGATCTTTTGTTTGGAACTAGTTTTGGAGGAGGAAGTTTTTCAATTTATGAATACCTTGTTCATCATAGCTTGTGATGACAATATCATCAACATATACCACTAGTAAAATGCAACATGCATTAATACATCTAAATAATACTATGTGATCATAACTACTCTATAAACCATGACTACATTATTAAAGCAACCAAACCATGCTCTAAGTGATTGTTTTAACCCATATAAGGATTTCCTCAATCTACACACCTTCTTAGACTCTTCCTAAGCAACAAAACCTTATGATTGCTCCATATACACTTTTACCAAGTCACCATGGAGAATGCATTCTTGATATCAAGTTAATAGAGATGCCAGTGATTTGTAGCAACAAGGGAGATTAAAAGATAGACCAAGGTCTTCAATAATAGTAAGAAAGTATTCATAGGATCAACATCATAAATTCAAGCAGTCCTTAAGCATTAATCAGGCCTTGGAGTGAGCAATGGAGCCATTAGGATTCACTTTTGCTGTATATAACCATTTACAACCAATAGCACCTTTATTAGTTGATTGATGTTTGAGTTTCCCAATATCATAATTTTCAAGGGCCACCGTCTCTTCTATGGCCTTTGTTTACCCATCATGATTTGAATGCCTCAGGCATTGTCCTATGAAGAGGAACAAAATCCAACCAAGAAATAAAAGAACAAGACAAAGGCAACAAAGCATTATAAGAAACAAATGAAGAAATAGGATTAGCGCAAATATGTTCATGCAATAGGAAGATATATGTTAGGATCAACTAACACAGAAGCAAGCAAAGTGGAGGAATCTGAGGTGGGTGCATCCACAATGAGAGCTTTTTTTTAAGGACACCACACTTGCCTAGTGTAAACCTGTGTGATAAGAGGCCTGATAAAGGGAGAAGGACAAAGAAGAAAATCATCATCATTCATCATACTTACACACAGAAGAAGGATAAGAAGACATGGAAAAGGAGGGACTAGTTTAAAAGAAAGTTACATTAGAAGATACCAAGCATCAACCAAGTTTGAGCAAGAAACACTGTTACCCCTTTTGAGTATGAGAGTAACCCAAAAAGATGCATTTTAAGGATTTTGGATCTTGTTTAGTAACACTTTGTCCAGCATCATAAACAAAACAAGTATATCCAAACACCTTTCATGGAATAGGAAACAATATTGAATAAAAAAAAATTGTCCATTTAAAACTAAGAATGGCTTGTCATTAATGAAATAAGCAACAACATCCACCCAAAAATACTTTTGGCACCTCCATTTGAAACAACAAGGCACAAGCAACTTCCATGAGAAGATGATTCTTTCACAACCCTATTCTATTAGGGAATAACAGCACTAGAAGATTGCAAAATTATGCCATGATCTCTGATATAAGAAGAAACAACAACAACAACAATAAAGCATTTTTCTACTAAGTGGAATCGGCTACATTGATCAGTTGACACCATAAAATTTTATTGTAAATCATATTTTTAGACAAACCATTTGAGTCTAAATCTTTCTTTTTCTCCTACAATTTTTTTTAGTCTTCCTTCAGCTCTGACTATTAGACTACTCTCTATCTAATCTACTTTCCTAATTAGAACTTCTATGAATCTCCTCCACACATGTCTAAACTATCTAAGTCGCAATTCTACAATCTTTTTCACAATAGGTGTGACATTTACTTTCTCTCTAATGCATTTATTTCTATTCTATCTTATCTGGTGTGTCCACTTATCTGATACAACATTCTCATCTCTACAACATTGAATTTATTCTCTTGTTGATTTTTTATTACCTAACATTTAGTTTTATACAACATTGTAGGCCTTATAACTGTGCAATAGAATTTACTTTTAAGTTTGAATGGTACTCTTATATTACAAATAACACCTAAAACATTCCTCCACTCATCCACCCCGCTTAAATCATATGTTTTACTTCTTTCTCTATTTCTCCATCATATTGTATGATAGATTCAAAATAATTAAACCATGTGACTTGTGATATAACATGCTTTATAATTTTTACTTTTATACTAGAACGAATACATCTCTTACTAAATTTACATTCCATACATTCCGTTTTACTTCTACTTAAACAAAATTTGTATGCTTTCAAAACCAATCTCTATATTTCTAACTTCTCATTCATTTCCTCCCTCGATTCTCTAATTAGCACTATGTCATCTGCAAAAAGTATGCATTGTGGCATCGGCTGTTGGATATATTCAATGAGCACATCCAAGATTAAAGTAAAAAAATAAGGAATCAAAGTTGACCCCTAATATAAACTAATCGTTATCAGAAAATTTTCTGTAAGTCCATATTTTGTTATAACATTAGTTGTAAACCCATTATACATATTCTTAATTGCTCGAATATAAGTCATACAAACTCCTTTTTCCTCTAAAGCCTTCCGTAAAACCTTTCTTGGTACCCTATTATATGCCTTCTCCAAATCAATGAATACCATGTGCAAATCTCTTTTATTCGTTTGATATCTTTCCATCAATCTTTACAATAAGTATATCGCTTCCATGGTTGATCTTCTTGGCAAAAAACTAAATTGATTCTCCGTAACTTGAGTCTCTTGCCTTATTCTTAACTCAATTACCCTCTCTCATAACTTCATAGTGTGGCTTATGAGCTTAATTCCTCAATAATTTGTACAATTTTGTATATTCCCCTTGTTCTTATAAATAGGGACTGAAATACTTATCCTCAACTCATCCAATATTCTCTTAGACCTCATAATTTCGTTAAATAACTTTGTGAGTCAACTTATGCCTTTCATTTCTATACCCTTCCATACTTTAATAAGTATATTATCCAGACCAATTGTTCTGTTATTCTCTATTTGCTTTAACGCTTCTTTTACCTCTAACTCTCGGATTCTACAATAAAAATATAGTTTTGATCCTCCTCTTTAGTGTCTAACTTATCCAAGTGCAATAAAATGACGTGTCCTTCATTAAATAGTTTATGAAAATAACCATTCCACCATTCCCTGATATCTTGTTCCGTAACCAAGACTTTCTCTTCTTCATCCTTAATGCATTTCACTTGGTCCACGTCTTTTGTCTTTCTTTTCCTACTTTTAGTTAGCTTGTGAATACTTCTTTTTCTAACTTTAATACCTAAGGATTGGTATAACCGATCAAATGCCCTAACTCTCGATTCGCTCACTGTCTTCCTAGAGTCTTTCTTAGCTACCTTATATTTTTTTTCTAATTTTCATCACTCTTACACAAAGACCATGTTTTATAACACTTCTTTTTTACCTTAACCTTATCTTGCATACTTGCATCTTACTACCAAAATTCTTTATCCCTAAATCCAAAGCCTCTTGATTTACTGAATATCTCTTTTGCCACCTTCCTAATTTCTTTAGTCATCTCGTCTCACATATCATTAGTATTTCCTTGTGTTTTCTTGGATCCTTTCTCCAAAATCCTTCTCTGTAAGCTCTCTTTTTTTATCCCCTTTCAATTGTCACTACTTGATCCTTGACACCTTATCTTGGCCTTTTCTTTTTACTCTCATCTTAACTTGAATATCTATAACCAAGATTCTATGTTGAGTAGTCAAGTTCTCTCCAGGTATAACTTTGCAATTCATGCAGAGTTTTCTATCCGATTTTCTTATAAGAAAGAAATCAATTTTAGAGCATGCCCCTTCACTTTTGTATGTGATAAGATGCTCCCCACACTTCTTAAAACAAGTGTTAGCTAATGTAAGATCGAATGCTAAGGAGAAGTCTAGAATAGTTTTACTCTCTACATTTGCTTCTCCTAAGCCATGTCCTTCATGCACATCCTTGTAACCTTTAGATGCACTTCCTACATGACTATTAAGATCCCATCCTAAAAGAACATTTTCTCCTAATGGTATTTCCTAAACTAAATATTTTAAATCCTCTAAAAATTTTACTTTGTGATGTTCTTTTAACCCTACTTATGGTGCGTAAGTACTACTAACATTAAAAGTTTTCTTTTCCACTATAAATTTTAACGCAATGATTTTATCTTCTAACCTTTTTACATCCACCACAATATTTTTTCAAAATTTATCCATAGTTATACTTACCTCATTTTTAGATTTAACCTTATCAGTATACCATAATTTAAAACTTAAGGTGTCTAATTCTTTTACTTTTTCTCTTACCCATTTGGTTTCTTGTAGACACATAAAATTAATCTTCCTCCTAATCATAGTATCTACTATTTTCATTAACTTACCTGTAAGTGTATTTATATTCTAAGTTATAAAACGAATCCTACTCTCGTGAACTAATTTCTTTACCCACATTCATTTACGAAAATGTGGGAACCCTTGCTTATTTTTCACTACACCTAAACATCGATGCAATAGTTTTTGGTTATTTGATACTGTACTCGAGCTATACAACATGTTACTTCTGAGCAACGACCTAGCATTACCTTTAATACATTGATTATCCATATCATAAAAGATTTGACAAAGTTTTACGTTGGTTGTCGATTATCTAATACAATCCTCCTCTTTTTTCTGAACTTGGGATCGGCTATGAAAAATGATTTACATCAAAATTCAACACAGGCAAAGTTAAAAAACTAAATTGAAAAGTATTCCTTGGCATTATCATTGCGTAGGGTATGAATAATAGAATGAAATTAAGTGTGAAAAAAGAAGTGAAAATGGAAAACAACTTAGAACGTGATCTTAATATATATAGCCAAGTAATTATGGAGTGATGATCAATGAAAGTAACAGAGTATTTAAAACTACATTGGGACGTCATCAAACTAAGACACCAAATATCAAAATGAAATTTCAAAAAGGACGCACCCTTTTTATATAACCCTAAGAGGACGGGGAGCATGTTAGAACAGATGAATTGCTAGAAGGGAAAAAAAAGTGAGGCTGCAACTTCATCTAGTAGGTACAACTCAATAGATATGCTCCCTTTGCCAGTAATCTTTCTACATCGAAAGATCTTGAGAGACACAAGAATGAGGAAGGTCACTGACTAATTCAACATATGAGTAATTGACTTATGGACAATAATTGAAGGAAATTCAGGCAAATATAGAATAAAAGATAATGGAAGGAATGGGAGATGCATTACCTCTCCCCCAAACCTTAGCAATAGACCCATCAGCCAAGGTAATATAAGAATAGATACGAGATGAGTCACAAGAAGATAGAACAGCTGATTCCCTTGTCATGATTAATGGCACTGGAACTCTATAACCAAGCAACTGAGAAGAGGAGGAAGAAAGACATGCAGTGTGATTACATCGAAGAGCAATGGTGATAGTGGATGAAGAACATATGCCTCGAGAGGCTTCGTAGTGAGTATATCTAGCAAATTAATGATTGTCATAGAAATAATCTTAAGCCCTTACAGTGTCACTAACACCTCCCATATTTTTTGCCATGCTTCAACCTTTTTGTGACTTGATTCAAACTCGGACACACCTACTTACAAAGGTTGCACACTTAACCATGACTCAGTGGGTTGTGTTCCAAAACCTCAAAAATAACTCGATGATGCCAAAAGTTTACTTAAACCATCAGAGCAAACTAGAATGGCACTGCTGTACACATTCAGTGCCATAAACAAACCAAATAATAGCAAAATGCGACCACAACTGAGCTTCAAAATCCTTAGGCAGGTTCCTTAAGTGAGGATCGGCCTGAGACTCCAAAAACAACCACATTATGGCTGAACAAGAAGATTTGGCCTGTAACACGCAACATATACAGAAGTTGCGAAAATTACTTATATGTCATTTCCTGTGACCCTGAGTAATAGTTTGAGACCGGTGAAAAAAGATGAAGGAGACGATTGGATAACAACAATGGATCATGCCACAAAATGTTATAAAAGATAGGAAGAAAGTGATTTGTAAAGTTTTATTCATTCCTTGGGATAGGATCATATACACACATTCATAAGTTTCTTACTCAGGATGTAGACTAAATGCCATTACTGATGACACGTGAAGTTATATTTTGCTCTTGTAAGTGAAAATTGTTCTTACATAGCTCTTTCTTTAATATTTTTAATTATGCTTTACAGGTTCTTAAGGTTAACGGAACTGAAGTTGAAAATTTAAAACATCTATGCCAGCTTGTGGAAAACTGTAGTGAAGAAAGTGTGCGATTTGATTTGGATGATGATAGGGTCATTGCCTTGAATTATGGATTGGCAAAAAGTGCTACTTCCAGGATTTTGAAGCGTCACAGAATTCCTTCCACAGTGTCCACTGATCTTGTCGATGCACAAAATAATTTACATCTGAACTAGCTTGCCCTTGTGGAGACTTTATGGTGACTTATCTTTTTGAAGTGTTAAAGAGTCCATGAGTTCGTTAGACGACATCAGTCGAGGATAAGTTTCAGCTAGTACGCTTTAATTTATATTACATTATAAGTTGTAAGCAACTTTTCTAGCTAGTACAATCTAACGAAGGAAACGAGCTGGGTTATGTTATTCTCAAGTTCGACTTGTTTTGTTGCATGAGAGCTCGGGTTTGGCTCGTATAAATTTGTACAAGATTATATATAAATGAGTTATGAGTTAAATAAGTTTTCATAATATATATATATATATATATAATACATACAATTATATATAATATTTGAATACTTATTTTATTTGTAAATGAGTTGTCCATGAACTTAACAAGTTAAGCATTATTTTCAAGCTTGACTTGTTTAATTAAATGAGCATGTTATGTTCATGTTCATTGATTTAATAAATGAATCGAGTTAAAAAAACAAATTTTTATGAGTCAAACATGAACTAATTTACAAACAGCTATTTATGGTATAAGTATAACGTTTTGGTCTGCCGTTTCACATACCTCCTGCTTCAAACTCGTTTGTTTGAACATGTTATTATTCTTGAGATAGATATGAGCTTAGGTCAATTGTTAAAACCGGATCTGGCCTGTTAAATTGAAAAATTGGTGAATTAATTATAAAACTAATTCATTTAAATCATAAAATCAGTCATGAAAAAACTGATGAAATCGTATAAACCGAGTGGGTCAACTAGCCATCCAACTTTATAACTAAGATAATGGATCACGGGTCTTTTTTAACCACCCACTGGCCCGATCCAAAAAAGTGGATTAAAATGCCGATTTTACACGCTATTTATAGCTGGAGACTCTCCTCCTCTCATTTAGTTTACATGAGATGGGATATCATGTCACTTTCATCCACGTCCCTTTAGCTATCAAAATTGTGTGCGCTTGAGGGATGCCTTTGATTGAACTCTCACTGTGGGATTTGAGGTTATCCACCTCTGTATTACTTCTCTATATATCAAACAACGAATCACTTGTTTGTTATCTCTAATGCAAATTGAAGATGGAGCAATATTCTGTAGGCTTATGTGAAGGGAAAGATCAAGAATCAGATTGAATGTTAGGTCTTTCAAAATCTTATGCAGGGGCATTATAATTACTGAAGTGGGAACACAAATCCACTCAACTTACGACCAAGAAAAAGAAAATTTAGAACCCAAACAAGGGATGGAGACAAAGTCACAAATTGCTCTAGTGGATGTTTACTCTTGAACCTGACACTAAAAGAACGCCAATAATAAGAAACAGGGTGCAAGGCAGCATCTATATATATATATATATAGATGGTGCTAGGAGCTTAATGGGAATAAGAAAAACGTTTTTTTCTCTGCTCCCAGAAACGGACATCCCTAAGCGAATAGAGAGAGAGAGAGAGAGAGAGAGGCGGCATGGCGCGGCGAAATATACAGAAGAGTTAAGTGGAAATGAATGGGTACGGAAGGGGGGAGATATAAATATATATATGTGTGTGTACGCGCGTGCTTTTATTTTATATTTGTTACGATAAAAACTCCTTACACCAATCACAAATTGCTTAAGTGAGTGTTTGTGTAATTAATAATAAAGTAAATTACACGAGCTTTCATTAAATCTTGCTACACTTATATATATTTCCTCTGTTTTTAAAAACATGTACAAATTTTTCTTAAAACAAAAAAATTACTGTATACTTGAATTTAATTTTTAATTTTTTAATCAAAATATCCTTTATTAAAAATTTTTAAATTTAAAAAATATATATTTAGATTAATTGAAGATATTTTAGTCAAAAAAAATTGAACTAACATATAAAATAATTTTTTATTTAAATTTGTATACATTTTAAAAATAAAAATGAGATCTATATAATTTCAGTAAAATTTAGTGAGAGTTTATATAATTTACTCTTAAATAAAATGTGTAAAATTTATTAATATTTTTTGTTAATACTTATTATATTAAAATTTTAATATATAAAATAAACAAACAAATATATATCACGAGTTTAATTATAGTTTAACAATATATTTAAACCAATGAAATATAAATCATTACCTTTATTAGTTTAATGACACACCCGACTTTAATAAAATTAAACATAAGTCAAGATTTGGTTTGAGAATTCAAATAACAAGTACTTAGTCCAAAAAATAGCGTGCACTCGAAAGCAAAAGAAAACTTCTCTGTGAGAGCTCCTTCTCTCTTTATGAGATTTTTCCTTTGGCTAGTATCTTAGCTCGTTTGTTGTTATGATGATCATTTAATGCTTCTGCTTTTTGATTCTCAGCTCGATCTCAAGTCCTTTTTGCCGTGATCTTTTACCTTGTTTTTTCAAGCGCAGCCTATCCTTTGCATTTCCTTCTTCTGTACCTCCTGTGTTTCTTTAATCTACTTTAATGCTCCTTGCATGCGCCGTTAATCCCCTCTAGGCACTTGCTTTTCTTCTACTTTTGCCTTCGCATGATCATCTTTTTTAAACTCTTGGCCTTTCACGTCTTCCACTTCACCCACTGCTTTATTCTCATTCATTTTCTCTAGTTTACACCCTTTCTCCTCTTCCTTAAGATACAGATTCTACTTGGCTTTTTAGTCAACTACGTTATGCTTTCTCAACTCCCTGGCTTGTGGATGCAGATGGTATGAGGACAACTCCCATGGTTTTTCATCCTACTCCTCTTTCACTTCTCCTGAAGAAGGAGGGCTTTGGTTTCTTACACCCTGTAGGGGTCCGCTACTCGCCTTCACTGACCATGTCCTTCAACCTTCAATTGAATACAGGAACTCTTGCCTCATTGCCACTTTCATTGACACTCCGAGACTTCCCGGTGCACAAACTGAACTCAGCTCTTCATGGAGCTTGGAAACTCGAAGAAGACTTTCGTGTTCTTGGTATGGATAGTAAATTTTTCATGGTGCACTTTGATGACCTAAAGACCAAAACTTCGTCCTTCACAATGGCCCTTGATCGGTCCAGAAATCTCTTCTAATGGTTGATGCACGGAAGCCTAACATTATTCTGAGAAATATGGAGGTCGAATGTGTATAGGTAACTAATTAAATTAATATTAAACAACATAAATCATAAAAAAATACTTAGTTAGTAATTACATGAGAAAATATGAGATTTCTCTAAGTTTTAGACACAAAAAATTGAGAAATTTATTTAAAATATAATGATATTTTATGAGGTCAATTTGGAATTTAATAAAAATTATTAATAATTAATTAGAGATAATTAATTAATAGAGAATTAAATAATAAATACTTAAAAAATGAATTCCAAAAAAATTTCTGGATCATTAAGGCATTAAAAATTAAAAAATTTATTTATAAAAATAAAAATATTTAGATAAAAATTTAAATATAATTATTAAAAATCTAAAATAAAAATACATAATTTTCACAAGAGGTTAAATTATAATTTTAGTCAAATCTCAAAAGTTGAAAAGTTGACTCCTCAATAATGTTACTTGCAGCAAGTTTCATAAAACGTCACACTTGATACTAGAGTAAGCCTTAGTGATGCACCACTTGTTTATGGGACAAGTGGTATGAGACACTTAATATGTGGCTTAAGGAAATAATTTATTAATAATCAGCACTTTTAAAATAGGATTATTGATATCTCCTTAAAAAGATATGAACAGGATGTACTTATGTACTTACTGGAATACTATTAAAGCTCTATAAATGAAATGATAAAACATACCAGTACATACCAAGTTAAAGAGTACACAAATATAAAGAATTAAGTCTATTATGATTAAACTAAATTCATATTACTCAAAAGATGCTTCTAAAAGATCTTGCTGGATGTATATTACATATTTGTGCAACTACATATGATATATTGACCATGACCTTCCGTGTCATATGTTTATATCCTCATATATGATTGTTATTCTATCTGTATTTGATTTATTGTGTTGTATTTGCTATTCTTATATACTACAAATAGGGGAATATAAAAAGAAAAGGTTTTATGCATACGTAACAAATGGACCGTCACTAGTTTTCAAAATCTATAAGTGTCCTTATTGAAAATGTAAATTCTCACTACACTTAATGTTATGTTCAGAGATAAGGATTCAAACTTTGCTAACTCAAAGCCTATAGTAGATTAGAGTGCCTAAACTACATTGGACTTCTAGGATCTAGATTGTAGTATAAAGAAAACGAAGTAACCTTATCTATTCTATTAGATAATTGTTAAAATAATTATGAGACATTAACTGATGCTTAGTCCTATAGTTCAGGGATGAATTATATATTGATTTTGGAACATTTTTAACATTTATAAATATTCCTATAACTTGTATAAGTATTAGACATATGATACCAATTATTCAATACAAGATATTTCGATATATGATTAAGAAAATATTTATGGGATTTATTTTAGAATTTACATAATCAAACAAAATAAGCAAAATTTCAACGATTAAATTCCATTGTACTGCTACCACTTTGATCTAGTATTAGGAATATGTAACACCCTAAATGTAAGGAGTTGAAGAATGCTTTCCAATTTTGGTCCAATTTTGAGGGCTCTTGTTAGATTACCATAACTTAGATGTCACAAAAATTCTCAAAAACATGGCGGGTGATGCTATATTCTTTGATGGAGTTGAATAGCATTATTGCAAGCTACGAGTTTTAAAAGTCCAAACTCTTATAAACTTCTCATTTCCTTTATTAATGGGTGTTGAAATCATGTTAAATAATAGATCATCAACCTTGGTTGAATGTCGCTACAAAAGGGTATTTTAAAGATGTAGGCAATGCAATTGCATTGGGCACATGCTCGAGGATTGTGATTAAGGCCCAAACCAAGTGGTGGTGAGATTCAAATCCCTGAAACAAACCATTTTTAAAAAAGTTTATGTTAACTTGATTATTGACTTTCACTTTCCTTTTGTTTCTAAGGACTATGTCACTTTCAAACAAAAGCCTAATAGGTGTACTACTTAGGTTAAGTGGTATCCCATTATTCACAAAGGTCGTTATTATGTCCATAGCTAGTCACTTAAAGCCATGGAGATCATGGGTACCCAAGAGCTGTCCCATACAAATTTTTCTAAGTTTCATATGATAACTCATTAGACTTTTCTAATAACCAAGGTTCCCACATGCATCCTAACCACCATACAAACAAAAAACTTGTGAAAATATAGAATTTGAAGCTAAACATAATGACAATAATGCTTTTCATAATAACTTTGGAAATTCTTTCTTTGAAGGTCGTAATCTATAACAACCATAAGGGACTCTGCATGAAAATTGGCTAAATGATTTCCTTATCCATCATGAGTTGCCTTTAGCTAAATAGGATGTTTCTTTACCTAACTCTTTGGACTCTTCTTTTTTATCAACCATCCAGAGGCTTTGATAGGTCTATTTTACATGCAAATTGACCACATTGTTTCACCAATCTTTAATGAACTTTTTTCTGGTTATGCATATAGATCTTCAACCTTTTGCCAATATGGAAGAGCTTATCTCTATTCCAAGTGACTTGGACCCACAATGATACAAGGTAGACCCTGCCTCATCTCTTCTCAGAATTAAAGGCTTTGCCAACTTGTCTTTATCTTTGATAGTTAGTCCCTGACAACACCTACTTTTACATGCTCTACCTAGTTTAAACACCAATACTACTAGCTTGGATCATCTTCCTTCTGATCATGAATCTATGCTAAATGATATTGAGCAATCTTCACTTGTAAACCCTCTTTTAGACTTTGTTCCGACTGAAAATGCACCTTTTCCTTATAGGCTCCCTCTACATGACTTCTCTGCCACCCATCTTGATGGATCTAAGTTGTAGTTAGTGAACTCGATCTCATCAAACTCTTATATCTTTATACCTGAGTTCCTCAAGCTCTTTTCTCAGAACTTCTTTCTCTCTGGTGCCTTGTCTCTCAGTAACCATCTTATTAATGAGTTAGTAGGCTTTGTGATAGAATATTCCTTTAATCTATTGTCACTTATTTCCAAAATAAAAAGGCTTTTGATATACAATCGAGCAGCTTTCTTTTTACTATGAACTCTTGGCCGTCAATTTCCATTAATAAAACTTTGGTAAAAAATTTCATGTGTTGCAACCATTTTATGAAAAAAAAACACACACCCACATAAAGGAAGATTTTTAGTTTAGCCTAATTATAAAGCTTTTGAAATTTCCTCAGTTTGCATCGCAAATTGTGCCTTGTTCATCCTTAAGTACCATAAACCTTTCATGGTCCCTTCTCTCTTGGCTTTCTCACTAGATGACTCACCTCTTTTTGTTTGGTCTCCTACAGATAAGAAAGGTATTTTGAATTGGGCTACCTTTTCTCTTAAATGTGTAATGATAAGCTCTATGCCATGTTTAAACTTCAAGAAGTGTAACAGAGCTAAAGTAATGGAGGACTATCACCTTTCTAAGAAGGCTACACTTTCCTATATAGACTACTCTTATTTGAACTTTAATGAATCTTTTTTAACTATTAAATCTACTTTGTCTACTACACTGTCCCAACCTCTCAAAAATAGGAATATCTTTTTTATCTTATGGCTAATATCTCCAACAAAAAATAGTGTACTAATATTAGTAGAATATCTCAAGTTTTAGATAATAATGTTATGGAAGACTTTCTTGCTAGCAACTCTCCTACATCTCTATCTAGGGTTTTAGAAAGCAACCCTTGGAATGCTTCCCAATAGGACATGAGTGGTACAAGTTGGAGTTGTCGAGGTTTCAAAAAAACAGCGATAGTTTAATGTTTAAAGAATTTAGTTTGAAAATATAGGCTGCCCTTTATCTTTCTTAGTGAAACTAAGCTGCTTATAAATAAAGTGGAATGCAAATTGAAATCTTTTAGCTTTGTTTATTTTTATGGAGTGGATGCTATTAACAAAGGTGAAAGCCTTATTTTGGCTTGAAAAAATAATGTTAATTGCATGATCCTTGATATAACCCCCCATTAGATTCATAAGAAAAGTCTTTAACCTATATGGGCCAAACAAGTTTCTGATAATGCAACCAACAAAAGAATAGGCTTATACCAGAATCTAAGCCTTGTAAACATCATTGAAATATATGCTCAAGGTTGAAATCAGGGATAGAATGCATCCTTGTATGGGCTTGAACCAGAATTAGTGAGTTACAACTTTGAATAGGTTGAACATTATTTTATTTAAGCCCATGTATTTGTTTTTATGTTTTATTATTTTAGTAAGAGTTAGGCTTTTATTGTAAATGGATTACTAATCCTACTTAGGCTAGAAATCCATATTAGTTTAGGCCTTTCTTTAGTTTTGGTTCATTGGCTACTAGGTTTATTTGTTGCCATATATATACATGTGTGTGTGTGCGTATGCGCTCGCGCCCGCGTGTGTATTCATGGACTGTGTTTTAACAACTTCAAACATTCAAATTATCTTATAGACAAAATTTTCTCCTTGGTTTTTTCATGAAGTTTGGAACTTACCAAGATTTTTGTCTTGTAGCATTCCAATATGATTTTTCACTCTGATTCTAATCCCTTTCTAGAGTGTGAGTCAATATCTTTCTTTATATTTTTGGTTCATGCTTCTTTATAACCATTAGGTCAAAATCTCTTTGTTTTACAACCTAAATTATCTTTCTTAGAATTTTGCTTTCTTGTTTGGTTTGTTGATTTTTCAGGCAAGTTCTTAGGGTTTATATCAACTTGGTATTAAAGCAAAGGTTCTAAATCAGGCTTGTTTATCTTTGATTCCAATATTTGTTTGATTTTCTTTGTATGCCACAAACCCTAAATCTTTTTTGTTCCTACACACAGTTTGATTTTATGTTCAAGTTCCATTTGTTTGCTATATAAGTTCATTGCTTAATATATTTTAAAAAAAATGAAACAAAAAAAGAAAGAAAAAGGAGAAAGAGACAAAAAAAAGTTTGATCAAAATTGAAAATTAATTGTAGGTCAAAAAAAAATTTTCTTTAAGAGAAAGATAATCATCCCTTTTTAATCAAAGTTTCCTTTTAATTTTAGGCTGTGCTTTTTTTTTTGTTACTTATTAATTGTCATTGATATTTGCTCTTTGTTTCTTTAAACTGCACTCTTGAATTAAATTTTTAGTTTTGCTAGTTTGGGATTGATGCAAGTTGATTTTCTTGATTACTTTGTTTAGTTCCATAAAAAACTAAAAGCAAAAATTTTAAGAGTGGTAAAAGGCAAGAGAGAGTGAGCTTAGTATAAAAAAAGCCAAAATAAGAGTAAAACACAAGTGTGAGTAACCTCATTGGACGTAAACACGAAAGGGAGTATTGTGAGTTTTTTTCTCTTTAATAACAATTTTACATATTCATTATCATGGCTTCAAAAGACAAAGGTGGCAAAATAAACACCAAGCAAAATGATTCGTATGTGTTGCAAACTATGCATAATCAATTTGAGCAAATGAACATTATGTTTGGCAAGGTTAGAGATAAAATGGATAAGTAAGATGTTGCCATAGCCAATTTGCATAGTGGACAGCAACAAGAAGTTCCTAATGCTCAAAGGCAAGAAAGACATACAAATCATAGTGAATATGATGGCAATAAAGGATATGACTTTAATAATAGTGATTAGACCACAGCAGTCAATATGGGTGGAAATTTTCATAGGAAGAAAAGCAATAGGATAATAGAATTGACTATAACTTGGATAGTATGAAGATGAAAATTTCACCCTTTCAAAGTAAGAATGATCCTAATACATATTTGGAGTGGAAAAAGAAGGCAGAGTTAGTCTTTTATTGCTATAATTACTCAAAAAAGAAAAAAGTAAAACTTATTATTGTTAAGTTCACCAATTATACAATTATTTAGTGGGATCAAATTGTTTTGAGTAGGCAAAGGAATTTTGAAAAGCCCATTAACATAGGGATGAGATGAAAGCTATTATGAGGAAGAGATTTATCCTTAGCCATTATTATAAGGATTTGTATCATGGATTGCAAAGTTTCACCTAAGGGTCTAAGAGTGATGAAGACTATAATAAAGAGATGGAAATTGCAATGATTTGAACCAATGTGAAAGAAAATAAAAAAGAAATAATGACACATTTCTTGCATAGGTTGAATAGTGATATGGCCAATGTAGTTGAATTACAACACTATGTAGAACTGGAAGACATGGTATACATGGCCATAAAGGTGGAATGACAACAAAAAAGGAAAGGTTCTATTGGCAGACTTTTGGTTCTTCTTTATCATCGAAGTTGATTTGGGAAAAGAAAGATGACAAGGTTAATCCTAAGCCTAAAGGAGTTTCACATAAGTGCAAGGACATGGAAACTATCAAAGATAAAGGTAATAAAGATTCCCAACCGAAGAGGAATAAAGATATAAAATGCTTTAAATGTTAAGGGATATATCACATTACATCTCAATATCCAAACAAGCATGCAATAATTTTTAAAGATAAAGGAGAGATTGAGTCTGAAGGTGAAAGTGATGATGATCCTCTACCACCATTAGAAGATGCAAGTGATGTGGAGTATGCTATTAAGGGAGAAGCGTTGGTTACAAGGTGCACTTTGAACTTGCAAGTAAAAGAAAACAATGAATAGCAGTATAACAACATCTTCCATATAAGGTGCCACATTAAAGAAAAGGTATACAACATGATTATTAATAGTGGTAGTTGTGTTAATATAGTTAGTACTACTTTGGTTGATAAGATATATTTGCCTACTATAAAGCATCCAAGACCATACAAGCTTCAATAGTTGAATGAATGTGGAAAAGTTAGGGTTAATAAGAAAGTTCTAGCTTCATTCTCAATTGGGAAGTATAAGGATAAAATTTTATATGATATCATGCCTAATCTATGCATATGGACATTTATTGTTAGGTAAACCATGGCAAGATGATAGACGTGTCATGCATAATGGTTTCAAAAATTGGTGCTCTTTTGTGATGAATGAGAAACCAATCACACTTGTATCATTAACACCTAGGTAAGTTTATGAGGATCATGTAAGGATTAAAAAGAAAGTGATACAAAAAAAGTGCACAAGAGTATGAGCAATAAAAGAGAGAAAATAAGCATGAAATGAAAGGAGAGTATAAATTAAAACAAGATGAAAAGATGAGAGAAAAAGAGAATAATGAGAGAAAAGAAGGAAAATAAGTGAGCTTTATACTAAGGAGAGTGAGGAAAACAAGCGAGCTTTTATACTAAGGAGAGTGATGTGAAGAGTGCTTTTGATTTCAATTAGCCTATGTATGTACTTTTATATAAGGAAACTTATTTAAAGGCTAATAAACTTAATCCTTCTTTGCCTATTGCTATTGTATCTCTTTTATAGAATTTTAAAGCTGTATTCCCTAAAGAAATTTCAAATGGTTTGCTACTAAAAGAAAAGGAATTGAACATCAAATTGACTTTATCCTTAGTGCATCAATTCCTAATAAACTAGCTTATAGAAATAATCCCAATGAGGCAGAGAAACTTTAAAGGCAAGTTGGGGAGCTTACGACAAGAGATATGCAAGGAAAAGCATGAGCTCCTATACAATTTGAATTTACTTGTGCTTAAGAATGATGGGTCATGGAAGTTGTGTGTAAATTATTGAGTGGTCAATCAAATCATTGTGAAGTATAGACATCCTATTCCTATATTAGATGATATGTTTGATGAATTGCATAGCTCTTGTTTGTTTTCTAAAATTGTTTTAAAGAGTGGATATCATGAAATCAGAATGAGGGAAGGTGATAAGTGGAAAACAACTTTTGAAACAAAATATGGTTTATATAAATGATTAATTATGCCTTTTAGGTTATAACTAATACACCCAATACTCTCATAAAACTTATGAACCATGTTTTACAAGCTTTTATTAGCAAGTTTGTAGTTGTTCATTTTGATGATATTCTAATTTACAGTAAGAGTTTAGATGAACACATGGAGCTTTTGAGACTTGTGTTAAAGGTTTTGAGGAAAGAAAAATTGCATGCTAACCTTAATTAAAAAAATTGCATGCTAACCTTAGTAAGTGTTCCTTTTGCATGATGCATATTGCATTTTTTTGTTATATTGTTAGTGCTAGAGGAAATAAGGTTGATGAAGAAAATGTTAAAGCTATTAGGGAACGGCCAACACCTAAAATCATTAGTGAAGTGCATAGTTTTCACAGTTCAGTTAGCTTTTATAGGAGATTTGTAAAAAATTTGAGCATTTTAGCTACATCATTAACTAAAATTATTAAGTAATGTGGGATTTAAGCAGGGTGATAAGTAAGATAGAGCCTTTAATTTGATTAAGAAAATATTGAGTTTTGCATATTACTTGCATTACTTGATTTTACTAAAACTTTTGAAATTGAATGTAATGCTAGAAGTATTGGTATCAGAGCTAATTTTATGCAAGAAAAGTGACTAGTTGCTTACTTTAGTGAGAATTTGAATGGAGTAGCCTTTAACTACCCTCTATATGATAAGGAGATATATGCTTAGTTTGGGCCCTGGAAACATGACAACAATACTTATGGCCTAATGAGTTTGTGATTCATATTGGTTATAAGTCTTTAAAGCATTTGAAGGGATAAGGAAAGTTGAAATGACATGCCAAATAGACAAAGGTCATTAACACTTTTTCTTATATGATCAAGTATAAGCAAGGTAAAGGAAAATGTAATGGCTAGTCCCTTATCTCAGAGGTATGCTCTCATTACTACTTTGAATGTCAAATTGTTAGGTTTTGAGTACATTAAAGATTTATATGTTGATAATTCTGATTGTGCTAACTTATATAGGGCATGTGAAAAAATAGTGCCTAGGAAGCTCTATATGTATGATGGGGATTTGTTTAAAAAAATATAAACTTTATATGCCTAAGAGCTCTTTAAGAGAGTTATTAGTTTAGAAAGCTCATGAAGGAGATTTAATGGGTCTAGGAAGCTCATGGAGGAAATTTATGTGCCTAAGAGCTCTATGAGAGATTTAATAGGACATTTTGGTATTAAAAATACCTTAGTTGTTTTGAGTGAACATGTCTTTTGGTTACATATGAAAAAAGATTTTGAAAGGATGTCCAAGAAATGTATCATGTGTAGACAAGCCAAATCTAGAGTTTTACCTCATGGCTTGAACTAGAATTTATGAATTACAACTTTGAATGGGTTGAACAACATTTTACTGAAGCTCATATGTTTGGTTTTATATTATTTTTTGTCAGAGTTAAGCTTTTTATTGTAAATGGGTTACTAATCTTACTTAGGTAAGGAATCCATGTTAGTTTAGGCTTTTCTTTCATTTTAGTCCATTAGCTATTAGGTTTTATTTGTTGCCATACACACACACACACATGTGCATGAATAGTATTTTAACAACTTCAAGGGTTCAAATTATCTTATGGAGAGAATTTTCTCTTTGGTTCTTTTACGAACTTTGCAAACTTATCAAAATTGTTGTCTTTCTTTATATCTTTTGTTTGTGCTTCTTTATAAGTATTGGTTTAAGATCTCTTTATTTTATAACATGAATTAGCTTTTGTCAGAATTTTCTTCCTTGTTTTGTTTCTTGGGTTTCAAGGCAAGTTCTTAAGGTTCATCATTTGGTTATAGGTGAGTAACACTTGTAACCTTTTTCAGTGGATAAATAGCCAAGAAAGATACATTTATGTGCTTTTAGATCAAGTTTACCATGGTGATAGGTATAAACAAAAGCAATGTAGCTAAAAGTCTATTGGGGTAAGGTGGAAAGGATTTGTATGTGAGCAAATGCTTGAAGAAGTTGTTCACAAGTGGTTTTGAAGTCAAAGGCTTTGGATGGCAATCTATTGATAAGATAAGTGGCTATGATAATTCCTTCCCCTACAATTTAAAAACATTGGTGGTTATCATCTATGTTATAGCTACCTCTAAAAGGTGTTTATTTTTTCTCTCAACTACTCCATTTTATTAGGGAGTGTCATCATAGAAGCTTTGGTAAACAATTCCATGGAGTGTAAGATAATCTAAAAATTGGCATTGAAATAATCATGAGAATTATCACTTCAAAGAACTTTAATTTTGGTATGAAAATGGATTTGGACAAAGATGTGAAATTGCTTAAAGATGGCAATGATTTTGAATTTCTCCTTCATAAGACATACCCATGTGAGTCTTATATGGTCATCAATAATGTAATGAACCATTTAGCACCTGATAAGCTTTTCATGTTACGAGGTCCCCAAATATCACTATTATGATAGTAAAAGGTTGGGTAAGTGTGTGCTCATGGGAAGGTAAGAGCTTTTTGTATGCTTAGATAGCTAACACACCTTACATTAGAAAGGAACAATACTTTATTGCATAAATGAGGATGCAAGACTTTTAAGTATTGGAAACCTGGGTAACCAAGTCTAAAATGCCAAAGCACAAGTTCACTCAAGGGTGAAGTTGAACTACTAGCTAAGTAGGTGCTCTTTTTCACAAATTTAGCACCTTTAAAGAGATAAAGCTTAGCACTCTTAGCGTTGCCAATTGTCTCCCATCCATCAAGTTCCTGAAAAACACAATTATCATGAAAAAGTTTAGCAACTTAGTTATAATCTTTAGATAACTTGCTAATGACACCAAGATATGGTTTACTTCTTTTGCTTGGAGTCTAGAATTGTATTCTAAGCACCACAAACCACCATGGCACCTGTTTCAACATTAGGTTAAGGCCTTTGAGTGATTTTTTTTTTTTTTTTGCTCCTCATGCCTTACATTTGAGAATGCTTCTTTGAGGGAGGGCATAAGTTTAGTACATATGGTTTTGCCTCTCACTTCTTCAAAATTGTTGTTCAAGCATATAAAAAATTTTTAGATCATCTTCTCCTCCACAATCTTTTTGTGGTTGGTGGCATTAGTTTGACAAGACCAATTGTATACCTCATATGTATCTTGTTGCTACCAATATTGCATGTAAGTTAAAATATTGGTTTATAGCCATTTCACCTTGCTTCAAGTTATTGATGAATTATTCAATTTTGAACAGAGCTATTAATTTCTCTTTATATAAGCAGGATTACATAGCCGCCTCTTAAATTTTTTAAGCAATGTGATATAACATAAAATTCTTGCCAACTTTTACTGTTATGGAATTAATGAGCTAAGACATTACAAGATTATTTTTAATGGCCCAAATTTTATATTTAGGATCACTCAGATTAGGTTGTTTTATGGCTTCATTGAGGTATTTTTCTCTACATCTTTCACATACATGCATCAACATTGCATGCAACCACAAGATATAGTTGCTTCCATTTATACAATGTCTAGCAATGAGAATGGGTGGGCTGTGGGCTGTCGGCAGATCCATGTTGTTAAAGGTGAACAAAATCAAACCAAATTAATTAAACCAAACTACTAAAAATCGAATAAAACCAATTAAAAACAGGCTTGGTTTGATTTTTGCCATTTTATAATCGATTAAATTAGTTCAGTTGTTGATTTTTTTTTATATTTGGTTCGATAAATCGAACCAAACTAAATCTTTGAACTTGTAACTAATTAAAATTTAATAATTCTTTTTTTCTTTTTTAGATTAATAAGATCTTTTATTAATTAAACTTGCAGCAAAACTACACTTTTTGTATGGTTTAAGAAGACTAACATATACAAATTGTCTATACTATTTTACTATAAGATGTTGCTCTTATTTTTTTTTTCTCTCACTCTTTAAAGTTTTTCTACGAATGTATGAAATTTTTTTAGACCAAAAAAAGATCAAAATAATAAATTATTTCAACATTATTATTGCTTAAAATTTTAATAAATGCAAGATATTAGAAGTTAAAGTTTACATATTACGAGGAACAAAATTTTTAAACAAAACCACTTTTGGGCAAAAAAAACATAAACCAAATCGGACCAAATCAAACCAAATTGATTAGAATTTAAAACTAACAAGATCTAACAAAATATTAAATCGATAAAGTTAGTTTGGTTTGATTTTTGCCTAAAATCGAACCTTTGAACACCTCTATATGTTGGAAGTTGCTTCTTTTTAAGTATTCAAGGCTCTAAATTGGACAAACTACGCCATGGAGCTTTCAGGCTAGGACTTGCTTTGATACCATAAAAATTTTAGGCAGTAAAGTTCTCTAATTCTTCTTTTTTTAAGTCTAAAAATAGAGGACACATATATGGAGTGCAGTCAAACAGAGAGAAGGCCAAAAAAAAAAGGAATCACTCTCTAAGAAAAGAGACAAATAGGGAAATGAAACGAGAATATTTGCAAATAATAATAGGGACAAAAATGCATAATAAGAGGCACTAAAACAGGAAAAGAGTCATTGATATCAAGAGGGATATCACCACTTGATAGGCAATGATCATGATGAGACAGCCACCCAGATACCATGCAGAGAATTCCAACACAAACAAATTTTATTTTAAAAAAAAAATAGTGTGATTTACCCTAATATTTTGTGCCCTAACTTTTTTAATCTGTCTTGGTCTTCCATGTTTATACCTGTTCCCCTAAAATCTGTTTACTTTTATTGCATAGTCAAATATATCCTTCACGCTAACTTCATTTGTCACCCTCTGATAAATGCTGGTCAAGCATTTTTATCCCCCTTTGAAGTTTGAATCAAGCAAATTAAATAATCTACTAAGGATATATTTAACAGGATAATGGGTCAACTAGACTTAGAACATTAGGCCTTATTATGCATTTTTTGGAGATGGAAAAATAAAAAGCTAAAACCAAAAAATAAAAATAAAAAACATTGTTTGGAGTATTCGGAGCTAGCTTTTTGCACATAGGATGGTGAATAATGCACAGTCGCACAGATCGACCACAATGGTAGTAAAATAAAATGTTTGTGTTTTTAACGACTGTTTTAAGTTGTCGATAGAAAAAGAAAATGATTAAGTAATTTCATAAAATTATTTGATGTTTTTAAATTGTCTCTAAAAATGAAAAGTGTGATTTATAGCAATGCTTTTAGACTGCATCAAAATTTAAAAAAAATTATTTCTCTAATTATATGGTGACGTTTTTAAATTGCACACCATAGCAATATATATATATATATATTTCAAAAATTAAGTGACACTTTTAAACAGCAACTAATAGTAAAGTGGTTATTTTAATTTGTTTTTAAAAGTAAAAATATCTTGTGATTTTTAGCCACGATTTTAAATTTTCACTTATAGTAGAAAATAATTTAATAGCTTTCAAAAAATTACAGTGTTACTTTTAAATTGTTGTTGAAATTGAAAATTATTCATGTGATGCTTTTGAACTGTTACTAAAATAATAAAAAATTTCTATAATTTTAAAATTTTTATAGTAAGAGTTTCAAAAGCTCAACAAAAATTATTTTTAGCAATGTATTTTTATTGTTTTGACAATAGTTAAAATATATAAAAGTAATTTTAGAATATAATACTGACACTTTACACTGTCTTTGAAAGAGAACAATGTATTATTATTAGCGACAGTTTGAAATGGTGGCTAACCATAAAAAAATAATTTTAGAAATTTCAAAAGACATTATACTGGCACTTTTAAATTGTTGCTAAAAGTTTTTTAAAATATGTCATTTTTGTTGACGCTTTTATAGTATTGTGAAAATAAAAAATTTTGTAATATTCAACCCACAGTCTTAAAACGCTTTTATAGTATTGTGAAAATAAAAAATTTTGTAATATTCAACCCACAGTCTTAAAATATGCATCACAAAAAATAAATTGCTAGTGTTTTAAAAAAATATATTATATGAATGCGTTTAAAACGTCACTAAAAGTGTGTACATACCCCACGCGCATACACAAATGTTTAAATTATACATTTTTTATTATTAAAATATATACAAATTTTTTGTAAGTTTAAAAAATATATATATCAACATTTTTTAAGATTAATTTTGGTTTTTTTTTATTAAGAATACAACTTATTCATTTAATGTTATTTATTTTATGTGAAAATCATAAATTCAGTTCATTTTAAATATAAGTCTATTTTATTTTAGTCAAATACACACACATATATATATAAGATTTATTATATTATATAAGTAGTAAATATAAAGGTATTTTGGTTAAAATATGTGTAATTATAACTTATTTTTTTATAAAAAAAATTAGTATAGTACATATTTTATTTTTAAAGAAGGAAAATATAATTTTGGCATCTTAGAAGAAAAGAAAGTAATATATATATATATATAACATCTCAATTCATTCATAAATGATTATGGAGTTAAGAGAAACACTTGAGTAGGAGAAGTTGATGGAAAAAAAAGAAATTAGGATTTTGAGTGATAAAATGAGATTAGTTATTCTATGTTCGAGTAATTAAAATATGAAAAATGAGAAAAATGAATTAAAAAGAGCAAAAGGAGATTTGGAAGAATTTCAATTGGTAATTGGTTAATTATAGTAATTTAAAAGGAATTAAACGAAAGCATATAGATTACTTAGCTCAAAGTGGCAATAATTTGGGATTAAGGGAATTGAGATGTATTTTCATGTGGCTATACATTATTCTCAGCTACTGGGGGAGTGAAAACTGAAATGAGAAGTGAGTGGGAGTGAGACAGTGGAAGAGGTTAACGTGCAGAGCACCTAATATAACTAATGTTAGATGACATCATTTTCCACTTACTCAATTCCATCCCTCTTGGACCGGTCACATGAGCCCTTTGAATTCACCATCATTAGCATTCTTCTATTCAACCACTTGAACCCCAAAACAGAACCGTGAAAGAGAAGAGAGTTTGGTTGAGAACAACAACGGAGACTTGGATTTTTTAGGCTTGCATGGAAGGGAAGACTTCATTTTTAGCCACGGTAACTTTTGCAAAAAATGTTCCACTCCTTCTCCTCTACAAAATGTACTGATTGGATTTTGATTTTGTTAAAGTTGATTGGCATGTTAGATTATAGAAGTGATAGTGGAAGCTTACATTGATGAGGAGGAAGGAGATGGAAGAGTTGGGTTTTGAGAAAAAGATAAAATTCTTGTTAAATTGCCCTTTTAATTTTCAGTTTTTGGAACTATTTCAATAGGACTGTTTTGGTTGCTTCTGGCATGATTTTAGGTTGAAGAAGAAAGGAAATTATTTGATTTTAGAAACTTGGAAGCTACTTGGAAGGAAGAGTGATCAAAAGCTTGGAATTGGTAAGTTGAAACCTTCTTTGAAATTGTAAAATTTGGCATAATTGTGAAATTTTGTTTTGAAACTTGATGAGGCTCTTTTGCTTATTTTTGGCCATAAGTTAGATGAAAGGGGAATTATAGATAAGCTTAGGTGTTGGTTTTTAATGTATTGAAAATTGAACACTTGAATTGGTAACCCTAATTTTGCCTTGGAGTTGTTAAAGTTGCTTTGTTGATTAAAGTTTGAAATTAAAATTAAGAAATTGTCTTTTTATGTTTGTTAGCTGAGAATGTGAAGCTATTGGAACTGATTGATGAGTTTGGAAATTGGCACTTGATGAATTGGAAGTTAATTATTTGAGTTGGTAAGCTTAATTTTGATTGATCTTGTGTTTTATTGATTATAGAAGTTAAAGTAGAAATTTATGTGATTTGGATTTAGTGTTTGCTAAATTAAAGTTGCTTTGGACAAAGTTATGAAGCTTGATATTCAAGTTGGAAAGTATTGGAAATTTGATTTCAAGTGGTAAGAGAATCTCCTTGACTAGTTGTAAAACTGGCACTTTAAAGTGGAAATTGAGTATTGAATATTATGCTTTTTTGTTTTGGCCAACTATCAAGGTGGAGGAAAGATCCTATAGAGATCTTATAGAGTTTAACCAAGACTTGTAGAGGAGACTTTGGTGACAATATAAGCTATTACATAAAGCAAATTGAGACATCTAAGGTAAGTGGTAAGCTACAAATTGAGAATTAAAATATTATTATTATGAAATAGATGATGATGGAAATTGATGAAGTTATATTTGATCTAAATTGTTATGCCCTTGCTGGATATATTGAGCATTGCCTTAGTTAAGATTTCCTTAAGTTGCTAACCAGGTAGTTGTTTATCTTTCATTATATATTTTCCCTGAGCTAGAATTGTATGCATGTTATATGATTATTTGAGATATCTATGTGATTGCTTATGAGAATTAGTTTTCAGGTCAAGGCAAATCCCACCCTATGGTTTGTTCTGAGTTGAGATGAGCATTCCTCCTCATTGTTTAGTTCAAGGATTCTCGTGATAAATGTCCATAAGAGATATAAGAGAAACATGAGATATTGAGATATATGAGATGCATGATATACTTAAGTTTCCTTATATGCAATCAAATATGTTGTATTCTTTCTTATATATGTATTCTTGTTTTCCATTCTAGTTTTGAGTCCATGGTGATGCTAAATATGTTTTTAAAGGTAAAACAATCACTTGAATTTCAATCTCACCCTTTTATGGGGAACCATTATCTTTTTTTTTTTTTCAAGAGAAAGTTATAGCAAAAAAAAGTGAGAAGCAGGCTATTTCTTAGCCTTGTAGCTACTACTGTGTAGGTGGTTATGTGTAATGATATTTTATATACATATGCTTTTCTTGTTAGGCTGTGCATATGCTTCACATATTATATAAATCACTATGAGGCCTATATTTTGAGTTTGTATGTATATGCAGGAGAATGTCAAGTTATGATGTTTGTTATGAGTGTGTGATATGTGTGTGTGTGTATTTATATTTATATGCTCTAGTTCTTGCTTGTATTCTAGCATGTTGATATAGGATGATGTAATAAGTTGATGAATGATATTTGATAGTTATGCTCTTGAGAAAATGATATATTGTAATTATGCCCTTGTGGAATAATGTTAGATTATGATTATTTGAGGTATTTTCATGATATTTGGCAAATATAGAAAATACAACTATTTTGATTAAGACTTTGTCAACAAGGTTGAAATCTTATTAACAAGATTTGTCTAGCGTTAAAAAGTTTTAAGTTTGAAATCTAACATAAGATCTTATAAACTGTTTGAAAACCTTGTTAATAAAATTTTAAATTTTATAAACTAATGTAAGTTTGATTTTGGTTAAGCAATACTGTGATCTAGGACTTTGCCACTAAAATCTTGACCTTGTTAACAAGATTTTCGAGTAGGCTAAGAAAACTTTTTAAGTTGAAACCTAGTTGACTACAAGCAAGATTTATTGGTGAATATCTTTTATATAAGCTACAAAGTCTTTGAGGTTATAATCTAGAGGCTTAGTAATTAAGCTTAATCAAATAAAGATAAACAAGTTAAGGTGCTTTAAAAAATTTTAATTACCATGATTTTAGTCAAATTAATGAAATTTTAATCATGATTTTGCTCAACATTATTAGAGTTAAACTTTTAATTATTAGTTTAACTCTTCTAAAGAGTGAGGTCTGAATATATATATATATATATATATCAACATTTTTAAACTCTCACAAATTAAAAAGGATTTCAATGAATTTTAGAAAAGATTTAACTATTACTAGAAGTTAAAAAAATTGCTTTTTAAAATTTTTAATCTCTATTAATTGAATCTTTACTTGTAACGAGAGACCTAGAAGTGAAATAAAGTAGATCCACAAATAGCATGTGCTGTAAATTTGAAGGATTGGGAGGTAAAAGATTGTCACTTGAGTGCTTCCATGTGTGCCTTGTGACTTACGAGAGTTCTCTTAAATCTTTGTTGAAAGATTTGCATAGGGGGTACCTTTAGTGAGTTTGAATTAATCTTGAATACATTTTTCAATAGGGTACCTTTAAGATTAATTTAATTTAGTTAGTTTGACTACGCCTGCTAAGGATAGCTAATACCAAAAAAAAAATTCCTATCACATGATTGATTGCTACTTGAAAATAAATGAGGCCCTAGAGTGTAAATTGACTAAATATAAGTGAAATCGAAGTTTCAACAATTGTTTTACTCTTGATGTCATCTAGTATTTGTGTTAACTAGTCGGTGGTTAGCCTTATTCAATACTTATTAGGTCTTCCAAATAACATTTAGGGTTAAATTTTTGTTAATTATTAATTTTTATTCAATTCTCATAGAATTTACACTATGCTCTATCATAATATTATTTGTTCTATTAATGTGCTTATTAACTAGAAAAGTCACATATCGATAGCGCAGTGATTCCAACTCCCAAGATTTGTTTCTAACAACTGCAAATAAAGGCGAACACCAAACAAATTAGGCCAAGTTCGAGTGAGGGAATTTGCCCAGTCTAATTTATAAGGCCAAACATTAGCCCAGTCATATTGAGGCCTGTGTGGCCCAATCAACACTCGAGTTTCACTTTGCAATCAGACCAAGTTTGTAAAGACATAGCAAGTTTTTTTTTTTTTAAATCTTTTTGGTTTGTGGCTAAAGAACTAGGCATTTTCAAGATTTTTTTTTGTCCAATTGTAGTGTAATAAATTACCACTATGGATTGTGGCGGATAAGTTGAAAAATAGACGCTGCCATATCAATAGCTTTCAATGATGTGGCAGCCGAAGATGCTACCACGCCAATATGCATTCCTAAAAGACGTTGCCAGGGATGGACAAAACATAGACTTTGATTATTTGTAAGATTTACTGGTTTGAATTTAGATGTAAAAATAAAAAATATTTTGAATCTAGATATGGGAACTTGTGTATGCAAGAGCCCAATTATGGATTTGAGTAATAGTATATTCACTCTACTTCAAACTTGAAGTGTGTTTGTGTTTATATTTACACACATAAATATATATATATATATATATAGTATAAAGATAATATCACGCAAAATGCATTTATGTGTTCTAAGTTATATTAATAGCTATTTGAAACTTTTTATTTTCTGTTATAATTTTGTAAGAGCAGATCTTATGTAAGAGTTTTAACTTAAGATAAATTTGTTCATTTTACAATTTTTTTAGTAAATAAGTTTAGATTCAAAGAATCAATAGAAAGAAAATGGGGCTTGAATTTATAACGGCTAGAAAATGAGTTCAGAAATAAAAGAATATTTTTCTACAAGTTTAGAGGTAGATATTATAATGCCTTACGTGTAACTTACCATAATTATCACCATGCATAGCATAAAATGCTTGAATGCTTCAGCACAGACCCGTGTTGAAGACTTATTGCAATCTTTATATTTGATATGCGGTAAATTGTTTTTTTGGTTAAAAAAAAAGAATTTAAATCGCAGGAAAATTTTAAGTCCAGGTTACAATATTTTCTTTAAAAAATTTTTAATTTTAATTTTTAATAATAATTTCAAATCTTAATCCAGGAATAAAATTTGTCTTCAATTTTTAAAAAATTAAAAAAGTAAAATTGTTATTTTACAAAATTCACTTACAATTTTTATTTAAAAACATTGCAAATGTTACAAAATTGCAAGCAAATCGTAAGTGTTACAACTTACAATTTCCCTGCATTCAAAATAATAAAAAAATAAATATGCTGGGTAATTGTAATATTTAAAAGAAAACAATCAAAACCGTAATGGGGTGTTACGGCTTTTTGGCAAATAAATTAAATAAATTAAAGCTTAAATACACTTAGATTCCTCAAGTCTTATAAAAGTTTTAATTTTAGTTAGTTCAAAAATAATGTTTTCCTCTTAATTTTTATATCCAAATTTTCCCTTTTATCTTATATTTCATACAAAATTTAATATTAAACTCAATAATTTGTTAACTTATTATTTATTTACTTAAAATTGTTAGCTCACACTTAATTTTGGCGTTCAGGTCAAACTAGAAAGATCAAATTAGAATTTTTAGGAAAATAGAAAGACTAAAAATATATTCAAGCCATAAATTAATTCTGTCTAGAACCAACACGTATTATGACTGTCAAAAAGCCCTGCCCTTAGCCTTGCATATATCAGTTAAAATTATTAGTACATTGGAGATTAAATTTGGAGGACCAACAGATAATAGAAGAGCAAGATGCTGGACTAGACGGGGAAGAATGCATATTCCCAGCGTCATTCATTACCTCAGCATCTGCTCCTTGATATTAGCGAATCAGAACACTAGGATGAAAATAAAATATTCAGACAATATTTATACATTATATGATCAGAGTTAAATTTACAGACAAACCTAATACATTATATGATGACAGTTTAATTTACAGACAACATTTATATATTACATGATGATAGTTAAAAGTCTCGGGAGTACAAGGTACTAATCGACAATTTTAAAATACCTTTGAAAACATTCCTCCTCCTTGCAATATTTGCATATAATTTTGTACACTTCAATTAAGAGTCTAGGGAATCGACTCGCAAAGTACTCATTGAATCCTTCTGGAACAGGTCCTACAAGCTCCTGAAAAGCCAGCAAGGTAGAAAATATTAGGCATACATGTACTGGAGAAATCTTGCATGTCCTAAAGATCTCCAACTTACTAGCAAAATGTTGATACATGGTTTGAACTCTGAAAATTACACTATATTAACATAGATTCATGTTGACTGCATTTTTATAAATAGCTATCACCAGCAAATACGGATCATCTTCAGGAAGCTTATAAACAAAACAATAAACTGCATCATAAATACCAAATTAAAATTTAATAAAGACTAGGATGTCTATAAGACCCCTGCATCACTGAACAAGATGCTACCATCTGTAACTGGTTACTACAAAGTCATATTATTACTTTAGTATAACCATGTATAATCAATCATTAGTATTAATGGTTTGAAAGATGTGAAGGTAGTATGTTACGTTTGGGACTCTGATTAAAAAGGTTTAATTCGCAATATCAAATTAGCACCCTTATAATTTTTTTTTTTTTTTGGGGTTTTAATCACAGTTAGGATATCCTCAAACTTTGTCCAAGCTATATTGTCTAGAACATCAGAGGTGCAAATAGTAAAGCTTAAGTGGATATACGTGGTTCTGGTTAAACATAACTGACTGACAGATCTATTTGTTTCAACTTTTGTAGTCAATCCCAACCCCAACTAGAAAATGAATTTATAATGTGAAAGCAATTCTAAACAAGAACCTGAATTTCTTGAGGCAATTCTCTATAATGATTTAGCTTGTTTCTCATGACTCGCAACAAGTCACGAACACTGTCAAACTTGTATCGCCTGTAACGGCCAATGTTAGTAATGAAGGCAGGTTCCATCTTTTCATTCCATTTTGCACCTAAAGCCACTAGCGCAATACTTTCTAATGCCTTCAAAAGATCAGAATCAGTCTCCCTATCTTCCAGTTCCACCCTGTCACTGGTGTCGCGAAGAAATGAAAGTTTCATCTCAGAACTCCAGAAAAAAGGATGGTGCATTACTTCAATTGCCTTTGGCCTGAAAATTATGAAAACAGTTTTTTCAATGAAATCGCTAACTTGTAACCAGACATAAGTACAAAGACAAATATAATTCCAGTCCATTTGACATGTCTAACTGCGTAACACTTTCCAATTTATCCATAGATTGCAGGCAAGTTCGAACGCTAAAGAGAAACGCACTGAAAAGCTTAAATTCACATATTTTACATGGCTAGCAAACTTGGCCAAACATTCATTTTCAGGGGCAATAACTTTTCTCGGAAGAATCTATCATTTTATACTACATAACAGTTAAAAAATTAATAACTAGGTGCAACATTATGGGGGCACAGAAAACATATTTCCATTTGAAAAGAAAGTCTCTTGAAAGAGAATTATGTACCTTAGATTAGGGTCAGGGTTTAATAAACGAGAGATAAGATCCTCAGCTTCGGGAATGAACTCCACTAAAGAAAGGTTCTTTTGATTTTTCACAATATTAACATCACGTTCAAGACGCTCTCCGAATGGATGTCTTCCCCTAGTTACGCAGAAAAAGAGAACACAACCTAGACTAAATAAATCCACAGCCCGCGTTTGGCGTCCTTGAAGAAGCTGCTCTGGTGCTTGCCAACCTGAACTGCCACAGCCTGTAATTTAGTGTAAGAATAATGAATTAGTAAACACCTATAGATTATTAGAGTCATAAATGCCCTTAACTAGAAAGAAAAGGTTCAATGAACAAGAATTATAAGATCACCTAAATGATACTATATTGATGCAAGCTTGGCACTTCAAATAGTAAACGCTAAAAAGAAAAAATAAAATCTTCTTTGAAGCACTCACCAGTAGCATTATGACCAAAAGAAGACATGTCTCCAAGAAGCCGTTTGCTGATACCCATATCAGAAAGCTTTGCACCTAAGGATCTTTCCTTAATTATCAAAACATTTTGGGGTTTCAAATCGCGATGTATTATTCCTAGTTCATGCAAATGAACAAGCCCAGAAACTAGATCCCTGTGTTACCCAAAAAAAGGTGGAAATCAAGAAGCCAATCTAAATAAAAAGGCATAAAATAAACTAAACTTGGAAAGTAGACATCAATTTGTGACCTGTCATTAAAAAAAAAATGCAGACCCTAACCTCAAACGATCTTGTTCAACTACAAAATTCCTAAATGAAAGGTAAATAAGACCCTTATGTGTATTGTTAGCTATTCTTTCTTACCCACTGTCACATTGTTAGATGTAAGCATTGTGTAAGAGAAGTTGGTTAGTTGGGTAGTTATGTCATCAATGAAAGAAGCTGTTAGTAGACTTAGTTGTTCTGTTATTCTGTTAATAGCTGTTATGAGAAGTTAGTAGTTGAACTAACTTCAGTATAAGTAGTTATAAGCCAAAGCGGAAAAGCAGGTTAATGATCAATTGAAGTTTCAGATTTCCCCTTTCTCTCATTCTTCTCTCTTCTATTCTGCTATTCTTCTTTCTATCAAGTCGTATCAGAGCCACTGATCCTCTGGTCATGACTGATGGCACAAGTTTGCAAGCCAATATGTGAGAGGTAGAGGAAAGGCTGCGATTGGGCATGGACAAGCGTATGTCTACCATGGAGCAGCAAGTTTCAAGTTTACACGAGTTGATGGATGGATTATCAAGGCAGATAACGGAAGTAATGAGGTCATTGAAATCTAGGGAGGAAAATACCATGAAGCATGGCAGAGAACATCAACAGCAGGGGAATACCAGAGAATATCAGCTGCCCGCATGATTTAATAAGATGGAATTTCCTGAATGATACTCCTTAGGATATGAACATTACAAATGCCAGTTTGCATATGGATGAGAAGAGCTTCCGATGGCACAAGAGTTACAAAAAGAATCAAGAATGAAGGCAAATTTCTTGGGAGATGTATAAAGCAGCAATTAAAAGGAGGTTTGGACCAGTATATGAAGACCCAATGGAAGAATTGATGCAACTTAGACAGACTGGGAAGTGTTTTCATGACTATCAAGAAGCTTTTGGTGATCTTTCATATAAGGTGAAGCTTACTGAGCGCCAGCTAATTAGCTGTTTCATAGAATGGATTGAAGGAGGAAATTGCAAAGGGAGTACAGTTGTTTAGGCCACAGAGCTTGTTGGATACAATAAGAATTGCAAAGCTGCAAGAACTGAGTTTCCAGTCATCAAATAGAAGTGGGGATAGCAAGAAGGTATCAAGAATGGGGTGTTGGGGAGGTCAAACTTACAATAAACCAGAACGATTAAATTACAGTAAGTCAGTAGCTACTGGGTCTGTGAGTAGTAATTAGAAGGTGGGCCAAGCAAGCAACAAAGGCGGATTTAGGCTGCACAAGGCTCTTCTACCAGAAGAAATTGAGGAGCATAGGACCAATAACACATGTTATTTTTGCCATTAAAAATACACTCAAGGGCATGAGTAGCCTCACCGCAAGAAATTGCAGCTACACTTGAAGTAGTGGAGAAGATTGGCCGAAAGGAAGGAGCTACAGAAGATGATGAATTAGATCAACATTTTACAAGATCTCCCAAGATTTCACTAAATGCAATTGAAAGGATGGATGGTAACACTACTGTGAGGGTAGAAGGACACGTGGGAAGAAATGTATTACGCATTCTAATTGACAGTGGTAGTATTCATGACTTCATAGATACACAAACCGCAAAGAAGTTGGGGATTGCAGTGGAAGAATTAAGAGATGCTCAGGTGACAATTGCAGGAGGTGGAAAATTAGCAATTAGGGAGTTTGTAAGGAGTTTTGTTGGAAAATACAAGGAGAGGAGTTTTGGGCAGATGCATTGGTCATTCCCTTAAATGGGTGTGATATGGTTTTGGGAATGAGTTGGTTAAAAGCAGTTGGATGTGTGCACTGGGATTTTGTTAATCTTAAAATGATACTCTGGTATAAGGGAAATTTGATGAAATTGGTAGCTAGTACCCCAAATAGGTGGAAATTGTGTCATAAAAGGAGATTCAAGAAATCAGTGAAGAAGAGGCTCAATTTTTTGTCATTCAAGCAATGCAAGGCATGGAAGAGGGGCTGAAATGTATGTCTATTCAGACCAGTGATAACAATGAAGCTCCACAGACCATTCAACAATTATTGGGAGATTATAAAGATGTATTTGTGATGGGCACAATGTAACGAGCAGGAGAACCTATGAAAGAAAAAAGAGAAAAGAGTAAGGCCCATAAGTGTAATGAGGTGGCAGGAGGAGGGCAAAAGGAGGAATTACCTGAGCCTAACTAACTCTGACCCCATGAGAGCCATATGGAGGAGAGAGAATCCGGGGGATTGTGTGAGAGAAGGGCTTTAGTATCAGAGGGAGGTTAAGGAAAATTTGGAGTGACAATTGGAGAGAACCCGGCCTCTCGAAAGCTAGGATAGCCATGACCATCTGCTACTATCTTTTTCTTCTTTGTTATTTTACTAATTGTCTCTACAACTGTAGCTACTCCTACTTATCACCTTCTGTTTCGAAGCGACGAGCAGTAGCCATTTATAAACAATACTACAGAGCATTCGGTAACAACAATTTGAGACACCTGATTCCTTACGACCCTTTAGAGAAGGGCATAATCATAGCATTAAATTGGAAGAAGGTGCAAATCCCATCACTATTAGGCCTTACAAATACCCAGCATCTCAAAAGGATGCAATTGAAAAAATGGCGGATGAGTTATTGAAGTTAGAGGTAATTCAGAATAGTTGTTCACCTTTTGCAGCATCTATAGTCCTTGTGAAGAAGAAAGATGGGTCTTGGAGAATGTGTATTGACAAGAGAGAGTTAAATAAGCACACAATCAAAGACAAATTTCCAATCCCTATAGTGGAGGAGTTATTACTTGCAAGAAGCTAAATTGTTTACTAAGCTGGACTTGCGCGTTGGTTATCATCAGATACGGATGGATCCAAAAGATGTTCAAAAGACAGCCTTCAAAACTCATTCCGGGCATTATGAGTTTGTTGTAATGCCATTTGGTCTTATAAACACACCAGCAACATTCCAAGCAGCCATGAACAGTATTTTTAAGGAGTATTTGAGGAAATTTTTTCCTTTTTTTTTTTTAAATGCCATCTTAATCTACAGCCTCAGTTTAGAGAGCCATGTGAGACACTTACAATTGGTGTTGGAAATTTTGAGGAAACACCAATATCTTGTCAAATTAAGTGTTCATTTGCTTCAACACATGTAGAGCATTTGGGCCACATAATCAATTCTGATGGGGTTGCTACTGATCCACAAAAAATTCAAGCAGTGCAACAATGGCCTATACCAACATAAAGCAACTCAGATCATTCTTAAGTTTGGCAAGCTATTATAGAAGATGTATTAGAGGCTATGGAGAGATAGCAAGACCATTAACTAAGTTGCTGAAAAACAACAGTTTTTCACAGTCTGAAGAAGCTACCAAAGCTTTTTAAGCTTTGAAGGAAGCCTTAACATCAGCTCTAGTGCTTGCTTTACTTGATTTCACTAAGACATTCATAGTGGAAACAAATGCATGAAGTCATGGCATAGGAGCTGTTCTCATGCAACAAAACCAGCCACTGGCCTATGACAGTAAGGCTTTGTCCCCAAAACATGCAGCCTTGTCAGTTTATGAGAAAGAACTCCTAGCAGTGGTAGATGCAGTGGAGCAATGGCACCAGTACTTAGATGGGAGGCATTTTATCCTACGAACAGATCAGTAGAGTTTAACATACTTGTTAGATCAGAAGTTGAAGACATCATTTCAACTTTTATGGCATGCTAAACTAATAGGCTATGATTATGAAATACAATACAAGAAGGGCAGTGAAAACAGAGCAGCAGATGCTTTATCTTGAGTAAAAGGGGCTCAACTGCTACAAATGGCTGTTTCTTCAGTTACCACTGATTTATAGTGGCAAATTCCAAATTCATGGCAGCAAGATGATGATTTCTGAGCTATAATTAATCATTTAGCTCAACATCCCAGCAATCAAAGTAAATACACATGGAATGGGCAGATACTTAGGAGAAATGGCAAGGTAGGGATTGAATATGATAATCAGTTAAAGGAAAGATTAATTTCATGGATGCATTCATCTCCACAAGGAGGACATTCAGAAGTAAAGGCCACTTGTCAAAGATTGAAAGTTTTCTTTTGGTGGAATAACATGGAGGCTGCTGTTAAACTTTTCATTAGGGAGTGTGATACATGTGCTTGATGTAAGAATGAGACTATCGCTAGTCCAAGGTTACTTCAACCTTTACCCATTCCTAAAGGAATTTGGGTAAGAACTTCTATGGATTTCATTGGAGGCCTACCTAAGTCAGGAGGGAAGGCCACAATTATGGTTGTTGTTGATGGAATGAGCAAGTATGTCCATTTTATTGCTTTTACACACCCCTACACAGCAGCAAAAGTGGCTCAACAATTTTTAGATAAAATTTACAAGCTTCATGGGGCTCCAATTGAAGTGGTCAGTGATGGAGACCCTATCTTCATTAATAATTTTTCGAGTGAGTTCATGATGAAGTTGGGAATTCAACATAATTTAATGTCAGCTCACCATCCTCAATCTAATGGTCAAGCTGAGGTATTAAACCGCTGTTTAGAGACTTACTTGAGGTACCTGACATGGGAAAAACGGAGAGAATAGTTTAAGTGGTTGTCCTTAGCTGAATGATGATGTAACACTACTTTTCATACAGCAATTCAAACCACACCTTATGAAGTTGTGCATGGCCAGAAGCCTCCTATCCATATTCCCTATTTGCCTAATCATGCATTGGTAGAAGCAGTTGATAGAACTTTTACAGCAAGGGAGGAGACGATTGCTATCATTAAGCATCATCTGCATAGGAGCTGCTAATTAAATGAAGCAACAGGCCGATAGAAGAAGAACAGAGCCAATTTCAAGGTGAATGGGTTTTCTTAAAGCTTCAGCCTTATAGGCAGCTGACAGTAGCTTCTAGGAGTTCACAAAAGCTTGGTTCTAGGTATTTTGGGCCTTACAAGGTTGCACAAAAAATTGGAACAGTTGTTTACAAGCTAGAGCTGCCACCTGACTCTAGAATACACAATACATTCCATGTTTCTTTACTTAAACCTTCTCCTAACGCAGCAATAGCACAGCAGCACCCTCACCCAAATTGGCCAGCCCAACCTGACCAACAAATTCTGGAGGAGATATTGCATAGACAAGCGGTGAAGAAGGGAAGGCCTATCATAGAAGTATTGATTCAGTGGAAGAACCTGCTGGATAAGTATGCCACTTAAGTTAAGTTGTTTGATTTCCAGAGAATGTATCCAACTTTTTGTATTAATGACAGTAACCCTTGAGGTCAAGGGTATTTCAAAGGGAGGGAGTATTGTTAGATGTAAGCATCCTGTAAGAGAGGTTAGTTAGTTGGAAGTTAACTTGTTAATAACAGAAGCTGTTAGTAGAGATAGTTGTTCTGTTATTCTGTTAATAGCTGTTATGAGAAGTTAGTTGTTTAACTAACTTCAGTATATGTAGTTGTAAGTCAAAGTGGCAGAGCAGGTTAACAATCAATTGAAGTTTCGGATTTCCTCTTTCTCTCATTCTTCTCTCTTCTATTCTACTATTCTTCTTCTTTCTATCACACATCCACCCAACCCTTTTACTACTATATCTTCCATTCATGTCATCCTTGATAACCCTCTCATCCTGTTGGACTCCCCTATCACATTTTAAAGCCAGAATTATTCTCACATCTTCTCTTTCTTGAAGCTACCTACCTCTACCTTAAATCTAACATCTTCATTTATCACCCATCCTTTTCTTCCATAAGAATTATCCCATCAATGGGAACAATGCTCCTGCACATCAATCCTTACATGGTAGAATATCTCAATCCAAGCTAGCCATATATACCAAGAAATTATGTCAATAAATATTTCAAATAATCAAGAAAACTTCATAATGACCTCATCAGCTTCAATAATAAAGGGGATGGATAGCCGTTTGCTTTCCAAAGCTCTTGCATATTATCCTTCCCTGTCTCTCTCTGGACCTTCATCAAACATCTAGAAGGTTGCTCCTTGCTAAACACTGAGTTTGAAGAGAAATCTGAGTAAATCTGAATCAAATCATCTAAGCTGCACGTACAACGTTCCAGAGCAAGATAAATAAAATCTTGATCATATTCCACCCCATGCCACCGGACAATGTTAGGATGATGGTCAGATGCAATGAGATTTTGGATTTCCTTCAGGGCGACATCATGATGAGCCTGGACCAGACGCTTGACAGCAACTGCCCGGCCTTCATATATTCCCTCAAGGACTATGGTACCATTGCTTCCCTTGGCAATTTCTTTATTTGATACAAACAGTTTACCAATTTGGCGTCCATTAGCCCCTTCATCAACTTTATCAACGTGCAGCCCTGCTTCCCTATCAATTTTGTTACTTCTCATTGCATTCTCATCTTCTGATGATAGATGCTTATCCTTTTTGTCAACAGTGCCATTGTTCTTTCCTGACTTACGTGCTCTCCTTTTCTTAAGAGGTGCAATTTTTATTTCAGATCCACTGTTTTGGAGCTCCAACATAACTTGGCTTTTGACCACTAGAGGATAGTAGCATATCAAAAAACCCAGAAGTAAGAATATAAACAATATTAAAGATAATTTTGTTGACCATTCTACCACCCTGTTCCTATCAACTTCCCCTGGTGCAGTAATCTCTGTGGGAGGCTCAGGAAGGGTGGCTACATTAACATTATTGTCATAGGAGTCCAAATTTCCCTGCAGAGAAGGCAACAAATTTGGAAAAGAAGTAGGAAGCATCATATTATCATCATGTTGATTTAATGATATATCTAAATTAGACTCTGAAGGAAGCATCAGATCTGAAGTAGGCACCGGCAGCATTTTATTATCATGATAAGCCCCAGATAATCTTTCAGTGATATCACGTTGTAAAAGAAAATTCTTTCGCAGGCGGTAGACTTCTTTGATATCACGACATGCGTATGGCATAGCAAAATCCAAGCCACTATCGGTGGCATATTTATTCTCTGAATCTAATGAAGCCCCAGCAGACAGAATTTCATTATGTCCGCAATATAATGAAGCCTCAAATTCAGCTACAGTCATAGTCCACAAAACTTTCCCAGATCTAGGACCTACACCTTGTAGAGAATAATCTGTTCTAATTATTTTGAGTAGAAGCTCTGGTGTGCTTAGTGTTGTAGGATCAGCCAGCTCCTTATTCTTTGTATTGACAATATTTGTTATATTCTGCATGTCATTATTCCACAGAGCAGAAGGATTATCAGCAGCATAGCTTTGAATGACCTTTCCATTCATAGCATCAACTTCAAACAAAGTACTTCTTTTGGATCCAAGAATAACTGCTCCATCCTCTGCAAAGGTAGGTGTCGCTGCAACAAAATCCGCAACAGATGTTGAAAGTCTCTGCAAACATAATAAACCAATCAGAGTGAGCATCCATTAAAAGGAAACCCCTCCCCCCACCCCCCCAACAAAAAAAGGAAAAAAAAAAAAGGCTCCCAGACAATAAGACAAACAAGTTCTCGGTAACATCACTGGTTGTAATATCAGAAGAGGGAAAAAAAAAAAGCAACAAAAGTCATTGATTAATTAGAAGTTTTAACGTTAGTTTTTTTTTTTTTTTTCCTTTTAGTTGTACTTTTTCCATTTAAGTTTACAGGTTCACCATGGCAGGTATATGTTCATAACCAAAAAAGACTTGTATTCCAACCAAAGCTTTGCTGCCAATTTAGCATTTTTCAAAGGCCACAATTCAGGTGCCATATTAAAATATATATATATATATAGGCAACTAACAGTCAATAGTTTTAAGACACTCAGAAGTCAAAAGCAGTGTAATGCATCCTTATATCCTTTTACATCCATAGAGTATGATGCAACAGCAAGAGCACATAATGCAATGAAAATTTTGTGACGACCAGAAGAAAAGGTTGAGGGGAGTAAAAGTGGGCATGAGAAAGCAAGATGGCCATGTATTATTAAGTATCCACAGTTCATTAATCCAAAAGAATAACACTAAACTAACTTGTCAATGAGTCAATATACACATAATTGTTAAAATCCAGGATATTAGTTGTAAACCACAACCAACATGCATTTACTTTGAAATGAACTAATTTAACAACTACAATATATTGATATCTGCGCTCATACCATTTTACCAAAGTGCTTGCTTTGGATATATAATGCCCAGTCATCTCCACATTCCATGAACTCACTGGCTAACCCAGACACATTTTCTTTAATGTTATCCTTGTTGAGAAGAGCTTGATATGAGTGGTAAATTGGCGATCCTGTCGGAAATGACCATATTACCCTCATAGAACCAATCTCCACCAAGTATATTGTCCCATCTAGGGCAGCAACTAGGGTCGTACTACGCTTACTGTCCAATGACAATGTAAAAAGTAAGAACCAAATAGAGTAATATGGTTCCTCACCCCCCCCCCCAAAAAAAAGAAAACAAAAAAAAAGTAGAGTAATATGGTTAGATTACCTTTTGCTTATAGAAGAAACTAATATAACAGTACTATGATGTTCAAACATAAGGTAATGTTGGAAATTCAACATTATAACTTCCAGAGGGAAATGAGTTGCCATCCCTTTTTCATTAACTTCCCAAACAATAGAGTGAGAACTCTCACTCTTTCCACTCCATCCTACCCCATCCTCTTCAAAACTCCCTAAAGGGCCCTAAACTACAATACAGGGGAAGGAGAAAGATATTCCATGTTGATGACATTAAAACCCATTTAAATTACTAAGACTTTTTAAAGATAAGGCTGACACCAGCTCAATTGGAAAGGAAATTCTTGAGATGGACTGAATTTTTAGGTCTTTCACTAGAAAGTACTAATACACCAAAAAAGGAGACATATCCATATTGGATTCATATCCAATACGATACATGTACCGTAGTCCAACATCTATATTACCAACTGTTTTTTTTTGGGGTCCAATATATCTTGAAACATTTCAAAATGCACCAGTACATTTCAAAGCGCTCCAAAACAGTTCAAAAGCTTATAAAAAACCTTAGTAATGAAAATAGAGATAAAGATTAGCATTTAATTTGAATTGAAAATTCTAGTTTTAATTTGTTTTATGCTTTTATTGATAACTTTTTATGGATATATTATGTTATATTTGAAATACTTGTTTAAGACTTAATTTTCTTTTATGTTGTTTACCTTTTAATGTATTAATTTGTTGAATATATATATAATTATATATACCTCCAATATGAGTATCCTAAAATTTTAAAAATTATCATATCCCATGTACCATATTGTCTCGTACCCCATCCGCGTACTCAGTATTGATACTTCTTAGGTCTTTCAACATCCAACTTTTGCAAGATACTATGAAAGATTAGCTCACCCTCTTCTTAGGAAGAGTTTAAGTTATATTTCCTGTGGGTGGTCTGATCTTCTTCCTTTTGTTTCCTAATTTGTTTGTTCCATTTATCAGGGAAAAAAAATCACAGTTTTCAGTATCATCGTATCTACTCAACAGCCAAGGAATGTCTTTATAATCAAAATAAACACCACGCAGAAAGTGTCATGTTGCTTAAAAACCAATTATGAGCCTCCAAAATTATTATTATCATTCAGAAAGAGACAAATAAAAGGGAGGTCAAATAAGATAAATGAGGAAAATTACTCAAGAACTCACGCTGGAAAAGACAAAATAGATCGGCTTGGACGGCTTAAAGGTGGATATAAACCTTTGAAGTCTTCCTCAATATAATCCACGAGCGAGACTTGGGAGCTCTCTGATTTCGACACATGGCCAGTTAAGCTCCAAAACACCAGAATTAGCAAAATGAGAGAGCGTGTAATGCTAACGAATCGATATTTCATCTGACGGCCTCGACAATGAGCTCCAAAACAAAATCTACTCGTAAGGGTGAGTTATTATCTCGAGCAAGAAGAGCTTGTATTGTGTTACCTTCGGATAAAGATAGAGAAAGAGTACGAAGTAGGAAACGAAAATCAAAGGAAACGAAAACCGGCAGCATGGAAGATACGATGCTTCTTCTCATCCATCGTTGGACTTATCGGCAAAGAAAGAGCAAACAATGAGCAATCTTGGACTCCTCATGGAATTGACTGAAAAATTCTTCCTTCCACATTTGTGCATCAAAGGGATCCAAAAATATATATATATATATATATATATATATATAAAGCTAGACCTACTTTATTTAAATTAAAATAGAATACACTAAAAGTACAATAATGACGTAAAAGTCTAGATCCTATTATTTGTACTGTTATATCAACAGATAATTTTATATAATAAATTTTTTTTACTGCATTGCTCATGGATTTTTTTTTTCATAATTACGATGATAATATATTATATTTAACTATTATAATATTTGTTCCTATATTGATCATTGTATGATATTTTTGAAATTGATATTTTACATAAATAAATTTTATTAAGATATAGTAAAATTTTATTTTAATTAAATTAATGTTATTTTGTTTAATATTACGACTTGGTAATTTATATTAATTAAAATTCTATTCTTTTAAATTCTATATGGTGTTACATTATCTAAGAAGTCTTGTACTAAGATAATTTTATGAGTTTGATTATTATCAATTTTTGGTTCAACAAATAATTTTATTTTAATGATATCCCTATAATTAAATCTAATAATTGTTTGTGCTATTGTATCTTTTTTATTGATTTCAATATTATTATCTGTATATTCTAATTGAATAGTACTTTTAATAATGTTGGGATCTATTAATGCAATTATTTCGATCCATTTTCCTTCTTTTGTAATTTCTAAGAGGATAAAGTTTTCTAGTGGTTGGATTAAATCAATTTTAGGGGTATTAGGTCGAAGTTCTACTATGTTTGATCTTATTGGGATTTTTGCAATTCTATGTGCTTCATAATTACTATGGCTTCTAAATCTGATCAATGGTCGGCTTATAGGTATAGATTCTTGAATACTTCTTCTAGGATGAATATTAATATTAATATCAGTTGGTGTATTTATTCGAATATTTCGACTTTCTAGTTTATTATTAAAGGTTATTCTGGAAAGATTTTCTTCTCCTAGTTCTTTAGTTTGGTCTAATTCTAATTGTAATTGTCAAGGTATCGTTATTCTAGATTGGTCTAATGGTAATTCTTCTAATACTGGCATAAAATATTTATTTATTGTAATATTTCCTAAATTTCTTTTATAAATTTTATGTTCATTTAAAAATACTAGTCTTACCATTCTAGTTATACTGATTATTTGACTTCCTGGAGTCATTTTTATTCCTTGTAATTTATGATAAATGACTAAAGTTCGATTTATATTTGTTTCTGCTCTAGAGATAGCAAAATTAGTGTTAACAGTTAGCTTTAATTTTTGATATATTATATTTCCATTTAATACTCCTAATATACTATTAGGAACATTATCTATAATTCTATTATCTGTAAGTAATAATTCTATTGGTGTATCTATTCCTGCTTTAAAATAAACTTTTATTAATAATTGTACTCCTAGTATATAAATTTCAGTTACTTCATCTTTAATATCTAATTTTTGAATTTCTTGTTCAATCAAAGTTTTATCAATTAAAGGTATTCTTAATATTCCTTCAATTAACGTTGCTTCTATTGGATGTTTCTTTTCAATTACTATACAAGCAGATTTTTCTTTTTTAGTGGCTTTAATAAATTTTCCTATTTGTTGTATAATACTCTTTTTGGTAAGATCATGTGGTGTTAGGTCTAATTCTTTATCTTGGATTTTATTATATTGTTTTTAATTAAACATCATTCTTTTTTCCACTATTCCTTCTATAGGATTTTTAATTTCTTGAAATTCTTCATATTTATTTTCATTTTGACTACTGCTTTCTGCTTGCATCATATTAATTTGATCTTCTTCAGTTATATAATCTATTGGGTATAAATCACTATTTTCAGATTTTGATTCGCTATTACTAGATTTACTATATTCTGATTCTATATCTAATTTATAAATTTCTATATCTAAATAATCTAATTCTTCTTCTAGATATTTCTTAAATTCTATTGGTTCTAATTTATAATCATCAGCTAATTCCATAATATTTGGACTTTTCTTATTTCTGGGTTTCTTACAGTCTGTTGATATATGTCCTATTTCTCCACAATTATAACATTGACATTTTGTGGGATATTTTTTATAATTTAATTTTCTTTTTCCTTTCTTAAAGTATTGTTGCGGTTTGAAGTGTCTCTGAGCTTTGGATTTTTGTTGAAGTTTTGATTTTGGACATTTTCTAAAACTATATTTATACTTTTTATAAGGTGTGTGATATTTGCTATATTTTGATTGTTTCTTCCTTTTATATTTTGTTACAGGTTTACATCCCCATCTATGAGGTGTTTCGAGATCTTGACATCGTAAGATTAATTTATTTGTTTTATAATATTTTTTATTTCTCCATGCTTCTTTACATTTATTTGATAAATATTCTCTAAGATAATCTTCTCTTCTTCCCATAGTATCTAAATGAGGTATTAAGTCTGTTTTATCATTAAATGCTTTCTGATATTCAATTATTAATGTCTCAGATAATAACTTTGGTAGTTTATGGTAAAATAAATCTAAATAGAATCTTTTTTGTTCATAATTAAAAAATCTAGCTTCATAATAATATTTTTTAAATTCACAAATATATTGATTTAAATCGTTTGGTTCTAAAGTACATATGCCTATTTGGTGTAATTTTGTTATTGCTCTATATATTTTTGTTTGTTCGTTCGCTCCTACACTTCTTCCTAAGAATTCGTTTCTTAATATTTGTTCATATTTTCTTAATAATAAAGAATAATATTCTCATCGACTATTATAATTTTCTGTTTTTCTTATATTTTCTCTAAATGATTTAGTTTGAGTTTTCCACCATTCTAATACTATTCCTGTAAAACTAGATTCTACAACTAAAGGGGCAGAATTAGTATCTATACTTCTATGTAATAAAGCTATTATTTGAGCTTTTACCCATTCTTCTAATCTTTTCTCGTTATTTAATTGACAGTCTAGATTTAACCATATTTCTACATTAGGTATTTGTCGGGTTTCATATTGTTCTAATGGAGGAGGTAGAAAATTACTTTTATCTGTGGGGGTATAAATTGTTTCAAACATAAAGTCAATATTTTCTTTGAGAGGTTCTTTATGTCTTAATTCAGTATTACTTATTTCTGTTTCTCTATCTATTACAGGTGCACTAGTTCCAATATTAGTTTGATTATATCCTGCAGCTTGTAAATTAGGGGGTTTAAAAGGCTGTTCTTCTGTTTTAATTGTTGTTTGCATATTTAATTCTTTAAATTCATTATCTAAATAATCTAAGTAACTTAATTCATATCTTATTACTGCTAAATTTGTTTCTTCTTGACCCATTTGTTGCTTTATTTCTTCCTGTTCTAATTCTTCTAAAATTTACATCATATTTACTTCTTTTACTGGTACTGTTTTATGAATAAGGCTTAATTGTAATTCTTCGTCACGATCTAATCTATCTAAATATCTCATAAATTTTAATGTTTCTTCTTTATTCTTTTGACACTGTTCTGGGGAAATATATTCTGATGTTGTATCTATAGTTGTTTTTTTGGTGATGATTTATTAATTTCATCATAAATAGTCCATAAATTATGATTAATAACTTCTTGTCTGTGTTTCAATTCTTCTGTTATTACTCTGGTTTCATAAATTTGTTCATTCATTGGTTTAGTTCTTATTTGAGATTTTGATATTTCTCCAAATACGGCTTCATTAAATAATTTTATCATATTAATTTCCTGTTGTTCTTCTATTGATTTTATTTGATTTCGGATTCCTAAAGTTTGACTTATTCGATCAATCTTATGATGTATTAAATTTACTTCTGATCCTACTTCTTGTAATTCATTTTTTATTTTATATACTTTTTGTTCTAATGGTTTAGCTAATTCTTTTAATCGGTATTTTTTATTTGATTCTGGTTCTAATTCTAATATATTATGGATTTCTGCAGGAAACTCGGAGGTATTATCTAATTAAGGATCTATAAGACATCCTAATTATTTCATTAAATACATATTAGTCCAGTTATTGAGATTCCATGTGTTATCACCTTCACCACTTAACATGAAGGGTGAAACTATAAATGTTTCATTTGGTATTGGAAGATAACTACTATTTAGGAGTTTACTCTGCTCTACTTCATATATTCAGGGTTCTATTCAATTTATAAAATACATGTAAACACTATTCTAGTTACAGGCAGTCAGCACAGATATGTAATATAAACACACAAGATAATTCTTGATTAGAACTTAATCAAAGTAGGTAACAGTTAAAACTTTCTATAAATAATAGGAGATTAAGGTTCATACTTCTTCACTTATCATCCACCTATGCTCTGATACCATTTCTGAGATAGTTTGGAATGAGCGAGATCAGCTATCTATTCAACAGTGATTTATATTCGGAAATAGGGATGACCAAAACTAAATTGGGTTATGGAAGGAACTCTGCCCTCTTTCATGCAGAGGTCTTTTCTATGGCAACAATAATTAAAGAGCAAAGCTCTTCAGCCAAGACCTTTCCCCTTCAACTTAGTTTAGCACAACCTTCATTCGTTTTCTACAAGAGGTGTACTATTTCCGTATATAAACTAGAATTCAAAGGATCTTTAATCCTCATTCCAATATTGACACAACGGTGGATCAATTCATATTTGGAAGATAAGATTCGAAGCACTACCCTTAATCTCTTGTAAGGAAATTAGAAGCTCATACCTTAATCGTCTTCAAATAAACAAAGAATTATTGAAATATTCTTCTTTATTGATGAAAGAAAATATTACAGTAGAGGTAAGAGAGCTTAGAGAATTCAGAGGGTTTCTGAAGTCTAAGTTTTGAGAAAGAATGCACTTTGATGATTTACAAGAAAGATTACATGGCTTTATATAGGCAAGGCATTCCTCTGCCTTTTCCTATTCTAATAATGGAGATTACATTATTGAGTTTCAGTAGATAAGAGATTCCAAAGGATGGTTTGTCTTCTTTTGATAATTGAATTGCTTTTTATCTCTTCGAGGTCATTTCACATCTTTTTTTTATTGCTTCGGGGTCACCTTTAATCATGTCTGCTTTTTATCTCTTTGAGGTCGCCTTTGTCAGCTTCGTTATCCATAAGGCATCTGCTTTTGGTCACTTTAAGTTGCATTTGGTCTTGTCAGCCATTACTTTTGACTTTGGTGGCATCTAGTCCTGTGGGGGTGTCTTGTTCTTTGTCTTCTTATGCATCGAGGATGTTGATGGATGTCAGTGGTTCATCTTGGATTTTCTTATCTGTATCTTTACAATATTTACACGTATGAATAGGATAATTGTTGGCATATTCGTTTTTTAGTTTCTTCTGGATGGTCCATGGTATTGGATTTGATTCGGTCATAAAACATAGTGAATTGTCATTGGTTTTGAGGAGTTTTTCCAACAGAGTATAAACATATAGTGGGTCTAATGAAATAAGTCCATTGAACTTCATCACTGGTTAATATTCTATTCATTTCAAGGAAGATAGTATTTATTTCTTGAGCTCAGGTTCTGGAGATGATTTCTTGGAATTCATTGGGATCAATAGTTTCTTTTTCGAATTCTTCAAATTCAAAAGGTTTTTTAGTGGTATCAAACTTGATGAGATTAATGGGAGAATAAAATTTATCTTTGGTAATTTCGGCTATGATGGAATAAAAACGGATATACATGGTATATTGGGTAATAATATCCTTATAATACTTAGCTGCTTCTTGGATGGATTTTGGGAGTTGGCTAACTTCGTGGAGATTATTGGAAGGATAAATACAGTGAATTAATCCATAATTATATAGGGTATAAACAAGTTGTGGATTAGTTCTAGCATGTATTACGGCTTTATTTAAAGAATAATGAGAAATATATTTTATGGTTAGTGTAGAAATTTGGAAGTGGTTTAATTTGTCGATGACAAGTTAGAAATATTGATACTGCTCTAAAAGTTTAGATTGGGCTATTGATGTGGAAGTGGAAGTTAATTGTTTCTGTTTGTTTTGGGCTTCCTTTTCTTGGGCTTTTTTATTGTCTATTTCTTTTTCGACGATGGATAAAAAAGATGGTGTTTGAGTGGTTATTTGTGGGCTTAGTACAGGACTTGGTAGTGATAGACTGGGTGAATGACCCATTACTGATGTGGGTGAATGACCCATTACTGGTCTTTCTACTTGGCTTACTTATCTCTTTAAGTTCTCAATATTGAGACTTAGAGAATTAATATTTGTGGCCTGATTATTGATGTAAGAATAAAGAATACTCAGGTTGGCTTCCAGAGCATTCAATCTCAAAATAATTGGATCAATACTTGTCTGATTACTTGGTGGTTCCTTATTCTGAGGTTTACTCGTATTTTTACTCGTGTCTGAGGGTTCCATCCCTGCTTAGAAAGTCAACAACAAGATTATTCCTTTCTTTAATATTTTCAATTTCATAATCATAATAAGATAAATCAGATTGCCATTTAATCAACATTTTATTAGCTAATTTAGTAGTACGAATTCCTTTTGATAACCAATGTTTAACTTGAGTATTATCAATACAAATAATAAAGTGAGAATTAACAGTCAATAATTCAAATTTTTCTAAAGCTTTGACTATTGCTAAGAATTCTTTCCTATTTGAATGATAATTTATTTGGCTATCATTAAATTTTTTACTTACATAACGAGTAATAATTTCATTTCCATCTTTATTTTCATGGTAAAGAGCTGCACCCCAATAATTTTCTGAGACGTCTGTATATAAAATCCATTTAATATTATTATTAGTTGGAATAGTTAACTTGGGTAGATCTTGACATAATACTTTTATTTTTTGAATAATTTTCTCTTGATTATCGTCCCATTTCCAAGGTGTTTTTTCGCCTGCTAATTTAAATATTTTGGTTGTATATCTAGCTATATTTGGAATAAAGTTTCTTGCCTGATTTACTAATCCTAAAAATGATTGTAATTCTTTTTTTTTTAGGTTATTTTTGGGAAGTCTAATATTTTTTTACTAATATGTTCCTGTAATTCTATTCCGTTACAAGTAATATAATAACCTAAGAATACTATTTTTTCTTTTCTTAATTCAACTTTCTTAGGGGATATATTAAGTCATTTCAATTATATTCATAAATTGACATAAATGGTTTTTATGTTGTTCTAAGGTTTCTGAGAAGATTAAAATATCATCAATATAAATTATAGCAAAACCTTTAATTGGAGATAATAGTTTAGTAACATGTTCTTGGAATATACTAAGACTATTATGAAATCCCATTGGTAATACATTCAATTCATATAATCTTTCAGAGGTAGTAAAAGCTATATACTTTTTACTATTTTCGTCCAATTTAATTTGAAAGAATCCTGATTTACAATCAAAATTACTAAATATTTGTTTTCCTTTAATCAGATTAAATAATAATTCTATTTTAGGGATTGGATATCTATTCCTAATTGCTAGATCATTTAATTTTTTATAATTAATAACCATGCGAGATTTGTTTCTTCGAATTTCTGCATGTCCCATTACTATCATTGCTGGTGAACAATAATTGGATCTACTTTCTCTGATTAAATTATATTGCTTCATTTCAGTTATATGCATAATAAATTCTTGTTTATCTTTTTCTGTCCAAGGATAAGGTTTACAATTTCTTTCTTTACTATAATCTAATAATTCGATTTTGGCATATGGTTTGAATTTTTGCTTCGAATCTTATCTTCCAAATATGAATTGATCCACTGCTATGTCACTACTGGAATAAGAGTGAAGCTATAAATGTTTCATTTGGTATTGGAAGATATAAAAATTTAACATGCTAAAATTTAATTTGTGGCATAAATAAATAATAATAATTGGTGAGAACTAAAAGCAAAGGTCATAAAATATCATATTGTATCTATTATATAAAATGTAAAATAATTTCTAAAAATGAAATTTAGTTATTTTGGAAAACATATACTATATATAAATTTTTATGTGAACAACACAAATTTATAAATTATAAAGTATAAATGTTGTTTTGTATAATAAATTCTTGATCAAAATATACTTTTTTATCAGTTTTCAATTGTGTCCTTGTAAGTTACAAAACTCTAATTGGGTTACTATAGTTTAAAAAATATTTTTTCTTTTTATGCTACATTAAGGTTCTGTAATAATGTCTAAGTTACGTGTCAAACAACAACTCAAAATTCTAATTTTGCATTTAAAAGCCAAAATAGATCTAGAGACATATGCCACTGAGGAAATTCCATTTTCCTTTCACTTGTGCTACAATGACAGAATTCCCAAAGAACCTAAATAGTGAGAAGAACTCTTGGGATCCAGGAACTTTCACAGTCAATTTAGCATCTATTCAAGTTTGTTGAAAAATGCATTCTTGGTTATTTGACTTTTGACAGCTATTTTCCATTGAGTGTAAGTGCTTTTTCCATCCCAAATTGTGTTGAATATGAAAACATCATTGGATTTCACTTGTATGGAAATTTTCAAGAGTATTGTTTTGCATGTACTCTATTATTTATATGAAAATTCTGCAATGTAGAATTAAAAGTTGAATATTGAGGACTTATCAAGTATTTTAAGGGCTTATAACCTATTTTACACCTGTTTATTGATATTTTGGGTTTGATAGATTTAATGTGTAATTAGGTGTATTTTTGTTTAAAACTCCCAACTATAGGTCTTTATTGGTTTGATGTTTTGATTGTTGATTAAAAACCTACTTTCTTAAGTATTTGGATGGTTTTAAGTAGTTAAATCAAGCTTTCCTTCACTTTTATAGATAGGTTAATTAGGTTTGTTATATGGTTGTTTAGTTGTCAATTGTTTTAAATTACTTTGTTGATTAAGTTAAATTGTATTTCATGCTTTGTTGGGTTATTTTGAAAGAAGAATGAAGAGTCCGAAGCCACAAGTTAATTACAAACAATTAAGAGATGATGATGCAATAACACCAAGTAATATGAACCAGACTCATGTTAGGAAGGATGCTCGTGTGGAAAAAGACTTGATAATAGATGGCCCAATGACAAGAGGAAGAGTTAAGCGTCTACAAAGAATAATTGGGCTTCAATTTGCTGAATTAGAAGCCCATAATGTTAGTGCATGCATTGAGGAAGCAAATAGAGCCTTAATCATACTTATTCAAGCCCAAGTTGATGCTTAAAGAGCCCATTGAAGCTAGAGGACGTGAATAGTATTTCAAATACAAGATGTCCAGCCCATTAATATTAATTAGTTTTGACTAGGACTCTAGTTTTGACTAGAACTCTTTTTGAATTTCGTTTTTTTATTATTTTATTATTTTTGGATTTAGTCAAGGAATTTATCTAGGAGATTAAGTTAAAATTAATATCCTAATCTTGTTCCTTGATTTTAGGCATTGTTTAAAATATTTCTAATTATATTTTAAGAGTTTTAGTTTTAGTAGGATTTTAAGTCTTTTAGAAACTTTGCCTATAAAAGGCTTCCTATTGTACTCTATTTTGAATCATGAATGAACTTGAGTATTATTCAATACTTTGAGAGGCTTTTGCTTCTTTGTGTTCTCTGAAAGTTCACGTGACTTATCAAAGGATTGGTCTTCCTTTATGGCGTCTTGAGGCTAGGGTTCTAAGAGACAAGTTCTCTTAGGGTCTTTTCTTTGACCAACATTCTTGTTTTCTAGCCGGTCCCAGGCAAAGTTTCAAATTGTTGGAGGTTTTCTAGAGCATGTTCCTAGTGGGTCTCGCATCAGATGATATATGCAACTTAGTTCATTTGGTACCTTAAAAAAGGCGTCACGCTACAACAAGAATTACTTGTTGACCATGACAAACCAAGTATGCAGCCCATTAAAATTATAGGAGGAATTTGGTTGTGGTGAGAAATGTTGGTTGGTTGCAGTGAGATGTATAAGGCATAGTTTTATTTTTATATTTAAATATTATCTTAAATAAATAATTAATAATTTTTACCTATGAAAACTATTGAATAACAATAGATACTAAATACTCTTATAAATATTAAATAAAATAATTAACATTTCCTAATATATACTCTCTAATTAAATTATCAATATTAAACATACTAATTTATAATTACTCCATAAAAATCCATTCCTTAAATATCATCTAAAAGTATATAATAAATCCACATATTAAATCTAAATAAAAGTAATTATGCTGCATAACACTAAGAATATTCTAAATAAAATGTTACCTAATACAAATCTTTTAACACAACTTAAAGTAACGTAGTATAATTATTACATCATATCTACCACAATATAACTTAACTATTGTATTCATTATGCTGCTTCCCTTTTACTAGTATCTATTCTTTTACCTAAAAATATCAATTTAAAAAAGTGTAAATGAGATAAAAATCTCAATAACTAATAAAGTTATAAAACTTGTACTCCTAGCCATAAATATAAAATTTTTAAGAATCAATTTAATTACATAAAACACATACATTTTTCATAACTTTTGTTATGTGAACCATCAAACTTTTACAATTATTTTTAGAAAATCAATTTAGGAAAACAAATCATTTTTATTTTATAAATTCATTTTAAAACAACTATAAAGTTTATAAAAACTATATACTCAAATGATACAATAGGCTAATCTCTATACTACTACCTCTACTTCCCCCTTTGTACAGTATGAGCTATCAACACCCTTACCTATCCATCTTATACCAAGATAAGGTGTAACGATATCATGATACCTTTAGTCATTAAAAAATAAATATAGGCATTCACCTAATCCAACATAATCATCATATAACATATTCTCCCTTGGTCTTCCACCTCAAGGTACATAACATAACATCAACATTATGTGCATAAGTTTGAAAACATCGTATAGCATTACAAACCATTTCACTTCAAAAGAAATTACAACATCATTCATTTCCTAATTTCCATCAATCATGTATATAAATGATCATCTTCTCAAATCATTTCCATCTAACTCTTGGGCTATAAACAACATTTCATAAATCTATTTTATAAAATATGAGAAAGCATATAAAATTATGTTTATGGACATTATCTACCTTGTAAAGATGGCTACACAAGCCAAGTAACTCCAATTGAACAAAAACTAATAATCTACAATAATAAATTAGAATATATAAGTATATAAAATATTCCAAATATTACCCAATTCACTAATTAAACTAATATAGCTTATGTACTTACTACTTAAACAAATTCTCCAAGCTAATCTTCAAATCATGCTACTTGCTCTCACTTGCACCTTACTTTAATTTCTTCCAATGATGCCAAACCATCAAGAATACCTACAATTATCCAATATAATCCATCTAATATATAAAAGAAAAATTATAAAATAATAATTATATCTTAATTCATCTCTTTGCAAACTTCCAAGTCTTTTAAGAATTTTGTCAAACACTTTGAGTCTGCTAAATATTAACAAATATAAACTTAATATTTAAATAACCAATTATTAAATAATATCCAATATTTAGGATAGAAATTACACCTCTATAATCTAAACAAGCACATGAAAATCACTAGCTCTTGCACTTTGCAAAGCTAACATCATCCAATTAAAATTCTAATTGGTTCAAAAGAAAGTTTAAAATGAATTGATTAAATGTTTCTTAATTCACATGAGCTAATTCCCATAAAATCTTGTTCAAAATGAAGCTTAAAATCTAGCATCCATGGAGTCTTTTTATCTTTTAGATCCACTTCCTCTTTTTAGATAAAAAGATGCATACACACACACACATTCTTTCTCTCTCTCTCTCTCTCTCTCACTCTCCTCCCTTGTGGTGGACAGCTATTAGGGTGTTATTTTCAGAATGGAATAAAAATTAAAATTAAAATAAAAAAATAACATGGGTTAAGTATTTAGGTGAGTTTAGGTTATGGAACAATGGTCAAGTTCACTTAAAAATTTACTATTGGGCCTTTTTATCTAATTTTCTATTATCATCTAAATCTAATTAAATATAAAGTACAACAGCCCAACTTTCTTATTTTTTAAATACATTAAATTCTTATTTTCCAAATTAAATTTCAACAATTCCTTGATCACTAAAATAATAAAATATATATTAAGCATTTTCAATACTAAATTAACACCTCTTATCCCTTTAATTAATAAATATAAACCTCATTTAATATATATAAACATCTTCTATAAATTCCCAATTATTTATTTGAATTAATTTAAAACTATGGAATGTTACATCCTCTCTATCTTTTTAAAAAATTTGTCCTTAAAATTGAATTACCTTATATAAATATGTCAAATATAACTATCTCATATCTTCTTTAATCTCCCAAGTTGACTCTTCTAGGGATAGTCTTTTCCAAACCACCTTAACCAGTGATATGCTCTTGCTTCTAAGTTGCTTGATCTGATAGTTAACAACTTTTTTTAGTTCAATCACATAAGACATATTATCTTGGAAATACACTAACTCATACTCAATAATATGTGAAAGATTGGGTTGATACTTTTTTAGATGTAACACATGGAAAACATTGTGAATTTGAGAATGATTAGGTGGCAAAGCAATGCAATAAGCAATTGGCCTAACTTTATTAAGGATCTAAAATGGACCTATGTATCGAGGATTGAGCTTTTTACACTTTAAAGACTAGCCCGCATCTATATCTAATGATACTTTAAGAAACACATGGTTATCAACCTTACAATTTAGGGGTAATTTTCTTCCATCTACATAGCTTTTCTATTTACTTTAGGTGGTAAGTAATCTCTTCTTGATGAATTCTATCTGCCTAGAAGTCAAATATATAATATCTACACCTAGCAAACTCCTCTCTTCTAACTTAACCCAACAACATGTAAGCCTACATTTTCTCTTATACAAAGCCTTAAAAGATGTCATTTAAATATTAAAATGGTAACTATTGTTGTAGGCAAACTTAGCTAATGGTAGATATGCATGCCAGTTCCCTTTTAAATCTAACACATTTTCCTTTGGCATATCTTCTAAAGTCTAGATAATCTATTCAATCTGTCTATCTAACTTAGAGTGATATGTTGTATTAAAACTTAGTTTGGTTCCTAGAGCTCTCTGAAATGATTTTTAGAATCTAAAGGTAAATTTGGAGTCTCTATCAGATACTATACTATTAGGCTCCCCATGAAACCTCATAATCTCTCTTATGTAAACCTAAGCTAACATGTCTAAAGAATAGGTAGACCTAATTGGTAAAAAGTGAGTAAACTTAGTTAATTTATTCACAACTACCCAAATTGTATCAAAACCTAAAGATGTCTTAGGTAACCTTATACAATGTCAATAGAAAACTATCCTATTTTCACTCAGCTATTTCTAAGAGTCGCAATAATCCAACTAGTTTTCAATACTCCATCTTAACCGTCTGAATGCTCTATCTTAACCTTCTAACAAGTTAATCACTTAAAATACTTGGCTATATCTAGTTTCATACCAGGCCACTAAATGTTTTCTTAAGATTTTGATACATCTTGATAGTTCCTAGATGAATGATATAATTACTCTTATAGGCTTTGGCTAAAACTACCTGACGATTGTGTCGTTCAATCTCAAATAAAACTAGGAAGTGAAATAAATTTTTATAGTTAATAGTGCAATCCTAGGTCATCTCCCTTGGAGTTAATGCCTTGATTTGTTTATAGAAAGGCTATTCTTAAGTACTTATTTTGGGGTTGAAATACTAGAATTTAATTGAACTAAATTTAATTGACAAAAATCAAAAGAATTTAAAACTAAATGAGATGAACAATTAAGAGAATATGGTAGCTAGCTTTGCATTGGACTCCTTAGAATTCAATTATCCTTGCCTTTGATTTAGTTTACCAATTTGGAATTAATTCCTTGCTCTTTAGTGTATTCCTTATAAAGATTCTTGAATAACCATCCAAGACTCAATTTATTAATTATACAAGGAATTTGCAACCACAAGAAACCTTGAATAACTAATTAATTGAATTAAGAACAAGAACACACTTTAACCAAATTCAAGCACATGCACAATTTACTTAAGATACTAATTGACCAATTAGATTTATTAATTCCTCAAACCTTTAATTGCACACAATTTCTAGTTAATTAATCCAATAACCATTGTATCAATTAACCTAAAATCAAGAGGAATTTGAAAGCAAATTGCACAACACTAATTTTGAAATTTTTATAAGCATGTGATGATTGTAATCAAAATTCCAAAATCAAATTCAATTCATAAAACAAATTAATAAAATCTCAGCAACTAAATTCCTAAATCAATTAACTAAACCTAGTCAAATTAATCAAAGATTTAATGCTAGAATTTAAAAGACATAGTAAGGAATAATTATCCAATTTTGTAGGAAAAGATAGAGCTCAAATCTTCATCTGGGAGCTTCCAAATTTTTAGCTAGCCACCATGGGTGAATTAAGCTGCCATGAAGAATTTGATTGGAGAAGAGTTATTGGACTTTGCATTAGCCATAGATAAATCACGAAAGAGTGCTCCCTGGATTTCTCGCTGGTTTTCCTAGAAGTCTCGCCCTTTTCCACGTTCTGTTCTTGCTCTCTTCGTTTGCAAAACCACACCCTTCCTTGATGAGTGAATGGTTCTATATATAGGCAAGGAATTGCTAAGAATTTGAGGCGTGAATGAAGTAAACTCTGGTGATAATTCAGAGGCGTGAATGTGCTGGACTGTGAGAGGCGTGAATGAAGTATGAATCCTCTTTGGAGTGTGCATTCTGGACACTTTAAACATGCTCCTGTTCACGTGATTTCTTAATTGACTCTTTCGTTTCAGATTCATGCAAAACCATGTCTTGTTCCACGTCAATTTTTAGCTGCCTTTCATCGCTTCTTTTCTTTACTTAATAATCTCGTGCCTCATTTATAATCTTCCCATCATTCTTGTGCTGATGCCACTGCATTCCTCGTGTGCTCAGCTCTCACGTGTTTCTTTTGCAGGGGCTGCCTCTTCTGCCAAGCTCGAAGCTTCTTCTTCTTCATGCACCATTCAGCTCCAACCTTCTCCTTTAATTTGTAACTAGTTCTCCCAACTCATGTAAGCTTCAGCTCGTTTTCCTCGTGCTCAACTTGTTGCTTTGCTTCATGCTATGTTTCCAGCTCATTCATGTAACTTCTGCATCTTCCAGCGTCTGCCCAAGCTTCCACGTGATTCAGCTCGTCTTTCTTACGTTTCTGCATGCATTTTCCTTCTTATATCACGTTCCCAGCTGCTGTTCCAGCTTATTGATATCTCACGTGCTCAGCTCATGCATCGTGCTCTGTTTTCAGCCATGTTTCTTCTTTAATCCAGAACCCACAGCTCTTTTCTTCGTTCGTTTTTTTTCTAGCTTGGTGCATGTGTTTTGCTTTGCTCTTAGCTCGTTTAGCTCGTGGCTTGTTTTTCTTCTCTGCTGCTGCCATCACGTTAGCTCCTGCATTCCATCAGCTCAGCTTCTTCGTGCTCAGCCTCCATCTCATTCTGCCCACATTTAAGCTGTAGCCTATCACTAGTGCAACCTGTAGCTCTTTCCTTTCATTCTTCAGCTTTCCCACCTAGCTTCTACGTAAAACCCATAGCTCTTGTATTCAAATTTTCCCCCAGCTCCCCACGTTATTTCTTTCTTGATTTACTGCTGCGTTTTTCTGCCCAAGAGAACCAACAAAAACAAATATAAAAAACCTAATATATTATTTACAATATTGCCATCAGAATTTAATAAAAAAAATAGAATATCATCCAATCTTTTCCTTAATTCATTTTAATTTTTCAATTCATTTGTTCAAAAGAAAATTCTGCCCAAAATTAAAAAATGTTTTAAGGATAAAAAGTATTTAATCATCAAAGAATTTTGGAGAATAAAATCTTAGTAATTTAAATCCAAAAATTCTCCTAATTAATTCAAGATTGTATTATTTTCCAAAATTAACCACAAATTCAAATATTGCATAATAAATCCATTTAAGCTCAAATTAATCATTAAAAACAATAATAAATGTGGATAAAATATATGAAAATTAGCACTTATCACTACCTTTCTCAGGTCATCACTTTTTTGAATGCATAGCCTATCTTGATATAAGACCATACCATCTTTATCAATACTAAACTCTCTAAAGTTACCTATAAAAATCTATTATCTGACTTCCATTAAAAATTTATCTTGAGCCTATGCACTTCTAATATGATCTATAAAGTCACTCAAAATTCTAAGTTCACTCAACCAAAGACTTCCTGGATTAACAAAGATAGATAGGTTCAAGTCTCTCAAATCCTAAATTAATTGTTGTTCTTTAAACATCATTATGACCATATGAATAGATTTTCTACTCAAGAGATCTACTACAACATTAGCCTTCCTTAGGTGATACTTAAGAATAAAATCATAATCCTTAAGAAGTTCTACCCATTTCTTATGGCTTATGTTCAACTTTTTCTTATCAAACAAATACTTAAAACTTTTGTGATCACTAAAGACCTTAAATGATGTTCCATACAAGTAATGTCTTCAAATTTTCAATACTAACACCACAGTAGCTAACTCTAAACCATTGGTATTAGTTTTCCTCATGCTGTTGCAAATATTTAGAGGCATAGGCTACTACCCTCCTTTGTTGCATTAACACACATTGCAAATCCTTCTTAGATGCATCATTATAAACTACAAAGGCTTCCTTTGGGTCACAAATTATCAATGTTGGGGTAAAAGTTAAATTAACTTTTAGCTTCTAAAAACACCATCGCGTTACTATTCAGATAAAAGGTTTATCTTTCTTGGTTAGTTTTGTCAAAGATGTGACTAGTTGGAAAAACCCCTTGATAAATCTCTAGTCATACCCAGCTAGTCTTAGAAAAATGTAACCTTAATAATTGACTTAGGCCTTTCCCAATTCAATTTTGCTTCTATGTTACTAAGATTTATTGATACCCCTTCAATAGAGATAACATGTCTTAAGAATTTAACCTCTCTAAGCCAAAACTCACACTTATTAAAGTTGGCAAAGAGTTGCTTATCTTTCAATAACTAAAGTACTATTTCAAGATGTTTCCCACATTCCTTAGGGCTCCTAGAATATATAAGGATATCATTTATGAGAACTACCATAAATTGATTTAGGTAGGATTTGAAAATCCTCTTCATATAATCCATAAAGATCATTAAAGTATTGGTTAAACCAAAAGATGACAAAAAACTGATAGTGATTATACTTAATCTTAAAAGATGTCTTAAGGATGTCCTTTGCCTTAACGCTTAAATGATAGTACCTTGATTTTAGATCTATTATAGAAAATACAATGGCTCTGATCAACTAATATAATATATTATTTATTCTAAGTAGTGGGTATTTATTTTTAATAAAAATTTGATTAAACTACCTATAGTCAATACAGAGCCTAAGACTCATATTTTTTCTTAACAAACAAAATCGATGCACCCCAAAGGGATACATTGGGCCTAATGAATCCTTTCCTTAATAACTCTTCTAGTTGCTTTTTTAGCTTAGCTAACTCTACAGGTGCCATCCTATAAAATGCTTTAGATAGGGGTTTGGCACTAAGCACTAAGTCTATGGCAAATTCTAATTCTCCATAAAAAAGAAGAATGCTAATTTCCTTAAGAAACACCTTTGAGTAATGTAACATCTTATAAATATTTAATATGAATGTTGGAGGGGAAGTAATTTAAATAAAGGGTTATTGAGGAAAAATAAATAAAATTATAATTTTTATGAAAAATAATTTATTTAGGAATTATGGAGAAAAATAAATTTAGTTATGAGTTTTGAATTAATTAAGTATAAATCAATAGTAGGCCTTAAAAATTAATCAAAGCCCATTACCCCTTAAGATTCAGTTAAAATACAATTAAAGAGGCCCAAAAATGGAGAACAAGCTAAAGCCCATTGAGAGGTATTCTGTCGCACAACCTTAAAATAAAACTAAGTAGAAAAAATATATAGTTAATAGCACAACTTACATTATCTCCCTTGGAAATGGAATTCAATGTTCAATTGGGTTTTTCAAGTATAAAGAACTCTTAAAACTATCTAACTAAAAGGGGATTTTGCCTAAATTTAACTAACTAAAATTAAATTGAATTAAAGTTCCTAATCACTACCTAATTGCATGAACTAAAGGGTGAATGATAGACATGTGACTAGTTTTAGATTCATCCCTTGGTATCCACTATTATTATCTTAATTCAATTGTATTGATTCTGGTCTAAGAGTCTCTAATTATGTTCATGGCAAATAATCTTGAATTACCATTTGAGATTCAAAAAATTAATAATCTAATGTTGAATTGAAACCTTAATTTTATGTCAAATCATTAATTCTTGCCTTTAAAATTAATGAACACTCAATTTGATTAATTAAACAATTAATTAGCCTTTAAATTATCACCCTAGAATGTTTAATTAATTAATCAAACTCCAAGGAATCCTCAAATCAAACAATCAAGCACACAATTTCACTCATGCATTTCATCGAATACCTTGATAGCATATATGAAAAATTGAAGGAGAAATGAAAAATTTAGTACTTAATTAATCAATTAATCATTCAAAAAGTATCCTAATTATGTCTAACTAGCCATTAATTACAACTACATTAATCTCAATCAAATACATCTCAACCAAGCATGTATAAGAAAAAGAAAAGGTGTAGAAAATTAGGAAAACCTTAGCCAAAATTCCTTTGTTATCTCATGGATTTAAGCTTCTTCAAGGTCCTCTTCCAAGCTAATCACAAAATGAAAATTAATGCTTCATTAGAGGTGGAATAATGAAGAAAATGGGAGATGGAATGGCTACGACATGGAGGGGATGGAGTGGTGAAAAAAATGACAATGGAGTGTAAAAAAAAGGTGAATGAGATGGATTCCTCCCTACCTCCTGAAGCTTGCCCAAATCAATTCCCCCTCCTCACGCGGTCATTTAATCATTTCACGTGCCCTTTTTTTACTCTGCTCATGTGGATGATGATATGGAATGAATGGATGATTAGTGGATGGATTTTGGATGGATCTCTTATGTATGTGTTGCCTTATGTGTATTTGTGCTAATGCTTCCACGTGCTTCTTAAATTTCTTTAATCCTCACATGTTCTGCTGCCTTCTCATCAAAAGAAACCCGTAGCTTTATTCTTACTAAATGAATCATGTGGTTTCCTCTTGTGTATATGAGTGTGGGCCCCCTTTATCATGGTGATACATTGATATTGTATTATGTGTTCATGCAAAAGAGATGAGAGCTTCTTCACCTCTTACCCGTAGTAAAACTCCAGCCTCTTTTCTTCCCTTGTAAGCTTCCTCTCAAGCTCAAAACTCTTTCTTCAAGTTTCCCCCATGCTACTCACTTGCTTCTTCATTTAACTTATAATAATCACATGTTCATTTTCTGCTGTTGCCTATGTTTGGTTTCATGTGTTTCTTCATGTAAATCTTCCATGTGTTCTCCTTCTTTAAACCTCCCATCCTATAGCTTTTGCTCTATCCACTTCTTCAGTGTTTCTCCCTAGACTCTAGTTGATTTATCAAGTCTCCTCTTATGTGAAACCTTCTCCCTTGCCATAAGTTTCCCATGTTAGCTGTTGTGTGTGTATGAGTTCACATTAAAAGTCTTGCATTCCATCCTTTTAACACTCTGTTCTGATCCATGTTCTTAACACGCGAGCTGCTCATGTATGACGTAGTGCTTCTTCTTATCTTCACATGATTCTACGTGTCTTCTTCTTTAACCCAGCTCCCCGTTTCTCTTTTATGTGTTTATTCCTTTTCTCCATTTACACGAGTGTCCTACCTCTTCAACCTCTTTCTTATTCATTCTAACGTCTTCATACTTCTGAACCTCTGTTCTAACAAACCTACGGCTACATGCATCCTTTCCACGTATATCTTTTCATTCCCATAACTTTAGTCCTTGTTTCTACATGTGTGTGTTTAAGTTTCATTTACTTCTTCCCATGTGATTGCTCCATAGCTCCCTCTACACGTTCTTTACTTGTTTCTTCTTCATCTAGCCCGTAGCAATCCACTCAAACCCAAGTTCGAGTTTTTATTCCTCATGTGCCTCTCCTCTAACCTGTAGCTTCTTCTTTGTTCTTGCTCACTCATTCCCACGTGATCTCCTTCTAACTGTGTCTATGTTTACATGTATGAGCTACTGACTTTAGTGCATGAATATGATTATGTGGAAAAGGCATGGAGTGTAAGTGAGTGTGTGTGTTTGAAGCTACGTGGATGAACTTCAGAGAAGAGTGATGTATTATGGTGTGTGAGCCCATAGCTGTGAGTGAGATAAATACATGCAATTTCATGTGAAAATATGACATAAAAAAGAGCCTCTAGCCCATGCTTGCATGTGTGAGATTGGAGTGTACATGTGAATGGAAGAGAAAGTGTGAGTGTGCATCAAATGCATCAGCGTGAATGGATGAGCTGGAAGTATGTATGGAATGTGTGAGTTAGAGCCATGAGTCAACGTGAGAGTGAAAAGTGCATATGTGTGTGATGACCTTCCTTGCCATGCAAACCTCCTTCATCTTTTTTCCTTTACTGTACATGATTTATTCCTCCCATTCCAATTCTATTTACCCATAAAAAATTCTGCAAAAATAATAAACAATATTAAGTAGGAGAAATTTTATAAAATTATTTAAAAGAATTTAAGCATTAAAATTAGTAATTTTGCAAATTAATTCATAAAATGTAGAAAATGGCCAATTAAAATCAAATTCCCTTCAATTACATCCATTAAGCTATATTTAATTATTAAAGTACAAAAATTAAGAGGATTCATGTATATAAAACAAACATTCATCATCCATTAAGAATGTAGAGACCCATGACCCATATCTATAACTCATGACTCATTTCACTTAAAGCATTATCTAAAACCCTAACCTTCCCTTCACTTTAGCCCACAACATGCATCAGCCAAAGAAAAGAAGAGAAAGATGCACAAAAAAGAGGAAAAAAATGCAAAAGTAGAAAAGAAGCTTGGGTTCAACACTTTAGAATCGTCATCTACTATGAAAATACAACTTTTGGCTCAGGTGAGCAAAGAGAAAATTGATCTACTTCTGTTCATTTTAAACTAATTAGTTTGTGATTTGGTGGTGGTTCATGAAATCTTAAGTTAAAGGATTTGGGATTTTTGAATTATTTTTGGTAAAGAAATGAAAGAGGAAGCATAAGCAAGTATTGGGTAAAATATTTCCCCTATATTTGTGATGTTCTTTTACTCAAATTTCATCCTTAAAAGTTGATTTTCTTATGGTGGCTAATGCATATGAGAAAATTAAAGGAGCCCATTGTTGAAATTAGGAATTTAGAGCAAGGGGCAAGTGTTTGGAGTTCTAGGAAGCTTGGGTGAAGTAAAACTACCATGATTTATGTGTTTTTGGTTGTTATGATTTAAGAGTCCCTCTCGATTAATGAATATATATTGGTTTTTCATGGTTATCTTAGGCTTACATTGCTATTTAAGAGGTGTTAATAGCTAATGGGAAGTGGTAGGCAAATTTTAAGGTAATTAAAGTTTAATTCCATTCATATTTATTATGATATCATATTTAATTGGTTGTATATGCATGTGTTTAATTGTTGATGCCATGTTTAAGTTTGACTATGTTGTGTTTCATCGTGAACCTTGTTAGTATGTCCTAGCTAGAGGGTGTAGCAGACCTTGTTAATATGCCTTACCCATTAAGGGTTATTGGCTGATGACTTTGTTATCTACTACAATAAGGGTATGGTTGTCAAACTTGCACTTGATGATTTTTGAAATATGGCATATTTGATGATCTTCCACATGAAGATTATCCTTAATTATTATACATAAATGTGAATAGAACTTGCTTATGGGGAATTTACTGGCTAGCCTAGGCTTGTTTTTGAAATAGTAAATATTTTTTCAGTTATGTATTTTAGTAATTGTACTTATCTTGCAACTTATGATATGAAAATGCCAAGTGTAGAACTTAGTGTATTTTGTATTTTGTACATGTGAGGATAGCAAGTAGGTCCTTAGATGATGTTAAATTTTTTTGTTGTAAAAAGATCTCACATGTAATTAAGGTTTACATTGGTTTACCTTGTGAATGTTGATGGATTAATTATATCTATGACATTTAGCTTGTTTAGTCTTAAGTAGTTGGTTTTGGATTCCAATTGCTTGATTTGTATATGTGAGATTCAATTACTTGAGCTACTATTAATTAAGCTTTGGTGTTATGGATGCAAATGGGGTTTGGTATACTCATTTTTAGTAGTTGGAGTTGTAGTTTAGTTCCAACAATTTAGAGCATTATAACTACTTATATTAGACTTGCCTAAGTTCATTTGAAGAGAAATGGGATTTTGTAACTCAATTTAGATAGGTCACTTGAAGTTAAAACACCCTTGTTGTTATCATAAGAGCGATTTTTGCTATCATGGCATTTTTGACAACAAAAAAGGACTTTTCATGGAATGGTTTGGCTAGTGTTCTTTGGTTTATTAAGCTTTTAGAGTGGTACATAGTCTTGAACTATATTTCTTAGGATTTAGACGATGTGGTAAAAGGCTTAGATTAGTTTAGGACTAAATCATTAAAAATTAGATGATATAAGTTGCCTTTGGATTAATTCAAGGTAATAATTGTGACTGTTATTATATAAGAAATCATTTTGCTAGTTTCCCTTATTACTTATGTCCTTTGGAAGATTTATAAATCTTTGAATGACCTTATATCTTGATCTTAGATGATCCTTACAACTTGGTTGAGTTTAAGAAGTGGTGGTGTGAATTTTGCAACAAAATAAGGCAAAAATAGAAATTGGCATATTGAGGCCATGACCCCAATTGTGTAAATTTTGTTTTTGGCTGTCTTAGACAATTAAAGTTGCAGCTTTGGCCTTCATGGCCATGGCCTTGAATCTGTTGATTTTACCACATAAAGAAAACTTAGGAAAATCACTAAGTTTTAGTTCCAACCTTAAGGTTCTAGTTGGGAAGTATCCTAAGGATAGTTAATCATGATCTTTTCAAGCTTTTAAATGGATTTTTAGGATGATATAAAGTGTGATTAGTGAGTTAAGTGGAATCCTTTAGTTGTAGTTAGCTAATATTGTTCTAGTTAACTATCCCTACTTTAGCTACATGAAGTTAAATTTAATAAAAGGATTTACTTAAGAGTGCTTAGTCTCATGTTTTAAGTAACTTAATTAAATGTAAAAAGTTTTAATGAATACATGTTTTAGTCATAGTTTAGGACTTTTTCTACAAATGTTTCTAGGTAGTCCAGGTATAGTTAGATTCTTCATGCTTAGTCTAGATCTATTTAAATTAGGTGATGTAGATAATCCCTTACAATAGATATACTCTTTATACCCCCCTTAACCTTAGCTAATAAAAGAAAAAAAAAATTATCTCTAACACCGTTTACTAAGATATCTCTTAGCTTGGGTGGTAGACAGATAAAATAATACAATAAAAGTTTTAATACTAGATACACAAGCAGATAAAGATATAGACATATAGGAATAATCTAGAATAATATTATTAGCAGATAACCAATCCATACTAACAATGACATCAATATCAAACAAAGGAACATATACTAAATCAAGAGTGGTAAATTGAATATCAAACTTAACAATGCAATTCAAATAGATTTTAAAAGTGATAATTTTACTTCTTATGTAACACCATATTTACTAAGCTCATTTTACATCATTATTAGACTCATCTCCTTGGATTACATAAGATTTTCAAGAAGAGCTATTAAAAATATTCCTTTAAATTGTGTTATGTCAAGGACAAAATTTTTATTCAGTGTTCAGAGGGCCATATAGACACATCCATCTCATTCTCATATTTAAATACATAAATACCATTCAAAACCATCTTAAGAAGTGGCCTAGAATTCGAGCAAAGGAAGTGGATGCATAAAAACAAAGTGTGTAGCCTCAGACTGAAATTTTAGATTTCTATCCTGAATTTTGAAAAATCATAACTAATTCTAGAAAACTTGAAATCAAGCACATTATACTATTTTAGAAAGCTACATATGTCTACTTTATGCAAAAAATAATTCCTGACCATAGTAGAGACATCTAGCTATCGAAAATTGATGGAACAGTACCAAAAGTCGCTTGTCGTTACTGGTACTATCTTCTAATTTCAAAAATTCATATCTCCCTACTTAGATGTCCATTTGAGGTGATCTCTATGGCCATGGAAATTTTATTATTTCTAGTTTATGCCTATAAAATTCCATGAGAATTGGACACCATTTGACCTTCGAATGACACAGCCCAAATAATTGACCAAATAAACAATGTCTACATCAGTTCAACAAAAAAATGCCACTTTAAAAAATCATAATTAATTCCATAGAACTTCAAATAATATGGTCTTTAGTTTTTCAAAAATATCTAAATGAGATTTATTTGCATGCCATATTTTATAGGTAAATTTGTTCATTTGGTCAGATCTTGATATTGGGTTGCAAAATGGCTCATTTTGTGTCATATAAGGGTCTCAAATGATTCAAAATTGCTTCTAAGACAACTATGGCCATTTGAACACATGGAAAAGTACCAAAATAGTCTATTAAACATGTCTAAAAGGTGTAAAAACTCAGATTTTTCAAACTTACTCATCCGCCCCTAGCTATACACAAGAATGCATATATCAAGTCTTGCCATTCCATACCCAAATCATGCTATATCATACATATTGCACTAAATCTCATTCATACATAATACATTTATATATTTACATGTGCTCATAAGATCATATAACATATACAATAAAGAATTATATCATATGCCACTTATATGGCTACAATTTTACATTTTCACACATTTGGTTGTCAATCTTCTTCTTCTAGGCTTGGTGGTTTCCATTCCTTAGCTCACTTGGTCCACTTAAACATGATAGATGTGTGCGGAGAAAGAAATGAGATTTTAGGAATCCCAATAGCTTTTCTCTCTTTCAATCACATATAAAGAATACAAAACCAAATCTAGAATTGCATGCATGACTATCATAGGGTATATGATCATTCAAGAAGCATTCTTAGCATTTAAAGAGTCACACTAAACATACATAAGCTTGTTAAGCAAATGGTTTAGCCTCACTCATTCTCTTCAAGGATTTTGGACTTGCCTCACCCTTTTTCTTTAAGGCTTTAAACTAGGTCTTGTTCTTGGGAGACTCTTAGCTTTGTCTTAACTATTCTTAAGGGTTCTTGGCTCATCCTCACTATGGCTAAAGGGTTCTTGGCCTCAACACACTCAATCAAACCAAAGCAAAGTCACAAGACATCATTTAAAGACATAATGCAACATCATGGTACTATGACATTTAGATATATGCTAAAACATTTTCTCATGGCTTAAAATATACGTATATACATTCAAAGACATGATAATATCCACTCATGCATGAGAAAAAGAAGAGAGAGCTACCTTTATCACACAAGAACACTTTTCTTCTTAAATTTGATTGCTCTCCTCGGCCACACACACACAAAAATTAATGGAGTTTTAGTTTTTCCTCAAATTTTTACCATGAGTTCATCTTTATGTATAGTTCCTATTCTATGAGTTATGACAAATTCTTATGGTGGATGTAATTACTTTTGGATATCTTATTATTTTAGCAATATATGAAAAACTTGATATGCATCTAATAGATATTGTTAAGATGTATTTATATGGCTCAATATATAGTGAGATTTGTATGAAAATCCTTAAAAGATTTAAAATACCAAAAGCATATAAAGATTTTAGGGAAATTTGTTCAATACGTTTATATAAATCCTTGTATGGATTAAAACAGTATGGGCATATGTGGTATAATCATCTTAGCATATATTTGTTAAAGGAAGGTTGTAAAAAATTATCCAATTTACTCTTGTGTTTTTATAAAATGGTTTGGATTAAAGTTTGTTATAATTTTTGTATGATTTAAATATTATTAGAACTTGTAAAGAGCTTTAAAAAGTAGTTTGTTATTTGAAGAAAGAATTCAAGATGAAAGATCTAAAAAAAAACAAAGTTTTATCTTAGCTTGTAGATTAAGTGTTTAATGAATGAAATTCTTCTTTATCAATCAGTATATATTGAAAAAATATTTAAATAATCCTATATGGATAAATCATATCCACTAGGTACCCTAATAATTGTAAGATCACTAGATGTGAATGGAGACTATTTTAATCCTTGAGAAAATGATGCAAAACCTTTTGATCTTGAAGTGCCATATTTTAGTGATATAAGAGTATTAATATATCTTAATAATAGTACACAACTTGATGTTGTATTTGTTATAAATTTGTTAGCCATATTTAGTTATTTTATAACAAAATACATTGGAATGAAGTTAAACATTTATTATGATATCTTTAAGGGACTATTAATATAAGGTTGTTTTATTCAATTGAATTTGGATCACAATCAATTGAGTATGTAGATGCAAGATACTTATTTGATCCATATAAAAATTGATCATAAACAAGTTATTTATTTATATGTGGAGATACAACCATATCATGGTGGTCTACATAAAAAACTTTAACTACTATTTCTTCAAATCATGTACAAATAATTGCACTGCATGAAATAAGTCAATCATGTGTTTGACTAAGGTTAATGACCTAATATAACTAGAAGATGTGTGGTTTACTTTTAAAGAAAAAAATCCCAATAATATTATATGAAGATAATGCAGCATATATAGCTCAATGAAAAAGAAGGTATATTAAAGAAGATAGAAAAAAAAACATATCTCACTAAAATCCTTTTTCACTCATCATCTTCAAAAGAATGGTGATTTGTTTATGTGAAATTTTGACAGATTTGTTTACTAAGGTGTTATCAACTGTTACATTTAAGAAGTTGGCATCCAGTATTATGATACACTGATTCAAAAACAATAAATGATATACATTGTTAAAAGGAGTAAAAAACACACTATACTCTTTTTCTCTTAACAAGGTTTTGTTTCACTAGATTTTCTTGGTAAGGGTTTTAATGAGGTAGCTTATATTATAAATATTATATACTTTCTTTTCTTCATTAGTTTTTTATCCCACTAGCTTTTTCCTAGTAAGGTTTTAACGAGATGTATTATTTGTTAATGGACTTCTAAGAGAGAGAGTGTTATATATAATATAATTATGTGGATGTCCATAATTCAAAAAAATGACTCTAGGATCCCTACTCATGTTTAATAGCATATATTTTATAACTCGTAAAGGAATTATATTATGTAATAAAGGAGCATAAAAGGAAGCTTTATTATAGGGCCAAGATTCATATAAAGGTAAGTGTAAAGACTAATGTCAATATCTGGGAATCAAAGATATAAGAAACATGTTTTTAACTTTCCATATATTCAAATAATACAAGAGGGTGATTGTAATTATGTGCTAGTGCCAATAAGTTACAAAATATCTCCCTTTCTCCCCATTCCTTAATTTCTTGTGATAATAAGGTTAAGTATTAAGCTTTGTATGCTAATGCTTCAACATCCCATGAGATATAATGCGTTAATCTTTTTTTTTTAAATAATAATAAAACCTCACTATATATATACAAGGGAGATGCTAGTTTTTATTTTAATTTTTATGGGATATTAGCATACTCCTCTTCCTTTTTCTTTTTTTGGTTTGCATTGTAGATTAATTAACTTGGAAGAGCTAGCGTAGAGGGAGAGAAAGAGGTAAAATCTAAAAGATATTGCCTATGTCATAATGCTAATACTTTATGATGAAGCTATTTCTATCATAATAGTAGACTGATTGATGTCATAATGCTGCTCTTGAGCATTGTCTTCCAACTTAATAAAGTAGCAAAAAACAACAAGATAACCAAGAACAATAAAATGTAGCAAGAATATAATGAAGTACATTGCTCATCTTTTTTATTATTATTTTTAGATTGAGAGTATATTGATCATCTGAGAATGATAAATAGTCTAATGCAAAGAAAGACCTAAGCAAGATGGAAAGCAACTTGTGAACCTAAGATTTGGGAACAAAGTTAGAGAATGATTTTGGACTCAAATAGAAACTAGCTTGATAATTTTAGGCCTATGTTTAAACCCATGTATGCATATACTATTATTGTAAAAACATGTAAAACTTGTTGGGTTAAAAGTTGATTTTTCTTGTTTTGGCAATATTTTAACTTACACATTGGTATATGGCCAAAAATTTAAATAAAAAAACTTAGACATTGATAAATTTCATGTTCCTTATGATCAAGCAAAACCCACACAAGGATTTTGATAAACAAAGTGTATATGTGTGTGTGTGTATATATACAAGTAAAGGGAAGCAAAGTTCAAAACATACATCAACAGCCAAATCCATAACCTAAACTCTACTCACACTTTAAAATGAAAAAAAAAAAGCAGCTAAAAGATCATAACAACAATAATCTCCCTATACTCCATTCATAGTACATGATAGTAAATACTACCATTCAAGAAATCCTAGACTTTACATAAGGTAGGAAACACTACCCATTATCTTAAAAAAAAAATCCAAAGACATACATAAAGGGAATGGAAGTTAAAAGATTGTTTAAATTAATTAAATTTCACCAACATTATTCTCTAGAAACATAACCAAAAAAATAAATAAATAAACACTTAAACTAATAATGGAGGGACAAAGAGACTTGGACAACTTTGTGCCTGGTCAATCCCTACTACTTGGATGATTCCTCGAAATATCAAGGAAAGAGACAATCGTGGAAATATTATGTAATGTTAGAAATATAGAAATATGAAGCTCAATAACTATGGTATTTCATTTATTGGCAATAAGAGTATGGCAAAAGAAAAAGAGGAAGCTTAGCCTAGCTTAGAAATATTATATTGTTTGGTTGGAATGAAATACAAAGGATTTCTTCCCTTAGTTATGAGAAGAATTAGAGAATGCCAGTAGCTATTAGTGTGTTGCTTAAGGTAAGGTGATCATTTTCTAAGAATAGTAGATGATCTAATTTTCATAATTTAAGGTTTATATTCTTTTATAGTTAGGGATCTATGCTAACTATTATGTGGCTTTTTAGAGTTTTGTGATGTCTTCTTAATTATATGAGTCTTGACAATATGAACTAAATTATTTTAGACTCATAAGAATAATGGGCTTGTAAGAATCTTATAGCATTGTCCATGATTATTTCTCAATTCTTTCTTTAACAAAGGCCTACATACTCAACCACTTATAATAGTTTATGATATAAAGTTTAGCATTCATGTATAATTAAATTAGGTTCTACTAATATAAGTATATGTGTATGTGTATGAAATTGTCTAATAGCATAATTTACAATAGTTTTAAACCTTAACTTGACAAAAAAATATTTAAAATAATTTTAATTATTGAATTAATAGAAATATTAGTTCATAGTTCATCAATTTGTAATTAAAATGATGACAATTAAATATATATACTAACTAATAATCGAAATAATGTGGGTTGGTAGGGTTTGTTTCAAATTATTAGTCCAAAAAGTAATATATATATATGTAGAATTATTGTAATTAACAAAATAAAATTAAAGAAAAATCAAGAGATTAAATATTGACAAAATGAATTAAGTGGATCAGTGGATGTATATAATGGATCCATTTATAACTTGAAAACGATATCAAATTGGACATCGATCCTCAAAGAAGAAGAAAGAGGTGAAAATGTAGAGAGTGAGAGAAACTTCATGATCGCCATCAGTGAGTGAAGGTGAGAGCTTGTCACTTAAGTATATGGGAGAACTCGTTATTATCGGATGGTAGAAGCACAAATTGACCCTCACTTCCCGTAGTGGGTGTGGCAGTTTCTTCCTTCCTTCTAAAGATGTTAGCAAATTTATCGAGAATGGGTGCTATTCAGAGAGGAGCTAGAAAAAGCTCTTGTCCCAAATTAGATATAGCTAAAGAGAAAAGCAATGCCTCAGAATCAATAGCTAGGAATACTCATACTTGGACGGGGTCTATGGTGATTAAGGCCCGCAATTACTAAACTAAACGGTTCATTGGTTTTTTTGGTTTGATTAGCCGATCTTAGCTGAAATATTACACAAGCAATATACTAGCTCCAATAAATTAATCTGTTGGGTAGTCCGATTTTTCTGCAACATATTACTTGATAGTCCAAATCTTATTTTTTTAATTTTTTAATATCAAATATTATTATTTTTAAATTAATAATTAAAAATTGTTTTTATTTTACATTTTGATTTAAACACAAAAATTAAATATTTAAAAAATAATAAAATTTAAATCATTCAAATCAAATGTAAATGTAAATAGTCTGAACGTTCCTGAACAATCGAGTCAAATATGGAGTGTGCTGTTCCTTTACATGAGCGAAAGGTCCAATCTAATCTGCAGAACCGTATAATCTATGTTGTTTTGTAATATTTTATTTTCTCTATATTTAGTGCAATCTTTTAATCGTTCGTAAAAAAAAGGGGGAAAAAGAAAAAGCACCGTTTACATCATCTACAGGCCCGCGGAAAGCGGCGGCGGACACCCGTCGAAACCACACTTCATCGCCGTTGAAGACTTGCAAGCTTAAGCTTGGCCTTTCGCTGCACTCCGAATTCTAATACGCAGTTCAGTCGCTTGACCTAAGCAAAATCGAAGATGCTCCACAACAAGTCTTTCGTCAAGAAAACTAAGGCTGGAAAGGTGATGAAGGTGTGTTTCTTCTCATTAACCCTATTCCTAGCTTTTTGCCTCTTTGCACCTGCTCAGCTCTGTTTCTGTTCTTATCATCGGTTTTGTGGCTTGTGAGTAGCAAGTCAGGGAGCACTACCTAAGAGATGATATATACTGCGGGGCTCCATTTTGCAAAGCATGTGATACTTCAACTGCTCGCTTGAGTGATTCTGCTTCTACAGTTCTCGTTCTGGACACCAATGTCGTTCTCAACCAGGTCATACTCACTTAGTTTTGTTTCCTCATTGTTTTATGCGGTAACGGACTTAGTTTTGCTTCTTCATTGTTTTATGCGGTAACGAGGTGTTTTGAGAAATTGGTTGTTTGCTGTGTTTGAAAATTGCCATGCGAACAGATTGATTTGCTGGAGAATCCGGCCATTGATGATGTTGTAATATTGTCCGTTGTGCTGGAAGAGGTTAAGAACAAGAACATGGCTGTCTACAATCGGATAAGAGCTATCTGTAGCAATTCGATGAGGAAATTCTTCGTTTTCTCTAATGAATACCATAGGTAGGTGGATTTTTCTGATTGGGTACTGTGATAACTACTTTTTCTTCTTGTTGATTATGGACCTTTTTTGAAACTTTTATGTTCCTCTGGCAGGGATACATATGTCAAGGAAATGAGTGGCGAAACAAAAAATGATAGGAATGATAGAGGTTTGTTTTTTGTATGACCTATGAATTTATTCTTTACATTATTTTTTCCACTGCCCTTAGAATTTTTTTTAATTTTTAATATTTTAACTTCAAGAAGTGGTAAACAGCTATCCGAGTGGCTACTCAATGGTATCAGAGTCACTTTGGTGATGCAGTGAGGGTTTTGCTTATAACTAATGATAAAGAGAACAAGAGAAAGGCTACTGAAGAGGGAATTTTTGCGGAGACAGGTAACTGAATTTTCATTTTTTCCTGTTAGTTAGCTGAATCTTAAGTGGCCTGGGAATCAATGTACATGAGCTACATCTGTCAAGTATACAACAACAACAACAACAAAGCCTTTTCCCACTAAGTGGGGTCGGCTAAATGGATCAAGTATACCTAGACAAAAACAGTTATGTCGTTGAATGGTTACTACATTCATAAAAATTATCGATGTTAAACAATATATATATATAGAGTTTTTTCTTGGTTACAATATCAATCAATATTTGTTTTGCTTTCAGTTGAGTCATATGTAAAATCTCTTGGCCGGTCAGATTTACTTGACCTGCTTGTGCAAGCTTCATCTGAAGATGTAGACATGGAAGAGGCGGAAGATTTGAGACCATCCAAAAGGAAAGTCATCTATACAGAGGTATGCAGTCGATTCCTTTTTTTTGTTTAAAGTGATTTGAGTCTTGAAATTTGGTTGTTATGATATGATTGAGGTTTTTTTTTCCCTTTGTTTTTTCTCTGTTCTATTTCCAGCATAAGCCAATGTCAGAAATTACTTCTGGTTTGCATCGTGGAATATATCATCAAGGAAAACTCCGTGTAAATCGTTATAATCCATTTGAAGCATATGTTGGGAGTGAAAGCATCGGTGATGAGATAATAATTTATGGGCGTGCAAACATGAACCGGGCTTTTGATGGTGATATAGTTGCTGTTGAACTTCTGCCTCAAGCCCAGTGGCATGAAGAAAAGTCTCTATCTATAGCTTGTGATGGTATGTTAATTAAAGTGCTTTCTGCACTCCCCTATAGAGCAGCATTGCAACTTGTCAAATTTATTCCTCTCAAAGTTTAATTTTAGTTAAAAAGTAAAACTATAAACAAATAAACTATGCATTAAGTCTGGGGCTTCCAACTTTCATTCATAAAACTGTATCATGGATTTTACTATTAGGCTTTGGAAACTTTTTAAAATAAATAAACTTCCACAGAAAACTTGATCAATTTTTATTGCATTGTGTATCTTAGTTATATTATCTGTCACGTCTGAAAGTTACAAAATGGGGAGGAAGGAGAGAACTTAGAGGAGAGACAAAGATATCTTTGTTTTAAATTTCAATGACAAACAAGGAATGAATTGGAAGGATAAAGATCCACATTTAGCGGGCACTGGGTGATTTGAAAGGAATAATCACCATTGTGCTGCTTTTTGACATAAGATGTCTAAACTGCAGAATTCTGAAGCTTGTGTTATACTGGCATTGTGTCATGGTGATTTATGTTGTATGGGTTAATTTCTAAACCTAGTAATTGAGCCAAGTTCATCAATTTGGCTCAGGTGCAATTATGAGACAGTGATGGGGTTCATATATTTGGATAATATTTTTTACATAAAAGAGGAAACTCTATTATGAGAAGGAATACAGAGGAAAGGGAGATTAGGTATTCTAGTTATACAAAGCAACACAAGTAAGCAAATAAAATACAAAGACATTATTAATACAAGACATCTCTTCAATCCTGCTGCATGTTCATTTACTTGGATCATAGAGAGATATGCACCTACAAAATTAGTACTGAAGTTGTTGCTCTAATATTAGATGGATATGTGTGCAATTTGCAGCTTATTTTTATTCTCTCTCATCTACAGCATTTTTTTCTGCTGAAGCTTCAATTAGTTCCATCCCTTTCGTGTATGTGCATGTTTGCAAGCATGCTTTTCTAGTTACAGTTCTTCATCAGATAATTTATTTGCTTGTAGAGGATGAGGAGGATGACGAAGATGTTCATCTAGTTCCAAGCAGTGCTGATGATGCGCCTAGAACTATTCCTCAGCAAGGTTCTAATGGAGAAATAAATCCCATATTAAGTCGTCCTTCTGGTCGCATTGTTGGCATTATAAAACGAAACTGGCATTCGTGAGTTGATTTCATTATTTGGAGCTTTTGTTTTATTTAACAAATTGGCATCTAATTGATAGGGGGGCAATATCATATCACTTTTATCTCCACTAGTTAGGCAATCTTCTGCTGTAGTCACTAGTCATTATTCTGCTTGTTTCTCAGCTTACATTCAGAAGTATAAGAAAAGGTAGAGGTAGATATTACATAACATGTGTGGTATAGAAATAAAAATTTCCTAAGATATAGAGAGGAAACTAGCTGAAGTTGAAAGAAGGAATGAGGATGGCATGTTTCACTAGATTTCATTAGTTTTTTCTTATGTCAATTGTGTGATACATGAATGAGATTCATCTGTTTTGCTCCTTATATTTATACTGAACTAACTTCCCTACTTTCCACATCACTGTGACCTACCCCGTTCACTTAGAGAATGTTAGAATGATGATGAAGGGAAACATCTTTTGGGTATGTTTAGACTTGGAGGCATTTCCTTGTATACTTCCTCCTCGAGATCACCATTCAGAAATCCATTTTTTAACATCTAACTAATGTAGCTTCTAGTCAAAGTTTGCTGTTATGGATGGAGCACCTGGTATTAAGTTTTGCCAAAGGTGCAAAAGCTTCCTTAAAGTCTATCCTATAAGTTTGAGTGAAACTTTTAGTGACCAACCTTGCTTTGTATCTATCAATGCTTCCATCCACCTTGTATTTCATTGTAAACACCCACTTGTACCCCACTGGTTGGTTTCCTTGAGGTTTTTGAGTCAACTCCCATCTACCATTTTTCTGAAGTGCATGCAACTCTTCATTTATAGCCCCTCTCCGTTTACGATGTGTAAGAGCTTCCTCTATGCAACTTGGAATTTTAATGCTGTCCATGTTGGCAATTAAAAGTTTTATAACTTAGAGAAAGCTTCTCATAGGAAACAAAATTGATCAATAAGATGTTGGGTGCATGATTTGACTTCTTTTCGAAAAGCAATGGGAAGATGCAGATCAGTAGATAGACTAAATTCTTTTGATGATTCAGAATCGAAATACCTTGTATTTCTTGTAAACTTTTAGTAGGAGATGGATTTGGGTCTGTTTGGCAATGCTACACCTGCTTGGACTACCTTGAATAGACCTTAAGCTCCTTATTTTCTTGCTAAATATTGAATGGGAGGTTCCTGTTCAGCAGCAACAGATTCAGAGGACAAGGGCTCACTCTCGGTTTCATGTGAGGATGGAAGAGTTGTCTCAGGTTTATGGGAAAAATAAGCCCAAAACTGATATTCCTCTTCTTTGTTTGCTGAATTCTCCCCCTGAATATGAGTTTTGGGGTGATATGGCACTTGTTCAAGGAAGGTCACATTCATTGAGGTAGAGAATTTTATAGCAGTAGGAGAATAGCATTTGTAACCCCCTTTGCTGTGAGAATAACCTAGAAATAAGCATTTGATAGATTTAGGATCAAGCTTACTTCTTTGTTGTGAAGGAATATGAATATAAGCACAACACCTGAAAATCTTTAGAGGAAGGTCATTGATCATTCTAGTTTGTGGGAAGGTTTTAAGAAGGACTTGGCAAAGAGTTTCAAATTTAAGAGTCCTTGAAAGCAACCTATTGGTGAGATAAGTGGTGGTTAGGATGGCTTGTCCCCAATAATCTTTAAGAATATCGATAGCTATCATAAGGGAATTTGCTATTTCAAGGAGATGTCAATTCTTCTTCTCAGCTATCCCATTTTGTTGAGGGGTAGAGGGACAAAAACTTTGATGAACAATGCCTTTTTTGAGGAAAAAATTCCTAAGGACAACATTGAAGAAGTCCCAGGCATTAGTGGTTGGAAAAATTTGTATGATTCCAATCTTGGCTTTGAATAGTTGCATAAAAATTTTGAACTATGGAGGTGGTTTCAGACTTATCTTTCATAAGGAAAACCCAATTGGTATAGGTGTGATCATTAATGAAAGATAGAAACCACTTAGCCCCTGTTATACTAGGTATGTGAGATAGCCTCCAAATGTCACTATGAGTGATTAACAAAGGATGGGAAGGTTTATATTTCATGGGTAGGATAGGCTCTGCGACATTGCTTAGGAAGATGACACACCTCACATTGGAACAACTTGGGGTTTTATTGATAAATAAAGAAGGAAGCAACCTCTCCAAGTACATAAAATTTAAATGACCTATATGTTTTTGCCTTAACGTAACCATATTTTCCTCTTCTAATGCCTTAGCATTATTAGCATGGGAAGTCTAAATTTTATTGTTGCATTGGAGCCAATTCAAGCCTTAATGAGCTTCAGCATTGCCAGTTGTCCTCCCCAAATTCAAATCCTATAACAAACACCTAGAAGGAGAGGATTTAGCAATGCAATTCAAATCATGAGTTTGCTAACTGATAGCTAGTTGCATGACAAATTAAGCACTAAGAGAATTGTATCAAGTGCTAAATTGTCAGAAATAACAACTGTGCCAATCTTAGTTACTTCGGACAAGGTCCCAATGCAATTCTAACTTTATATTTGTCATGACAATTATTATATTCATGAAATAAAGACATGTCCCTTATCATATGGTTAGATGCCTTGGAGTCTATTATCAAAGAACCAACATCTTCTGCCTTAGAATGAAATGCACTCGAAGATACCTTTTTGGGCTGTTGAACCAGAGGCAATAACAAGGGCTGTTGAAGAACCTAGGTTGAGGAATTTATGTAGCCATTCAACCTGTTCTTTGCTGATCAGAGCAAGTTCAATGGAAGCTTTTTCAGGTCCTGTTCTCCCTTTCTTTATTGGGCTTCCAGTTAGTGGGCTTGCCATAGATTTTCCAACACATCTCATGAGTGTGACCAATGTGCTAGCAGTGGTCACACCAGGGTCTTCCCTTCTAATGCTTGTGATTAGGCTGGTTCACGTTTCTAGATAGAAGGGCGAAACCTTTAGGTATGGTTGCTCTGGCAGTTGTGCCAGTGCCCTACATGAGTTTCATCTAGCTTTCCTTCCTACAGACTTCTGAGAAAACAGTTTTGATTGGTGTTAAAGGCTTTAAACCAAGTATCCTCCCCCTTACTTCATCTAATGACCTGTTTAGCCTAGGAGAAATTTGAAAATTCCCTCCTTTTCCACAATTTCCTTGTACCTCTTAGCATCATTAGGACATTTCCAATCTACGTTTTCAAACACATCCAACTGCTGCCACAAATAGGTCAGTGCGCTATAATATTGAGTTACATAGAGATCACCTTGTTTGAGATCATCTAGTTTGCCTTTGGTCTCAAAGGCTTAGAGATATTCTCACAATTTGAATAAGTCTCCTTCACAGCTTCCCACACTTAATGAGTTATGTCATAGACCAAAAAGGTTCGGCTTGATTCTGTGACCATGGTGTTGATTAACTAGGACATAACCATATTGTTCTCTGCTCGCCATATTGGGTATTTAGTATCATTTTTTTCTAGAGGAATAGCAGCTCCAGTCAAATAGCTTTCTTTCCCCTTGCATGAGATGAAAATCAGCGCTGATTTGGCCCATTGAAGTAATCATGGCCATTCAACTTGTAGCCAGTGATGGTTTGGAGAGTGCCTTTTGCAATGACCTGATTGGACAAGTTTGGCCAGAGGATTTGCTTGCACCTTAGCTGACCTCTGAAGACATCTTGATGGCCGGAAAAGCAGAGGAAGATGAGAGGCAGAGGAAAGGAATGAGATGCAGGAGAGAAGGGAAAAAAGGCAGGTCTGGGTTAAAGTTTTAGCTCTGATACCATGATGAAATAGTGTGAAATATTTTTCTTATTGATCTAAATGGAATACAACCAGTAGGTACTACATATATACAAGGAACCAATTTAGAAGAGGAGCTAACACTTTTTGATATTTGGCCATAGCAAAGAAGGAAAGAATTTTAAAAACTAATCACAATTAATCTATACAGTGAATCCTAATTAAGACTAATGAAAATCCCTAGTTGAATAGCTTAGACAAAGAAGTAAATGTGAGTAAATGTCCTAATGAATCCAAGATTTATTAGGAATAAATTAGAGATTCCACAGAAAGTTATGTCAATGAGTTTATAGTTCACATGGCATCAGTCTTAAGTCTTTAAGAAGTGAGATTGATGTCAAGGGTTCAATCCCTTTCAATACCCTTTTCCCCACTCCCAAGGACATATATTTTCTCTATAATAAAAAAAAAAATAATAAAAACATAGGTATTGGTATCTATATTTTTTGTTAGAGGTTAAGCAATGTATGCTTTTAGTAGAGAAATTTAATTTTCTTCCTGGTTTATTGTCTTATACCATTGTCGTCGAAATTGAAGTGGTTGATTTGGGTAGTTGGACTGGAACTAGTCCATGTAACAGTCCAATTCAATAGCATTACTAGGTTTGGTTAAAACTGGCAGGTTTTGAATGAACAGGATAAACCAGATGAGTTGGCAGTTTTGCAATGTGGTGACATGTAGGCCTCACAAGCCACCATGTTATTCAATGAAGAAAAAAAAAAAAAATATATATATATATATATATTTTCCACTTGAAAATGCCAACTATTGGTTCAAAACCCCAACCTTGAGGTTAGATGGCAAGGGGCAGTACTGCCATTACGATATGCTTCTTGTGATTTGAAAAATATTATATTTTCACTAGATTGAAGTTTTAAAATTTACTCTACTAAATTAAAATGTTTGAAATATGAAATGTAGAGTTAGACATTGAAGTCTAATATTGGTAATATAATATGTTTTATGTTTATTAAATATTGATTTAATTATTTTTTTATAAATATTTATTGTCATATGTAAATTAGAATATGCTTCGAGCCTTGGATCTCAGACTAATGAATTGAAAACTACCTTCCTTTCTAATTTAATGATCAATCTAGTTGTCTCAGGCAATCACATACAACAACAACAACAACAACAACAACAACAACAAAGCTTTTTCTCACTAAGTGGGGTCGGCTACATAGATCAATCGACGCTATAAAAATCTATCGTAAATCATATTTTTAGACAAATCATTTAAATCTAAATCTCTCTTAATAATTTTTCATATAATTTTTTTTGGTCTTCCTCTATCTCTAATTATTGGACTATTCTCCATCTCATTTACTCTCATAACTGAGTCTTCTATAAGTCTCCTCCCAATATAACCAAACCATCTAAGTCTTGATTCTACAATCTTTTTCACAATAGGTACGACTTCTACCTTCTCTTTAATGCATTCATTTCTAATCCTATCTTGTCTAGTGTATCCACTCATCCAACACAACATTCTCATATCTGCAATATTGAACTTATTCTCTTGTTGACTTTTTATTACCAAACACTCGGTTCCATACAACATTGCAGGTCTTATAATTGTGCGGTAGAATTTACCCTTAAGTTTGAGTGGTACTCTTCTATTACAAATAACACCCGAAACACTCCTCCACTTCATCCACCCCGCTTGAATCCTATGTTTTACGTCTTCTTCTATTTTTCTATTATATTGTATGATGGATCCAAGATATTTAAATCGTGTGACTTATGGTATGATATGTTCTTTAATTTTTACTTCTGTGCTAGAAGTAGTGTGTCTCTTACTAAACTTATACTCCATATATTTCGTTTTATTTCTACTTAAAACGAAATCCATGACCTTCCAAAGTTAATTTTTAGCTCTCCAATTTCTCATTCATTTTCGCTTTCGATTTTTCAACTAAGACAATATTATCTGCAAAAAGCATATACCGTGACATTGGCTCTTGGATATGTTCAGTAAGCATATTTAAGACTAAAGTAAAAAGATAAAGGCTCATAGTTGACCCTTGATGTAGACCATTAGTTATCGGAAAATCTTCTGTAGGTCTACCTTTAGTTACTACACTAGTTGTAGCTTCATCATACATATCTTGGATTGCTCGAATATAAACTATACGAATTCTTTTTTTCTCCAATGCCTTTTATAGAACCTTTCTTGGCACCTATCATAAGCTTTTTCCAAATTGATAAACACTATGTGTAAATCTTGTTGATTCTCTCGATATCTCTCCATTAATGTTCGCAATAAGTATATTGCTTCCATAGTTGACCTTCCTGGCATAAAACCAAATTGATTCTCTTTAACTTGGGTCTCTTTCTTTAACCTTTGCTCACTTACTCTTTCCTATAATTTTATAGTGTGGCTCATGAACTTAATTTCTCTATAATTTGCACACTTTTGAATGTCCCCTTTACTCTTATAAATAGGAATTAAAGTACTTCTCCTCCACTCGTTTTGCATTCTCTTAGATCTCATAATTTTATTAAATAACTTTATGAGTTAATTTATACCTTTCACTCCTAAACCCTTTTATACTTTAAGAGGTATATTATCCAATCCAACTGCTCTGTCACTCTCCATTTGCTTTAATGCTTCTTTTACCTCTGACTCACGAATCTTACGATAAAAAGTATAATTTTGATCCTTTTTTTTAATGTTTAACCTATCTGATTGTAATAAAATCTCGTGCTCTTTATTAAAAAGCCTATGAAAATAACCCTTCCATCGTTTTCTGATATCTTGTTCTGTGACCAAAACTTTCTCTTCTTCATCCTTAATGCATTTCATTTGGTTCACGTCTTTTGTCTTTCTTTTCCTACTTTTAGCTAACTTGTAAATGCGTCTTTCTCTAACTTTAGTACCTAAAGATTGGTATAACCCATCGAATGCCCTCATTCTTGCTTTGCACACTGTCTTCTTAGTGTCTATCTTAGCTATCTTATATTTTTTCCAATTTTCATCACTCTTACATAACGATCATACTTTATAACATTTCCTTTTAACTTTAACCTTATCTTGCACGCTTACATTTCACCACCAAGATTCTTTATCCCTATGTCAGACCTTTTGATTCACCTAATATTTCCTTTGCCACCTTCCTAATCTCTTTAGCCATTCCATTTCACTTCACATATCGTTAGCACTTCCTTGTATTTTCCAAGGTTCTTCTTCCACAATCAGTCTCTGTAAATTCTTTTTTTTTTTTTTCTTCCTTTAGTTGCCACCACTTAGTCCTTAACACTCTATCATCGCCTTTGCTTTTTACTCTCCTCTTAACTCGTACATCCATAACTGAAACTCTATGCTGAGTAGTTAAACTTTCTCCAGGTATAACTTTACAATCCATGCAAAGTTTTTTATCTGATTTTTTTATAAGAAAGAAATCAATTTGAGAACATATCCTTCCACTTTTGTACATGATAAGATGTTCCTTACGCTTTTTAAAACAAGTCTTAGCTAATATAAGATTGAACACTAATGAAAAATCTAAAATAGTTTTACCCTTTGCATTTGTTTCTCCTATGCCATGACCTCCATGAACACCCTTGTAACCTGAAGATACACTTCTCACATGACCATTTAGATCCCCTCCTAGAAGAATATTTTCTCCTAATGGTATTTTCTGAATTAAACATTTTAAGTCCTCCCAAAATTTTACCTTGTGATATTCTTTTAATCCTACCTGTGATGCATAAATACTAATAACATTAAAGATTTCCTTTTCTACTACAAACTTTAATGCAATGATTTTATCTCCTAACCTTTTTACATCTACTATGACATTTTTCCAAAACTTATTTACAATTATACCTACCCCATTTCTATATTTAGTTTTACCAGTGTACTAAAGTTTAAAACCTGAAGTGTTTAATTCTTTTGCTTTTTTTCCTTTCCATTTAGTTTCTTGTAAATACATAAAATTAATTCTCCTTCTAATTATAATATCTACTATTTTCATTGACTTACCCGTAAGTGTACTTATATTCTAAGTTCTAAAACGAATCTTACTATCGTGAACTAACTTCTTTACCCACATTCGTTTACGAAAATGTGGGAATCCTTGCTTATTTTTCACTACACCCAGGTGTCGATGCAACGGCTTTTGCTCATTTGTCACTGTACTCGAGCTATATAGCATGTTATTTCAGGGCAATGACCTAGCATTACGTCTAATACATCGATTGTCCATGTTATAAAGGTTCGACAAAGTTTTACGTTGGTTGTTGATTGTCTAACACAATCCTCCTCTTTTTTTGGATTTGGGACCGGCTATGAAAAATAATTTACATCAAAACTCGTCATAGGTAGAGTTTGTCTCAAACAACCACATACGTACAAGGAAAACATTTAGCTGTATGTAACGCCATTTTCTCATTAGTATATTTTGAAATTGTCATCAAATGTGAATTGTTCATGTTATAAATTCAGTTTAGTAGCTAATATTTTGACTCCTATCTATATTTATTTGGCATTTGATATTCCTATTAAAAACCAGATTGTTGAAGGCCCTCATACTTAAGCAAACTTTAGGTGAGCCATGTAAAGTGAAAAATAAAAGAAGAAAATATTACATGTCATCAAGAACAAAGCTGTGCATAGATTTCATGTTAATCATGTTTGTTCTTTAAATGTTAAATCTTGTTAATTTGTCAACGTGGGTCTGCTTATTCCATTTTTTAAAGCTAGGTGTTATGTTGTTTGATATATTTACATTGCCTTTACAGTTATTGTGGATCTTTGGAGCCAATGCCTATGCCTGCAGGGAGGGCTGGTGTTGCCCATGCCTTATTTGTGTCCAAAGATCGCAGAATACCCAAAATTCGAATCCAAACCCGTCAGCTTGACAACCTTTTAGACAAGAGGATTATCGTGACAGTTGATTCTTGGGATTGTCAATCTCGATATCCATCGGGCCATTACGTGCGAACTATAGGAGAGATAGGTGATCGAGATACTGAGAGCGAGGTATGCAATATTGGATTTGCATGCTTCTTTTTTCCTCTCATTATATGGAGAATGGGAAAAGATGATTGTCTGTCACTGTATGATTAAGTATTATAATGTTTTTGAAGAAGTTAGTACGAAGATTTCTTTCATCTCCTTCATGTCATTGCCTTACGCTTTTTGACCTGGCAAGACTTTAAACCTCTGACTTGTGAAAACTTAACTCATCCTCTCAGTCACTTGACTAAATCTCAAGTTAGGTTAAGCTCTATGCATTTGACTTCACTGATTTGCTCTCTGCTGATGACTTCATTAGCTGGAAGGAAAACAGAATTGCAAATCCCCCACAACATGTGCAGTTGCAAACATATTTCCATATATCTCTATGCAATGCGCACGTGTCTGTTACTTTGTTTATCCACTAAACCATTTTAATCATATGGAATTTTTCTGATTTTTGTACAACGTAGGTAGTTTTGATTGAAAATGATATAAATTCAAGGCCATTCTCTTCACAAGTGCTAGCATGCTTGCCACCTTTGCCATGGTCAGTCTCTTCTGAAGATTTGTCAAACCCAATTAGGCAGGATTTGCGTAATCTGCTTGTCTTCAGTGTGGATCCTCCAGGTGTGCTTTCCATGTTTCTTTTATTACTCTGCGAAGGGTAAAAAAATAATGTATCAAATGTTACTGAAAATTATACTAGTTAAATATCATATTTTGAAGATCAAAATGATTAATTTTTACTGTTAGCATTAAAATAATATAACTTGATATGATAGTTGTTGAATGAAAAGAAAATAATTTTTATGATGAAAATACTGGAAATTACAATTTCTTTAGTAGTTAAAGGTACAGCTAGTTCATTTTACCACCTTCATGTTTGATTAATTTAGCCCAACTAATAGAAACATAGGGATGGTTTTCTTTCATAGGCTAATCAGTATTCATGTTTAAATAATAATTAAAAGACTGGCTTATGTGATTATGAAAACACTATGAGAAGCATAATGTCTCTATTGGTCAAAAGCAGAAGCTTTTTTAACAGGTGACAAGTAGTGGTTGAGAAGGATGTCAAGATGGAAATCAGATGAAATAATTGAGCAAAATGAAAGCTAAGTTTAGAAAAGCAAAGATTTTGGAAACCCCAATAATTTATAAGCTGGATAAAGAAGGAAATGGTCTTATAACTGCTTTTATATACATAGTAAGACAACGAAATAATTGGTAAGTGGTTCCTTTCCTTTGCGGACTTAATTTAATCTTGAATGGATAAACTTGTCATTCATGATGACAATGGAAGTTTAAATGCAGATCAACCCTTTTTGCCTTTAAACTTTTAGTAATTAGTATAGCATTTATTCATTTATTTATTATTATGTTCAAATCTGCATTTTCTAAAAGAGCATGTTAGTTTTTTAATTAGTACTCTTATTCAACTTGAAAATAACCCTAAGGACTAAATTACTCAATTTAATGTAAAAGAGCACATGGTGTAAGTTTGTATTTAGCTTCAGCTCTAGTAAATGTATATCTTCTTTTGTGTTGGAGTGCGCTGTACTTGGGTTGCATGTTTCTGATGTGTTGATCAAGTTACTTCTCTATTTTAGGAGGTTTTTATTTTATCCTTTATTTCTTTTTTATTCTCAGTGATTATGCACTGGTTTTGTTTCCTATTATCTTGCTGATTCTATTTCCCTTTTATTTGGGATTTGAATAGTAGGGTTGTTACTGCCAATCCTATCTATTTTGGCTGCTGTCTTCTCTAATGAATATATGAGAATTTCTCAAAGTTTCTGGTTTTCCTCATGATATCAGAGCCGAATCAGGGCCGTCCCCAGAAACATGATCTCCTTTGGGTCCATGAGAGCTATGAATGTCAGCTCCATGTGCACCTCCTTTGAGTTGACCACTTCGGCTCAGCCAAACACATCCAATTTTGGTTCTGCTCCGCCTATGACCATCGAAAACCCCCTCAGATGATTATAGGCCACCGTTTCAATGGTAGCAATTATCTACTGTGGTCACAGAATGTCTTAATGCTTATTAGAGGTAGGAGGAAGGAGAAGTACCTTACTGGAGCAATTACACAGCGGAGTGAAATAGATTCAAAGTATGAATCTTGGCTTGTGAAGAATAATATGGTGATGTTGTGGCTTGTAAATTCCATGACATTGGAGATAAGCAAGACATACCTCCTCTCCAAGGCTACTAAGGAGATTCAGGATGCTGTGAAAAAGATGTATTCCTCTATGGAAAACACTGTAACCTTGTTTCAAATTAAAGGTTTTTTACAAGAACTAAAGCAAGGGGAGTTGAATGTCACACAGTACTACAATTCCCTGGAAAAGTATTGGCAGCAGTTGGACATGTATGAGTTTCATCAATGGACTTGTAGCAATGATGCAGCATGTTATAAGAGAATTGCTGAAAAGGAGAAAATCATAGATTTTCTCCTAGGCCTGAACTCCAGTTTTAAAGAAGTGAGAGGAAGAATCATGGGGACTTGACCACTGCCATCTCTAGATGAAGTTTTTATGTTGTCAAGTGGGAAGAAAGTAGGAAGCAATTTACACTTGGTACTTGAAGTGTTCAATCTACACTTGAGTCCTCTACTTTGGTTGTTAGAGGAAGTCCGGCACCTAATTCAAAAGAAAAAAGGCAAGGAAGACCTTGGTGTGACCATTGCCATAAGAGTGGTCACACTAAGGATGTGTGCTGGAAGTTGCATGTGAATCTTGCCAATTGGAAGCCAAAGCCAAGGACAGAAAACAGAGGGTACAAGTAGCTGGAGAGGAAAAGGTTTAGCCTGAAAACTCGACCTTTAGTAAAGAAGAGATGGAGTTGATAAAGAGGATATTTAACAAACATAATCAGCCAATTTTTGAAAAGGTTGTTGGAACTGGGAATTTAGCTCAGTTAGGTAAATTCTCTATAGCTTGAGCACTCAAGTTCAAAAACAAAATACATGGATTCTGGAGCTATATACCATTTGTCTGGTAATGCTTCTCTACTAGATAATTTTGAATCTTTCTAACAGAATTTAACCATTCAAATAGCTTATGGGACTTTCACAAAAGTCTGAGGAACTGGCACTGTCACAATTTTAGATACCTTGGTGTTAAAGGTTTTTTTTTTTTCCTTTTTTGGGTTCCTAAGTTGACTTGTAACTTCTTGTCCATTAGTAAACTTGCACAAGATCAAAGGTGCATTACTAATTTTTACTCAAATGGGTGTGATTTCTGGGACTTAGAATTGGGGAAGGAGATTGACAATGCTAAGGAATGTGATGGGCCATACTACCTCAATGGATCCGAAAGGGAAGATAATAAAGTTGTTTTTACTTGTACTTCAACAAATGAAAATTTTATGTCATGACATTATAGGTTAGGCCACTCAAATTTTTGCTATATACAACAAATGTCTCCAAATTTGATCAATAAAAGTTGTTTTCCCAATGTGAAATTTGTCAACTTTTCAAGCATGTTAAACAATATTATCCTTTGCACAACAAACCTACTCAACCTTTTACCATTATACATAGTGACATATGCGGTCTTTCTAAAATAAAAACATTGAGAGGTGCAAGGTGGTTTGTAACATGTCACATTTGGGTTTTCCTCATGAAAGAAAAATTAGAAATTGCACACATATTCAAAACTTTCCATACTTTGGTTCAAAATCAGTGTAAAACCAACATCAAAATTTTTAGAACTGATAATGTCAAAGAATACTTTAGTTCCATACTTGAATAATATCTTGACAACAATGGAATCCTACATCAAAGTTCATGTGTTAATGCACCTTAGCAAAATGGGATTTCTAAATGGAAAAAATGGCACCTTCTTGAGGTTGCAAGAGCTATCATGCTTACCTCTAATTTCCTCACTTCCTTTGGGGGGAAGCTGTCCTTAAAGCAGCTTATTTAATCAATAGAATGCCATTGAAATCCCTCAACCTCAAAAGTCCTCTGAAAAAACTCCCTCTAAAAAAACTCCTTGAAACCTATCCAAACATAGGTTTTATGACAACCATAAGGTTTTCAGGTGTACCACATTTGTCCATAATAATCATGGGAGGAAACTTGACCCATGTGTATCAAATGTATCTTCTTTGGATATTCCCTTACTCAAAAGGGCTACCAATGCTATTCTCCAACCTTGAAGAAATTTTATGTCACTATGAATGTAACTTTTTCAAAAATCGGCCTTTCTATCTAACACGCATTTGGGGGGAGAGTTTTAATGGTGAATGGTTGTTTTTACATAGTGACAACAACCTTGAAATCAGCACTGGCACCTACCGTTTAAGAAGCCTTGGACCTAAACCTGAAACTCTTGTCCCTTTAGGAAGCCCCTGAAGCTGAACTTGAAACTGTTGAACCAAACAGCACAACAACCATTGAAACTAGTACCAAAGACATTGGAAGCGTTGCCTAGGACAATGAATCCGAGGTGGACTACCTTGATGCTAATCCATAGGAAGAGGTTTTGGTATATTCTAGAAGGAAAAAAAAAATGTAGTTGGAGGCTGAATAGCGCCAAGTAGCTGAAGAAACCTGCAATATTCCTGAACAAAGCCCCTACTAAGTTTTGAGGAGTTGGACATGCTAGTTGCATTAAGAAAATGGGTAAGGTCTTGCATTCAACACCCTATTAGTCAATTCATCCCTTATGATAGATTATCAACAAGCTTACAAGCATTTGTGACTAGTGTATTTGTTGAAAATCTGCTTGAGAACTTCTCTAATGCAGTAGAAGAACCAAAGTGGAGATCAGCCATCCAAAAAGAATTAGATGCCTCAGAAAAGAATAGGACATGTAAGATAACTAACCTTCCCCTAGGCAAGACTACAGTGGGCTATAAGTTGGTGTTTATCATTAAATACAATCTGAATGGGTAAGGCCAAATTTGTTGCCAGAGGTTTCATCCAAATTTATGGCATTAACTGTCAAGGAACTTTTGCACCTATTGCAAAGTTTAACACCATAAAAATACTGCTTTCTCTTGCAACAAATTTTGGACTGGCCCCTACATTGGTTACATTAAAAATCCCTCCCTAAATGGAGATTTAGAGGAAGAAGTGTACATGGAGATTCCTCCAAGTCTTGTGACAAGCAATAACTCAACAAAGGTTTGTAGACAAAGGGAAGGACAGAGAAAGAGTTGAAAAATGTATTCAATCTTTTGAATGAATACTTCTTGGTGATTTTACAAGTAATGGGCTCAACTATTTATAGACCTAGAGCTAGAGAAAATTTACAATAGTGTCCCTAGGAATAAGGTTATTTACAAGAAACCTAAAAAGAAAAATAAATAAAAAGAAAATAGGAATTTCACACTCCTTGTCAGGTTAGGGAGTATATGTTAATCATGCTCGGCTTAGATAAGTGAACATCAAACTGACTTCTTGGAATAGCTTTGGTTAGAACGTCAGTTGTTTGTTGATGAGCGGGTGTATAAGTCACCTCAATGATTTCCTTTTTTATTTTTTCTTTGATAAAATACTGATTAATTTTAACATGTTTGGTTCTATCATAATAAACTAGGTTCTTTGCAATGCTTATTGCTGCTCAGTTGTCATAATAATTTCATGAATGCTAAAGTAGGAAATTGAAGCTTTTCAAGGAGCCTTTTTAATCATATACCTTCATAGATTCCATGAGCCATGGCCTAAAATCTTGTTTTAGTGTTGGTTTAGGTTACAATTGATTGCTTCTTGCTCCTCCAAATAACAAGGTTACCTCAGACATAGGTACAATACCCTAAGGTTGATTGTCTATTAGTGGGAGATCTAACCCAATTTGCATTAGAGAACACTTCTATGCTCCTGCGGTTCCTTTCTTGAAAAACAACCCCTTTCTTGGTGTCATTTTTAAGTATCGGAGGATTTGGTTTAATGCTTCTAGGTATTTTTCAGTAAGACTATTCATAAACTGGCTTGTCACACTCATTGCGAAGTTGAAATTTGGTTTAGTATGGCAAAGATATATATCAATTTCCCTACCAGTCTTTGGTATATCCCTTTATCAACCAAGGTAGGATTTTCTCTTGTCTCAGTTTTGTTTGGTGGATCCATAGAAGTATTAGTTGGCTTACTACCAAGTATACTGCTCTCCCTTAGCAAATTGAGGGTATATTTCCTTTAGGATATCAAAATCCTTTTGGTAGACTAAGCCACTTCCATACCTAGAAAGTATCAAAGTCCTTGCTTAGGACTCTCTTGAGATGAGTGACTTCTTCATTGTTCCCAATTACAATAATGTTGTATACATAAACAATGAGAGCAATGATCTTACCACATGATGCTTTGATGAAAATGGTGTAATCTATCTGCCCTTGTGTGAACTCAAGTTGCTTGATTACCTTAGTAAACCTTTTAAACCATGCATTGTTGAAAATTTTCAAACAAAGGTATATCCATGCAAACTTCCTCATTTAAGTACCTATTGAGGAATGGATTCTTGACATCAAGCTGACAATGTTTTTAAAACCAAATTGGCCATTGAATCGATAGAGGTACTAATTCATGATTCATTGGTTTGATTGTGGTTGAAATATGATTAAATTGATGATAATTAAATATATATTTTTAAAATTCTAATATAACAAATAAATATTAACAAAATTTTAAATATTATTAATTATTAATTTTAAATATTGATGGAGAGAAAGGAGTAATTTTAGCCAAATACCATGATATCTGATAAAGATGCTATTAGGAAATGGAGTATGATGGAGGACAATTACTAAAAATGGTCAAGTACACGCTCTTTGTTTCTTATATTTCTTTTCTTTAAATTTCTCTTTGTTTCAACCCATTCTTTTCCTTATTGTCTTCTATTTTTAATTTTTTTAGATATGTCCAAAATGAAATAAGAAAGAGTCTAAGAAATAAAAATTTAAAATTAGTTGAATTTTAAACTGGTTTGGTTTTTAGCAGTTTTTTATTAGTTTGGCTGGTTTTTGATCGATTTTTTTGCAAGTTGGTTTATAGGTCAACTGAATTGGTTTAATGGCCGGTTCACCAGTTATTTATCAGTTCAACCAATTTTAATCTGGTTTTGATAACAATGCAAGCTGATGAAGCTCTCAATCCAAATTAGCTACTATAGACAAAAGTAACCAGATTGTATTTAGCTTTGCTGCAAGAGTAGATCATTTCCATGTGCTTAGGTGAAGCCTTTTGCAGCTAATCTCACTTTGTACCTTTCAACACTGCCATCAGCCTTGTATTTCCCATTGAACACCCATTTCCAAGCCATGGGTTGTTTCCCTTGAGGTCTTTGAGTGAGTTGCCATATGCCATTCTTTTTAAGAGCCTGGAGCACTTCATTCACAGTCTTTCTCCACTTAGGTTGCTTGAGGGCTTCTTCTATACTATTTGAAAGTGAGAGATGGGATGTTGGGTACATGATCTAGTTCCCTTTCTCTATGCAATAGGGTGAGGAAGATTAGTAGAGGCTTTAAAATCATCATTACCTTGATTACTTTGTGTGTTGTCTACAAGAGATGGACTTGGGTCAGATAGGCAATGCTCTAGGATAGTGAACTTCTACTCAACTTGCTTGTTATGGCTTGAATACACCCTAAGATTTTTGCTAGCCCCTTGGTTCAAAGTTTTAGGAGTCTTAGGTTCAAGTAGGTAGCTTGGCATTGGTTTGGGTGTAGGAGAGATATAGACCTAAAACTTATGTTCCTCTTCCCTGATTGTTGGACCCTCCCCTTTAATATGAGTTTTGGGGTAGTATGGCACTTGTTCTAGAAAGGTAATATCCATGGAGGTATAAAATTTTTGAGAGGAGAATAATACTTGTAACCTTTTGGATATTGAATATACAAGGAAAACATACTTTACAAATTTTAGGTCAAGTTAACTTCTTTGTTGTTGAGGGATATGAACATATACAACACACCCAAACACTTTTAGAGGAAGGTTGGTGAGGATATGGATTTGGGGAAATGCTTTGAAGAGAACTTGGCAAGGAGAGTCAAATTTGAGATTCCTTGAGGGCATGCAGTTGGTAAGATAGGTCACAGCTAGATAGGCTTCACCCTAGTATTGTTTAGGGACATTATTTATAAACATGAAGGATTGAGCAACTTCAACAAGATGTTTGTTTTTCTTCTCAACTATACCATTTTGTTAAGGAGTCTAAGCATAGGAACTTTGGTTAACAATACCATTTTTGAAGAAAAATTTCTCAAGGGCCAAAGCTAAAATAGTCCCTAGCATTATCAGTTCAAAAGATTTGAATTGTTGTCTAAAATTGATTTTGAATCATTGAATGAATGTTGTGGACAATGGAGGCAGTTTCAGACTTATCTTTCATTAGAAAAACCCAAGTGATACAAATGTGATTCTCAATGAAGGAAAGGAACCAAGAGGCACCAATTAAATTTTGAATATGGGATGGTCCTTAGATATCACTAGGAATCAAAGAAAAAGAATGTGATGGTTTGTAAATATGACTGGGATAAGTGTAACTGCTGTGTTTGGATAATTGATAAATCTCGCATCAAAATTTTTTTGGACTTTTATTAATAAATAGTATGGTAAGCGTGTTAGCCAATTACATAAAATTTGGGTGTCTCAATCATTGGTGCCATAACATAATAGTGCAGTCTAAGTTGTTTATAGGTGTAGTCACTTGGTAGGTATGAGTGACGTTGTTATTAACCTTGATCCGGTATAGACCCTCGTTCCCTTTAGCATTGTTAATCTTTTTCCCCAAATCCAAATTCTAAAAAAGACATTTAGAGGAAGAAAACTTATCAAGATGCTTAAAGTCGAGTAAGGTTGTTGATAAAAAGCAAATTGCAAGATAAATTTGGAACTAATAGGACAAATTCTAATGTGAAGGTCTCAAAAATTTCCACTCTCTCAATACTAGTCATCGAGGATAAAGATCTATTGGCGATCCTCACTTTATAATTATCATTGCATGGCTTGTATGCAAGGAACAATGAGGCATCTTCAATCATGATCTAGAATGCTTGAATCAACAATCTAGTAGGTACTGTCTTTTGCTTAAGTGTGAAGAGGATTTAAAAAGGTACCTTTTTGTGTTGTAGTTCTAGTGGCCTCATTAGAAGTGGATGATGAACCTTAGCTGATCAACTTTTGAAGCCAATCCACTTCTTCTTTGTTGAAAAGGGCAGGTTCATTTGTTGGTTTTTCACTTGCTCTTGAAGTGGCAGCATACCTTTTGTATTCCTTATGTTTATTAGGCTTCTAATTTGTTGGTTTTCTATGTATCTTCGAGCATGTTTCATAGGTGTGGCAGTGGTTACACCAAGGTCTCCACTTTGGTTTATTGTGGTCCACACTTCTTGACATGAGGGTAGAACCATTGAATGGAGTAATAGCAACTATATTGGTTCCTATCATGAGTTTCTTCTTACTATCCTCCTTTCGCACCTTAGAAAAAGCAACTCTAAGTGGAGGCAAAGGCTTTGAACCAAGGATCCTTCCTCTGACCTCATCGAGGGATGAGTTCAAGTGTACAAGGAATTTAAAAACTCTTTTTTTCACCATGATGTCCTCGTAGTTCTTTGCATCTTTGGGACAGGTCCTATCTGGGTTCTCAAAGACGTCCAATTGTTGCCACAAATGCATTAGTTTAGTGAAATACTATGTCACCGACAAGTTATCTTACTTGAAATCATGAAGAGTATTTTTTATCTCAAATAATTCAAAAGTCTCGTCTTTATTAGATTAGGCCTTTTTTGCAGCTATCCATATTTCGTGGCCAACGTCATAGAGCATAAAATCCTATCCAATATCATTATCCATGTATTGACCATCTAGGAAATGGCCATGTTGTTTTTTGCCTTCCATATCGTCCTTTTTTGGCTGGATAGTGGTTTCGATAAGATAATGATCTTTTTCCTTGCTTGAAATAACATCATTAAGGATTTGGCCCATTGCAAGTAGTTGTGGCCTTTTAATTTGTGTCTCGTGATAAGTTAGATGGAGCCCTCTATTCCACCATGGTTGGAGAAGTCCTGTCTAGAGGACCCACTTAGAACTTGGCTTGCTTTAGAGGCCATAAAGTACTGGACAGTGCAAAGAATGTGGATGGACAGGTTTTGAACTAGGCAAAGCTACTGGAGAATAGGATAAAGTAGATGGTGAGCTGAACACACCATGAACAAGGTCCAACCAAAGAAGGATTAGGGCTTGGCTTGAAGGTACAATGGTAGGTGATCAGTTTTCAATGCAAAGCAATTGAAAGAGAGCCTTCACAGGCTCTCAAGTGCTAGCGTATTAGAGGCTATCTAGAAATATGTTGTCAGTGTGTGGCAACACATGGAGTGATGGTGGAGGTTTGGCATCCTGGAAACGGCTAGTCAACGATGTCTATGGGGATTCCTAAGGAGCTTTGGTTGATATGGGATTGAACAATGTATGAGAGAGAGATGTGCCTCAGGAATGAAGGCCACAAAATGTGAGATGAAGAGCCTAATGCTCTGATATAATGAGGAAAGGACAAAGAAAGAGCAAAGAAATGTATTCAATCTTTTGAATGAATACTTCTTGGTGATTTTATGAGTAATGGGTGCCACTATTTATAGACCTAGAGTTAAAGAAAATTTACAATAGTATCCTTAGGAGTAACGTTATTTATAAGAAACCTAGAAAGAAAAATGAATAAAAAGAAAACAAGAATTCTAGATAGACTCTACAAGTCTTTCTGGATTAAAACAATCACCTAGAGCATGATTTGAAATGTTCACAAATGTGGTAAAATGATATGGTTATATATAATGCCAATCAGGTCGCACCTTGTTTGTTAAACATGCACCTAATAGTAAATTGTCAATTTCAATTGTTTATGTTAATGACATAGTAATCACTAGAGATGATCTTGAAGAGATAAGACACCTAAAGGAGTCTCTTGCTATTGAATTTGATATGAAGGACCTAGGTAGTGTCTAATATATTTCCTTGGGATAGAAGTTGCAAGGTCAAGCAAAGGGATCAGAGTGTTATAGAAAAAATATACACTAGACTTATTGAAAGAAACTGATATGATGAGGCCAAAACCTGCAGATACGCCCATGAAAACTATCTACAAATTCATCTTGAAGTAAAAAGGTACTCAAGTGGATATTGGAAGATATCAGAGGTTAGTAGATAAACTTATATATTGCTTTTATACTTGACCTGACATCAGCTTCTTAGCCCGTGTTGTGAGTTAGTTTATGAGTAATCCTAATGAGGAGCACATGGGGGTAGTATTCAGAATTTTAAGATACCTTTAGATGACACTTGGAAAGGGTCTTACCTTTAACAAGGGGACTTCAAGGAATGCTATGGTTTACATTGATGCCAATTGAGTTGGTTTGATCACTGATAGAAGGTCTACAACAAGGTACTGCACCTTTGTGTGGGGAATCTTGTTACATGGTGGAGCAAGAAGCAATCTATGGTGGTTAGGAGTAGTGCAAAAGCAAAATATCATGCTCTATCCTTGGGTGTGCGTGAAGAAATGTGGATAAGATGCTTGTTTGTAGAATTGAAAGTTAACATTCAACCTCCTATAAAAGTGTGGTGTGATAACATGGCAATAATATGGGTTGCAAAGAACCCCATTCATTATGACAAAACCAAACATGTGGAAATAGATTGTCATTTTATAAAGGAGTAGATAGAATCTGGTTTGATTGATTTGTCCTACATATCCACTAGCTCTCAAGTGGCTAACTTACTTGCTAAAGTACTTTTGAGAGTTAGGTTTGAGGAACTCAGCAGCAAGTTAGGTATGCTAAGCATCTACTCTCCACCTTAAGGAGGAGTGTTGTAGTGCACTGTACTGAGTCACACGTTTCTAATGTGTTGACCAAGTTATTTCTCTATTTTAAGAAGTTTTTATTTTATCATTTATTTCCTTTTTATTCTCCCTGATTATGCATTGGTTTTTATTTTCCCTATTATCTTGCTGTATCTTGCTGATTCTATTTCCTTTTTATTTGGGATTTGAAATTGGGTTGTTACTACCAATCCTATATCTTTTGGCTGCTGTCTTCTGTAATGAATATATGAGAATTTCTAAAGTTTCTGGTTTTCCTCAGTTTACATATTTGACTAAGATGTCATATGACACTCAACTGATTATGCTGCCTATTGCATGCAGGATGCAAGGATATTGATGATGCACTCCACTGTTCTGCTTTACCAAATGGGAACTTTGAAGTTGGAGTTCGTATCCTTTATCAGAGGGCATATATTAGAATGAAAACTTTGCAATTGATTCATTAGCAGGCAGAAAGCAAATCCCTTATTTCTTCCCCAAGTCCCATCAACCTGGCTTTTGATGGAATGGAATAAGTGATGTTGACTCTCTTGTCAAAAGGGTGATGTCAAGCTCTTACCAAGGCAAAAAACATAAGCACAAACAGTGTAAAGTTCACAGAAAGGCTTGATGTATGCAAATCAAAATTATTGGACTCCTAGCATTAGTTTGATTTTATTATTTCATCATTTATATGTACTCCTGCATTTAAATTTGGCATAAATTGAGAGCCCCTCACTGACAATTTCAATTAGAATATCTGCTTCATTATTATTTTTTGGTAATCTTTCCATGATATAGAAAAGCCAAGTGTTCTGCATAGCATATTTGAATTGTGTTCTATTGAATTATCATACAACCTTGCTAGCGCAAAATTAAAAATATCTAAATAAAATTGTTTCAGAATAGAATAACCTTGTCCTCAACCCCATGGAAACAAAAAGTTATGATAAATATCTGTCTTCTGACTGGTTGCTATATCCTTTTAATTATTGCTTTGTTAGGTCTCCTGTCCTCTTCCCTGAGTTCTTTGTTGTTCAAAGTTCATCTTTAATAATTTTCTATCAGATATTGCTGATGTGACAAATTTTGTGCATCCTGGCACTCCACTTGATGATGAGGCTGCACAAAGGGGTACATCTGTCTACCTTGTTGAGCGACGGATAGACATGCTCCCAAAACCTCTTACAGAGGGTAATTTCTTTTTGGAAGGGCAAAGTGCTGAAAAAAGTTGTGTTTTGTGATGATTGTAGTTTTTCAGCTTGACACTGATAAAATGTTTATTTGGCAGACATATGTTCTCTTCGAGCTGATGTGGAAAGACTAGCTTTCTCCGTCATATGGGTGTGTGCAACCTCATTCTTTGACCATAAAGAATTTATATTTTTGTTTATGTTCTTTGATTTGGATAGAAACTATATATTTTTCTTTATTTAGTGGATGTTAAATTACTTTGTTGGTCCTTAAAATTTCACTCAATTTCTTAATTTGGTCCTTATTATTTAGAAGTTTGTAATTGAGTCCCTATAATCTTAAAAAAATTTAATTTTATGTCACTGAAACTATCAGTATGTTGTTAAATTTTGTTGACATGACGAACCATATGCCATCTTTACTTTTTGAATATGCCCGATTTATGAAAACTCACACAAGCCGCTTAAGATGGGTGGCATCCCATGCTACACATATAAGTGAATTTTACTCCATCATCTACTCTTACCCTTCTATTGGCATGAATCATGCATATTGAAAATTCTAAGGTAGCACATGGTTGGCCATGTGAGTAGAATTTAATCACATACTCATAGAAGTTTGATGATAGGGACTACATTAAAATTTTTTTAAAACTATGGGATCTTAATTACAAACTTCAAAACTATAAGGACCAAATTGGATATTGGATGAAATTTGGGGACCAACAATAACTTAACCTTTTGTGGAAATCTTCCAACATTTATTGTGGAACACAAAGATCACAAATTTTCAATAGCCTGCATTCTTTCTTCTGCTATGCTTTTAGCACTTCCCCGTTCCCATCATTGATGTTCATCTTCAATACTGTCTCCTACTACCACAAGGAATTTGCAGATGGTTGCTTTTGCTGCTTCTATATCTATCTTGATCCCTCTACAGTCTACACCCACAGTGTCACCATCTATTCCCCGAACTTCTTTGCTGATTGCTATGTCTGAGTTTGCCCCACAGCCATTGCCTCCACTTTGCTGCTATTACCACCATTACCGTCTAGACTTGACTGTTATAACTTCTACTGGCATTTTGTGATAACCTTGACTATCCACCATGTCACAATCTCCACTTTATTTTCTTTTTCATTTTTTCTCACTGGATAAGTCAGGAGCTACATCATCCTAGAAAGAGATCAGGCATGACATACCAGAACAAAATATAACCAGCAAATGCACACTGCTGCGAATGACGGAAGAAAACAAAAGAATAGTCACTAGGAGAAGTAACCATTCCTTCAAACAGACTTATCTTAGGATATTCTCCTTATATGCCAATTTTTACGTAGGTCTCTGTTCAACTGTTACAATTTACAGCCAGTAGAAGGCAACAATCTAAAATTGACATCAGTACTGGCTTTAGACAGACTCTATTCCTCAGCACAAAAGCTAGTCCCTTGACATCTTGCATTCCTCTTCTTCTATATAGATAAGAGCTTCACTGCCCATAATGACTGTCACAATTTTCACCACTATTTGCCACCATTATCAGCTGTTCTCATCACCATTTATAATTTATTTGATAAGTCCTTCAAAAGACACAACCTAGCCCCACCTCTGCACGAACACAATTAGTTTGTCATGATTTTGATTGTGCATTCCTTCATAGATTGATAGCTTAAAGTTTGTGTGCATTTTATTGAATAGTGCTATTAAATTTAAGATTTGTGATCAAGATTTAGAGTTTCAACTAAGCTCAGCACCAAACTTTTGATGCTGTACCATGTTTGTGGTGTGTTTCTGACCAAGTTAAATCCTGTGCATGTTGATTTGGCCAACTATTAGTATTCAACAATTTGGGGAAAAATTCTAGTTATTGCTCCTGAGCCCTGGTATTGTCCACATTGTAGTGGGGGTTGCTCTCCTGTTCCCTAGGACAATATTTGATACAGAATATGTGTATGCATTTAATGTGTCTTTAATGTGTACAACATAGTTATGCTTTACATAAAGCATGCCAAAATAAGGATTTTAACTGATGCACTCTATATCTGAGTACAACTTACTATCTTAATGGACTTTCACTAAAACTATTTGCTTATGTTCAGGAAATGACACCTGAAGCAGATATTACTTCCACCAAGTACACAAAAAGTGTCATAAAATCTTCTGCAGCATTGTCTTATGTTGAAGCACAGGCAAGGATGGATGATAGGTATGCTTTTGTTCCTCGGATCTTTGCCCGGTTACAGATTGAGTTGTCTATTTATATAGTGCTATAGTTAGCCCTGAATAAGTTAGTTACTAGTTACCATACCAGGTGTCTCTGCTGGGAGAATGTCCTTTTGTTGCTTTGTTTTCTTTCTATCCCCATTTATGCGCCTACTCTGATTGCTTATAAAATACCATACAAACTCTTGCAGACATTGAGCAATATGATACCTTGAGAAGTTTTATCAAGGTAAACAAAATGTTGGAAGGGTGTATCTTCTGACTGTTGTCAAGCAAACCTCCTAGAGTTGAATCTGTGTTTAATGACCAAACTCATATTCATGCTAAGAAGTCTCAATTTGATTCTTCTTGCTAATACTATAATATATTATTTTGATGAATGATGATGCAGAACCTAATCACTTGGTCTCTCTCTCTCTCTCTCTCTCTTTTTTGGGAGGGGGGTTTTAAAAGAACTTTTTTAAAAATAAGATTACAGAGCAGGAGAATCATAAATTCTCCCAACCGCAAAAGAAGCAGGGAAAAAGAGATAAAGTCGCCAGCCCAAAAGAGCTCTGCATTGTCTTCGCATATCAGACAGAAATTCCTTATAAAACCATGATCATAAACCCACTCAGAGCAAAGAGGACTGCCCCGTCCGAAAGATTCACCAGAGGATCCATTGGCTGAAACTTTCTGCTTTTGCTCTAAGCAAATTTACCTATGCTTGCAAAAACAGCACAGCTTCACAAAACCTCAGCCTCTTCTGTAGTAACCTTGACAATGGGTGGAGAATAAAGTCTCAAGTGAGAGGACAAATTCAGTGCTAAACATCCCAAATAACCCATCCCACAACTAAAAAAGGGATGATTAGCATATTCCAAAATTTTTGGACACAAGGCCTTATGTGGCCTATATACCTGCAAGATCCGTGCACTTATTTAAAAATTATATTCTTTTGTCATGTGCCTTGGTGTGATTGTTGGTAATATGTTTGTGTTGTAGAGACTAAGGTCCAAATTTTCAGGTGGAATAATTTACATTAATCTTGATATGTAAAAACAGTATAGAAACATTACAATTAAGGATCTACCAATTAAGTATTTTACACTTAAGGACCAAAAACCACATTTCATGGTTATTTAGTCTCTGTAATATGTTTACTACCCAGGTCCTTTTTTATATGCAACCAGTAATATAATTCAGTGTATGCGGGGTGCCTGGAGAACTCATTGGTCCTTATCTGGTCTTCAACCTACATAATGAACTAAGTATTTCTTGTCAACAAAAGAAATGTTTGGTGTCTTCAGTGTGATGCTTTCTTTGGCTGAGTCTTCACTGTGGAGCTAATCACAGAAAAAGTAGTATGGTACATGCTGAGAGAGAATTTAAGAGTATAGGTTGAACTGAGTGTGGGGATCTGCCCATTCAATTTTCTTTGTGCTAATGGGATCAATTTTCTTTTTTTTTTTTTAATGCATAATCATTTCCTCTAGTCTAATTTGCTTGTGATGCATTTATACTTTCATTAAGTAGTTTGATCACTGTCTTTGATTTTCTGTTCTCACAGTCGACTAATGGATCCACTAACTACAGATTTGAGGAATATGAATAGTTTAGCTAAGGTGTGGATCTATAAATTCTTATTTACTGTTTTAATCACATGGTAGTTATGAGTGTGGGTGAATTTTCTCACACTTATGGATTTGTCTGAAAATTATGGATTGGTGTATGGTCTTACAGAAAATGAGGTTACGGCGTATTGAGAGAGGGGCGCTAACTCTTGCTTCTGCTGAAGTGAAATTTCAAATTGACACAGAGACTCATGACCCTCTTGATATTGGTATAATCTTCTTCCTTCTTTAATTTTAATTTATTATTTCTTTTTTTAGGGGGGTGGAAGGTGCACAAGGTTTGTATTGTTCAGATTAGATATGTTCAACTAGTTTCATTTGCTTAGTCATTGTAGTATTATGTGGCCCTATCATCTATTGATTGTCTGTCTGCTGATCTAGATGCATGAGAACCATATGACCTTTGTCTCTCTGCCTGTGATCTTACCAAATAGACAAACCCTTTATTTCCATATTTACCAGCTAATCGGCTCCATATAAAGCCTTATATATCTGTCAATGAATATTCCTGCCTTTTTTGAAAATGGAAAAAAAAATTATTTATGAGAAAAAGAAAATAGAGGACAAGGAATCCTTCAAAAATGAGATTGGAAAACCAATTGAACCCCTGCTCCCCAACAAAAGTAAAAAACCACTTGCTGAAATCCAAAAGAAAGCCAAAATAATTACTTCCCTGAAGATGAGACAGAAGCAATTTATGATTAAAAACTCTTCATTCCATTCTAAGAACACACACTTCAAGCCTGCAAAAGCTGCTCTTTGTTAGAGGACTTTATGTTCCTTCTTGCTCCCAAAAGCATTGAACCTAATACCGAAAAAAAGTCTAAATCAGCTGGCCAAACCCAGTGCTCAATAAAATGTCTGCCTTACTTATAATCGGTGCCGGAGTCTTGGATAGCTACAACTATTTTACGATCTCAGGATGGTGGAAGCTAATAAGCTGAATAATCTGACATGAATTTGGGTGTTTTTTGAAACATTTTGTGGATTAAAAGATATTAATCTTAGTGAGCTATGTTATGGTATATGATGAACACAAGTGATATTTAGTTTTTAAAATTATCAAATGAACTCTAAACTCCATTGCTCAGACTGCTGCTAAACCACGAACTCCCGTACATCTGTTGAATCTGTTCTTCTAATCTCTACAAAAGACTTGGCACTTCAAAGTTTTGGTTCTCTATCCTTGTCTTTAAAAGTTTGGTTTCTGAAATTAGTGAGTACTTGAGAGTATAGGTATCCAGAAATGGCAACATGCTGACATGGTAATTTTTTGGTCTTTGTTCAGAGGATTTTCTTTGTAGCTGTAGTCAAAGTGTTTGGATATTTTTTGGAGTGCGGCTGAGGTTATCTCCCCCCCCCCCCCCCAAACCCAAAAAACAAAAAAAAAAAGTGAAAAGAGATGCAGATTTTTTAAACTTTATTTAGTTCCTTGATTTGATTTGCAGGTATGTACCAGATTCGGGAAGCAAACCAAATGGTTGAGGAGTTTATGCTTGCTGCTAACGTTTCTGTTGCAGAACAAATTCTTAAGAGTTTTCCTTCATGCTCATTATTAAGGTTGGTTTCTGATCTGCCTTTTTGACATGTAGGTTTTGCATGATTTATTTTGTGAAGGAGCTACCTTTCTGCCTTCTGCTAATGGGCCTATGGGGTTCCTAAAGCATATTCTGACCTTGCTTCCATTATTGCTAGATTTTTCTGCTTCTCTTTCTTTCATGTCAATTTAAGAATCTAGCCGGTGAAACTGACAATTATAAAATTGAAAAAAAGATACATTTAGTACTTCAATAATTTCTGATTGGCAGAGCTAATGCCTGGAATTTCTTCAATTTAAGACTTTTCATGGATAGAAGCTGATTCCCCCCCCCCCCCCCCCCCCCGGGTTCTTTTTGTCTCTTACAAAGCATAGCATTAAATGATAAAAGTGTAATCTTCTCAATTTTATCCAACACTCTCTATTGAAAATAAGAATTGGATATTTGTCAACATAAATAGGAAGGTCTCATCTGGTATAATGGACCATATTACTGCAGAATGAGTACTTCCTTAGTCTTTACTAAATGCTCACTAGAAACATATGTTGCTGAGAAGTAATATCTTTCCAAAGTTTGTGACGCTGTTGACTGGAAACCTTAAATGAATACATATGCTGGAAGCAGCTGAAAAAAATCTACATGTGGCAAGATATTGTTATTGCTGGATTGAATGGTACCCAATTGTTGTTGGTTCTTGTGTAGGCGTCATCCAACTCCAACTCGTGAGATGCTTGAACCCTTGCTGCGTACTGCTGCTGCAATTGGCCTCCACTTGGATATCTCATCATCGAAAGCATTGGCTGATTCTCTTGACCATGCTGTGGTAAATCTTGTTTTTGCATCATTATAGTTTTTAATTTTTAATTATTTTCCATTGACAATATATGGTTTTTGCATAGTTACAAGTTATCATATTTGTTGTCCATGGATTTCATGGATTCCATCAACAATATATGCTTCTTTCATGGATTTCTTTTTATGGTTCATGATGTTGGTGTAAGCTTTAAGTGTCGAGGCATTTTACTTTGGTCTCAAATATTTGCTCCCGCTAATAGAAAATACTTTATTCAGGGTGATGATCCATACTTCAACAAGTTAATCCGTATACTGGCAACTAGATGCATGACTCAGGTGAGTAGCAATTAAACAAATGAATCCAGATTTAGATTCCAAGAGTAGAAATAATTTTTTTTTCCTTTTCCTTTCTAGGCGGTTTATTTTTGTAGTGGGGATCTAAGCCCTCCAGAATATCATCATTATGGGCTTGCAGCACCTTTATATACCCATTTCACCTCACCTATTAGAAGATATGCAGGTAAACGTTAGTTTCAGTAATTTTGATGTGTATTTGGTCAATTATGTGCAATACCATTAGAGATGAAACATCCTTTTCTTGCAGATGTCATTGTTCACAGGCTACTTGCTGCATCTTTAGGAATATCCAAGCTACTTTCAATATTTCAAGACAGGCTTCAGCTCACTAGTATTTCAGACAGTATGGGATCTATTCTTGTGCATTAATAGAACATTTTTGTTTATGCCTACAGTTCCAACATAAACTTGCCAATTATGTTTGCTTTCTCCAAAGTTGCTTTTTTTCTTGATCTAATTAGAACTTGATCATTTTATGATTGAATTCTCTAATCTTGTCAATAGAAATTCTCTCTAGGATGAATATTTTTTATAATGCAGATGACTCTAATTTTATCTTTATGGCTGTGTGTGGTTTAGATCTAAATTATCGGCATAGGAATGCTCAAATGGCTGGCCGGGCCTCTGTAGAGCTCCATACTGTCATTTATTTCCGAAAGAGGTATGTGACATATCATCCTTTCGCCCTATCACTGCTTTTTATAAATTTGCAGCTTATTTTGGAGATTGTGTCTTTGCTTATACAGGCCAATTGATACGGAGGCTAGAATAGTGAAAATAAGGTCCAACGGATTTATTGTGTTCGTTCCCAAGTAAAGTTTCTTATCTCTTTCCTTTTGTTTTTCATTTGCTTTGCCGTGCTAGTCAGATGAGAGCAAACAATAATTTATGGAAGACAAAAATAAATGAGATATTATTCAATCAAGCTGGTGATAATCATTTCATTAATGTCGAGCAATGCAGAAATAAGTTCTCTTTGTACTTTATCAGTGACTTTGTTATTATTGCTTGTACCTTCGTTTCCTTTGATAGATATGGCATAGAAGGGCCTTTGTATTTGATGCCAAGAACTGAAAAGGGAGGTGGAGAATGGTATGTCGATGAGCAACAGCAGAAGATTAGAAAGATGGATGGTAGCCTTTCTTACAGCATTCTTCAGACAGTTATAATTCACATGGAGGTTGTGGAGCCCCAGCCTAACCGGCCAAAACTTCAACTTACTCTCGTTTAGAGGTCAAGTAATGGTATATTCTATTTGACAGTAATATTTAGCTTTAACCTTATGACTGCAAGGATAACATAGGCATGCTGGGACATGGAGCTCCCATTTAGATTATCATTTGCATCTCCGCACTTGCCAGGTAAATTTTATAATATTAAATTTGGGCACCATGGAAATTTGTTGGTTGGAAGGAACATAGATACAGGTTTTGTGATTGATGGGTGAGTATTAGTCTTAATTCTCCTTTGCTTTTGTTTTTTGTTTTTGTTTTTTTTTTCTTGATTTTTTTGAAAATTTGGGAATTGGAGTTTTCATGCTTTTGATGTTTTAAAGCCAGTGTGAATAGCTTGGTCAAAAGGATACATCGCTTAGCAGAGCTATCTTTTGTTGAAATTTTTAATGTATTCTAATTCTTAAGAATTACTATGTAGTTATTCAAAAAAATTCCAGATTCTAATTACTTATGGAGGAATAGCCAGTCATTATTATTATTATTATTATTATTGATAATCGAAATCACAAGTCATGGTTGTTTGTGGCAGATGGATTTAAGTTTGGCAGGAATAGTAGTTGTAACTGGGGTTATAGTCGCAATTTAATTTCGTATGCACCTTTTGAGATTTAGAGAGCTTGACTAGGTCATTCATAATTTTAAATATTTTTCTTAATTTACCGTAATTATTGTCACTAATTCAATATTAACAATAATCACAAAATAAAATCCGTAGAAATAAATTTTATACTAAAAATTGTTAATGATTTGTTGTGCTACCATGTGGTTGAAAGTTACCGATCTTTATTCTAAATGGATTATCCTGTGTTACAAATGGGTCGTGTATTTCGGATTTGATATTAATGTGCTCGATTTACGCTTTTAAATTAGAAACATCTATTAAATTAAGAAAATTAGGACATATAAAGAGTCAATTGAGAAAATTTAAAGCATGAGAATCAAAACGAATTAAAAAATAATTGGGAACTAATATAAGTAGACCCTTAAAAAAGGAGACCCACGTAAGTAGAAGGGGGTAAAATATTGTTGAATGGATATGGTATCTTGCCAAACATTTGTAAACTTGGGTCCGATTGAAAATCCTTCGTCCATAAATTATTTTGTAAATTAGATAAGAGCAAAAACCTGAACTAGTTGAAGTGCCAATTGCATCTTGTTGAAGTAGAAATTGGATGCTTATTTGCGCTAGTTTCGTCCCACTTGTAACCCATCCTTCTAGTTTCATTTCTGAACTAGTTGGTACAAAAATCATAAATAAATGAGGACTCTTGATTGGCGTTATTGAGATTTACCATTAGATATCCAAAGCATTATTGACCATCCGGTGCCTTGAAGTGAATTAACTGGATGAACTTATTTACGAGAAGCAAAATTATTAGTACTATACGTTTTCCCACTCGCCAGTAGTTGCCAAGCTAGTTCAACTTGTGAATCCATTCTCCTAGAGAAGAGAAGCACTTAAGTTGATAATTTTCCAACACTACCCTATTGTGGAAATATCAAATACCATACAATATGACTATGAGAAATTTGGTATGTTCGTCAAAACTGTGGGGAGCTGTGTATATTCGCAAACCAATTCTACAACCACGCCTGTATATCATTTGGATGGAAAAACTTTGTGTGGATAGTTATAGGCGAATCAAACCAAACCGTTCAAGCCAAAAAAATATTGTATGAATATATGATTAATAGTTTCCTCAGTATTATGATAAAAAGGACAAAGATTAATAGTTTCCTCAATATGTCTGATATTGACAAAGCATTAGTCAAAAGTTTCTGAAGAAATGAAATAACAAGTCAGGACACTTGGTTTCCACAAGGTCCTCCATTCTTTGAATGGAACATTTGGTAAGTCATCCACCTCTTGCTTTAACATTCTATAACCAAGTGCAACAGAATAATTCCCAGAACTAGTTGTTCAAACGAATATGTCCTTTTGTTCCGTGATAGAGAAAGTCTGCCTAGCAATTTATTGGAAAATCGTCTAAGGGTAATGAGCCTTTAACTTACCTATATCCCATGTTCCTTTAGCATGCACAATAAGGTCCTTAACAAAACCATTAGATATAGAAGGACCTTACTGCATTCACTATGAAAGGTGGTGATTCATCGGAATATCATGACCATTTGCAACTGTCATCTTAATGTGGAACAAATTAAAGAGCAAACCTTCTGTATACCCTTCCACATCTAAGCTATGTTTGAATGAGAAGTTAATTGCCCCTTAAACACATCACGACAATACTTTGGCTTCAAGGTTCTAGCATAAAGAGATGTTTTTCTTCTATTTAGCAATCGCCAGGTATGTTCAGTTAAAAGTGCCTGCCTATTCATATCTTGAACTTGTTTTAAACCCAATCCACTTACTTCTCGAGGATTACGAAGTCTATTCTAGCTTAACAAATGTATTTTTGGTCTATCATGATTATACCCCCGAAAGAAATTTGCGATCGAAGAGTCAAATTTATGACAGTACTATTTGGGTAGTTCAAAACAAGAAAGGGGGTATATAACCATTGAATTAATGACGAACTTATTAAGTGTAAGATGTGTAGCTTGCAAGAGCAACATAGCCTTCTAAGCCTGAGCTTTTGATCGATCTTATCAATTACCTCCTCATGAACTTGAGCTCTATCTCTTCTTACATTCACCCATGTCCCCAGATATTTACCTAATCAAGTTTTAAATTTAACCCCAAAAATGTGCGCCAAATGTTTCTTAGAGCATGAGAGACATTATGATTGAAAATGATCTCACATTTGGAAGGATTAATTACCTAGTTTGATAGGTTGCTGTACTTCTCAAGTATACTTTGGACCACTTTACAAGATGATTCTTTGGCTTCAAAGAAAAGTAGATTATCGTTTGCATACATGAGATGCGATATGGCTTTAAAGTTCCTATTAATTTTAGTTCTCCTCCATTTATTAGGTTGATAAGCTTTCTCTATTTTACATGACAGTATATTAGAATAAATGATAAATAGATATGGAGATAAAAGATCCCCTTGGCAAAGTCCTTGTTTAGGCTTCAAATAGACTAGAGGGATTACCATTCACGATCATTTGGTAGCTAATTGTACTCAGATATTGCATCAGCATTTGAATCCGATGAAAAGGAAAACTCATCTTTTGTAACACCTCTATTAAGAAATACCATGAAAGCTTATCTTAAACTTTTGCAATATCCAATTTGAATGCACACCACTTGTGATTGTAGATTTAGTCTATTGCAATTTATGGATGAGATTCAATGCCAAAACAATATTACCGAAAATAAGCATCCCCTTTAGAAAGGCATTCTGATTAAGGGCTAAAAGATTCAACAATATGAGCTTAAGACGATTGCACAACACCTTAGAAAGTATCTTGTATCAGATATTGCGTAAACTAATCAACCACAAATCCTTTAAAGTTTGAGGTGAAGCATATTTAGGAATTAAAATAATAAAAGTTCTATTCAAGCTTTTCAATAGAAACCTATAAGAGGGGAAAAAAAAAGTTACCATACTTATAATATCACCTTGGATTATATCCCAAAATTGTTCATAGAACTTAGCATGAAAACTGTCTGGCTCTAGCGCATTATCAGCCCTCTTCAATCTCCTTTATTTGAATCAGCCAACTATTGTTTCGTAAGCGTGGGAATCAGATAAGTATCAAGCTGTTGTATGATATCATCCAGTGATAAGCCAAATTGAGGGGAATAAACATTTTGGAAGTGGTTACAAATTTCCATTTCAATTTGATCAAACGAGTCAATCCACTCCCCTTGTTCATTCTCAAGTCAGATAATGGCATTGTTAGCTCGTCTTTCATTGACCACTCCATGAAAATATTTCACATTTCAATCCCCACTAATGACCCACATCTGTCAAGCTTTTTGAGCTCATAAACTCTCTTCATAGTTGTAATAAAATTCCAATTCTTGTCTTATCCCTCTTTCTTGGACCATAACCTCCTCAGATTGTAACTTTGATAGGTATGAAGTTTATCCTTCAAGGATTTAATCTTAACCTGAATATTAACCACCTAAGATTTGTTCCAACATTTAAGAACGACAAAAAGATGAGCAAGTTTCCTATGCAATTTATAAGCATATGATCCTGAGGTCCCACTGATTCTATATACTATTAACCACATCTTTCAAATCTAAAAGGCCTCCGTTTATATGGAGGCCATGCCTCTGTATTATTCAAAATTGGGGCATGATAAAATGCACTAAGAGTGAGGTTGCATGGAGTGTAGGAACATATTGATCCATCGAACATGACCCAGAGCCCTATCTAGACGGGCCTAAACTGTAGCATCCCTTGCCAATTATTCATGTATAAAGGGCTTAATGCCTTTCTGTCTATAAGACCACCCCTAGTCATCATTTCTCAAAACTTAGAAGTGCCTCGGAGTAAAGTGACGTTACTTTTCTTATCCTGAGCAGTAAGGAGCTAATTAAAATCACCAATAACTAACAAGTGGTTAATAAAAGGTGCCGTATTTCAAAACCAAGTCCATAATAAATGATGTTCCAAATGATTATGATAACCATCAATAAAAGAGAGAAAAACAATCTGACCTGAATCAATGTGCTGAGAAGTATGTATCCAATGGGATGCGCAATCAAAAACATCCACCTGCATAGATTCCTTCCAAACAAAAATAAACCCGCACTCCATCCGCGTGTATCCTAGCCACAAAAACATTGATATCCAAGCTTTTGAATCATAGCAACCCTATTTACAAACTACGAAGTTTCCATTAAAAAAAAAAAAGAGAATTATATGTACATAGTAATTTTCTTAGTCTATGAACTTTCATAGTTTCCACCATACCACTAGAGTTCCAGTTGAAAATAATCATGGCGTGTGAAAGAGCTTTTCGGGAGAACCTTCCCATCCCTTAGCTGTAGTAGCACATTTATCTATACCTAAAATTAGGGGTGATCATCATATCTAGGGTTTGGCTAGCTGGCAACGAGCTAAGTTGGGCTAAGCCAAAAAAAAATAAAAAAATTTATTGATCATTCTAAAACTGCATGATTGGTTGTTTGATCTTATTAATTTTTTTAAAAAAATATTACAAAAGCTTTAATAAAAATTTTTTTAGGAGTAAAACATAATTTTATAAAAACATATAAAATTTTTTAAAGATTATTTTATAATTTTTATAAAAAATTAACAAAAATTAATTCATTCAACCAAAGAAACTAACCCGATAAAAAACCAAGTTAAGCATTGGGCTCAACCAATGCTTAGCCTAACCTAGCCTACGTTTTGTGCATTCCTATCTAAAATGTTATGTCTTGGAATAGGTTCAAACGAAGAGCTAGCTCCTTTATGACACATTCCCTTCCACTTGCATTTTTTTTTTTGGTGGAGGAAGCAAGATGTTTGAATACTCTTGCAAAACAACTAGTGTCCTATTAATGTTTTGTTTTATTTTATTTCCTTTTTTTATATAATTTTAATGTAGTCTTACATTTGCATATAAAAAAAAAGGTTAGATGGACTTGCAAAGTACATAATTCAAATATCTTAATATTTTGTAGACTTCAAATATGTTTAGAATTATTTCCCATAATATTTTCATTCCTTTGATTCCTTTAACAAGTAAAGATCACTTATTTTGCTAGAAACTATATAGTTTGCTTTGAGTATAGAATGCAAAATGTTGAATTTGATAGTTATTCGTTTCAATTTCTATCACAAACCTCTTAATTTAAGTTATCTCAACGTGCTATCAAATTTTGCCTTGCAATTGTTACTTTCTAGGTAAAGTCCAAACTTTTTTCAGTTTTTTCTTTTTTTGGATCAAATTTGAGTCTCCTCAAACCCAAAAAAATAAGTCTTACATGATAGTAAGATGGCAAAGACAACTTAAACCTTAAAAATCAAATCAAATGAATGCCCTCAATTAAAGCTACGTCCTCCATATCTATTCGAGGACCACAAAACCCAATCAAATGACTTACCTAGCATTTGGTCTTCGTTGTTTTCTGGCATGGATGATATGAAAGCTGTCAATACACAATTTTTGCTTAAAAGTATTGAGCATGTCATCTCTCACAACTAGCAGTTACACACATATAACCATTTTCAGTTAGTCATTATTATTACTATATGTGGCAGTTTCAATCTACTACTAGGCATTTTTTTCACTATTGATTGACTTTGATAATTCAATAATAACTACTTAAGACAATACCCACATGAGGAATGTGGACCAAGTATTGAGTCTTATGGCTGCAGCAACATAAGACTACAAGAAGATGACTAAACACTCTTCTTGACCTACATCAAGCAGTTGAGCCATGGTACCTACATAATAGTAGCATTCAATATGACTAGTATCTCTCTCTCTCTCTCTCTCTCTCTCTCTCACAGTACATTAATGATAATAAGGGTAATATACTTCCTGATTACCCATTAGGACCCTGGTAGCAAGCTTTGAACCTCAAAGGGGTTGGTAAAAGCCCAATCTAAAAGATTATATTCAGGGACTTTTGATCCTTAAAGGAGTTTACTCAATTAGTCTATGGGTACTGAAAGATCTCTCTAATAAGGGTTAACCACTAAGCAAGATTACTAGTCAAAGAGGGAATTTGACCTCTTGCACATAAAGATGCAAAGGCTTAGTTTGGATCCCTTCAACCAATTTAGCAAATTTTTGTTGGCAATAAGACTATTATCTAATGAAAGGGCAAGCACTTGCATAAAAAAGGAATCACTTACTAATATTCATTGCAAGTGGCATAGCATAATGCGTCACCAGCACGTAATGAAACAAAGGGTCCATTGGGAGGAACCCAAGTTTGCAACCACTTCCAATGGCAGACATCATTATAAGTGAGTTATTAAGATGCCTATGATAATAGATGGTTTGATACTTAATGATTTCATGCTTGTAATTTCAATACCAAATTCAACAAAAACTATGAAGAGCCCAAGTCCAATAGTTAAAAGTTGGATATGGAAGTTAGTTTCGTTTACCTGTAGTGAGGTTGCCGCCAAGCAAAAGGGTGATGCAAGGAATTGTCCCATCCCAATAAAGAATTATCAAAATTAGATAACTGTAGTGTTTAATATAGTTAAAAGGATTAGAAGTCTCTCAATTTCTCTCTAAAATTAACCGTGTCAATTTCAAATGCAAATAAACACAATGCATGAAACCTACTTCCATCAAAATATGGGTTCCACATATTCTATGTTTATTTTTCTTAAAAATTGATATTGATACTAGCATAGGTAGGACTAGGATTGCATATATGCCTTACTAGCGAACTAAGAAAAGGTTGGTTTTATGAGAAGAGGCACTTACCCTAGTGACTGAATAGAGTCTTGGATCACTCGTAGTGGAGTATTCTCACTGATTATCAAGTTCCTTAGCCACGTTATCTGCCCAAAATGGAACCCAAAAATTGGTTGTGCAATTATATATAGATAAGTTGTTATACCAATGGAATGTGATGACTAGAGGGAGCTAAATCAAGGAGAAAAGAACTCACTATGGCAATTGTTAGAGGGGCCATTAGTTCTTCCAGAAATTGGCGCAGAATCTGTGTGAGTCTCTATAAAGAGGGTTCTTTCCCCTTCAACACATTGACGAAGTTTGGTCTGCCATTTGCAAATTTAGATTTATTCTATAGTCAAGAAAAATGGATGAAGAAGATGCTTTATAAACAGTTAAATTAAAAGTTCTGGTCATAAATATCATCCTTATAAAATATGCCTCATCCATAAATCAATATCTTAATGTACAATTTGGTTTTTAGTGTCTTGTGTAACTGCATTTTCTTAGTGTTTTCCCTTTAGAAGGTGAGTTTTTTCATCAGCATCAAGATGCTTGTTGGGATTCTTTATGATATCATCAGCTTCAAGTGCCAGATATTTCATGGAACTACGTCCTTACTGTCTGGTAAGTAAAGCTTCCAATGAAGATGCCACCAAGCTACAATTAACAAAAACAAGATGAAGGGTCAAAAGGACACAAACATTGATGTCGTTGTATGTATATGTTATATTAGTTAGTTGAAGGGTATATAGGAGGCATTTTTGCCATAGAGAAAGATAAATACAAAAGTGCATTAGAACGGCAAGCATCTTGGCCACCAAGTGGGCCTCCTTTCTTATCACAGATAGCAGGGATAATTGTAATATGGAGGATTCCTAGATTACCTTATTAAAGAAATTAGATGCTTTTACATTAAGGTTTTTTGAAAATATTAAGAGTATCTTTAGATTGAGGAGAATGAAGAAGAAGCAAAGTGAATGAAATTTTAACTTTGATTTTTTTTTTTTTTGAGATTTAAATCTAACATTTTTTTTTTCTTTCAGATTATCTTTGGATTGAGAAAAATGGATGGAAAGAGAAAGGAAAAAAAATGTTAGATTATATCTAAATCAAAGAAAATGATAAAATTAAATTTTCACTTCTATTTCCTTTTTTTTCAATCCGAACATACCCCAAAGAGTTTGCTTGAAACTGTAAGGAGTGAAAATGGAAAAAATTGATGGGACCAAGTCATTGTCAATTTTCCCACCTTCAGCCTCGACATTCCTTCCATTTTCCTTCCTGCCAAACATGCCAACGCAGACGTTTGACGCGATCGGTTTTGGTAGATATACCTAACGGACATGCAGCAATAATAAGACCTTCCAGTTTCAAGTTAGGCTTGAGTAGTTTTACGATAATCCATCCCAGAATCCCTCCAGTGAAGAAGGTAAGTGCAACGTTAATGGGCTAAACCACCTGCATAAACACAAACTTATTTTGCCCTTTTCCCTTCAACAAATATACATAAATAGCTCATTTGCAACAATTCAGGGCAGAGATTTTCGCATACTCATTGAGATTTTTGTAGCAATTGCTCTCAATATTTGGGCATTAAAACCAAAGGGAAAAGCTATTGAAAGACTTCGTTATTGAGAGGTTTAGGTATGCAACTTTGTTCTGTTTCAATAAGATTTCCTAGTTTGCCTCTTTAAAGAGAATGATGGACATCAAGAGGCCAAAAATTTGGAGATGTATCAGAACTTTCAAGACTTTTAGAACCTAGAAGGTGCCAAATTTTGCTGACATTATGATCACTCTTTCTTCGTATGATTCCCATTAGTAATAAAGGGGAAAAAAATGCACACAAGCATGAAAAGCTTTCGAAGAGGGAAAAATGGATGCCTACCAGGATATCATATCTTGGAGTGAAACACTCTTGGCAAAACTGGCAAATATAAGTGAAGCAGTGAACACTATGAAGACAATCTGCATCAGGGGTCAGACACACATAAAGTCAGAGCTCATGAAAATCTTTGACATTGAGCTTCATGAACTTATTGATTACCTTGTTCAAGATTTCCGAAAATCTGCTGATAGAAGATTATTAAGATAATCAATTGCCATTAATGATCCGAATCCACTGATAAGTAGAACTTGCAGCACTGGATCAGATGCCACCTCCAATAGCTCCCAAAAAACCATCTTTCTTGCTGCTCAATGATAAACATAGACAAGGGATGGTGAAAAGATATGTCGACTTCTTTTTGTCAATTAAAGCCATAATGAACAATGAAGGAAAGGAAGATCATGGAATGAAGATACTAGTGAAGCATCCATGAAGGTACCACAACTTGTCACTTAGTATTGCAGTAAAGCACATTAAGGTACAGATTTATGTTATAAATGACAGACAATTTAATATGGGTCAGATTCGGATGTTGAAAGAGCATTTATCTTTTGTTTTGATGATTGATTCCCTTTAGTAGAGAGAACAGTTAGGTAAATGGGAAGTGATACCGGTGCAATCTGTCTGTATTCTCTCAAATAGATGACGAAATCTGAAATAATAATGTCAGCTTTTATTAATTAGAGCTTTTGAAAAGTTTTCATGGCTCCTAGTTTGAGAAGCTACACTACATAGACAATGAGCAACAGATGTCACTCCCATGGTGCCAACCACGTGTATTCCTAACCCCATCTCCACTCTTCACTCAAATTAATTTATCTCCTTTTAAAGGGGTTAGATGAGTTTATAACAAAAAATAATATCTTTCTTTTAACAACTTAAATTTTGTTTTATTTTATTTTTAATAAATAACTCTGCCTATGACGAGCCTTGATGCAAATTAATTTTCATAGCCGGTCCCAAGCCTGGAAAAAAGAGGAGGGTTATGTTAGGCAATCGACAGCCAACGTAAAACTTTGTCGAATCTTTATGACATAGACAATCGATATATTAAACGTAATGCTAGGACGTTGCCCGGAAGTAACGTGCTGTATAGCTCAAGTACAGTGACAAGTGAGCAAGAGCCGCTACATCGTCGCCTGAGTGTAGTGAAAAATAAGCAAGGGCTTCCACATTTTCGTGAACGGATGTGGGTAAAAAAGTTAGTTCATGAGAGTAGGATTCGTTTTGGGACTTGGAATATAGGTACACTTATGGGTAAGTCAATGGAAATAGTAGATACCATGATTAGGAGGAAAATTAATTTTATGTGTTTACAAGAAACTAAATGGGTAGGAGAAAAAGCGAAAGAATTAGACACTTCAGATTTTAAACTTTGGTATACTGGGAAAGATAAATCTAGAAATGGAGTAGGTATAATTGTAGATAAGTTTTAAAAAAATACTATAGTGGATGTAAAAAAGTTAGGAGATAGAATCATTGCATTAAAGTTAATAGTGGAAAAGGAAATTTTTAATGTCATTAGTGCCTATGCACCACAAGTAGGATTAGAAGAACATCACAAAGTAAAATTTTGGGAGAATTTAGAATGTTTAGTTCAGGAAATACCATTAGGAGAAAAGATTCTTTTAGGAGGGGATCTAAATGGTCATGTGGGAGGTGTATCTTCAGGTTACGAGGGTGTTCATGGAGGATATGGCATAGGGGAAGCAAATGCAGAGGGTAAAACTATTCTAGACTTTTTATTGACGTTCGATCTTATATTAGCTAACACTTGTTTTAAAAAGCGTGAGGAATATCTTATCACATACAAAAGTGGAAGGGTATGTTCTCAAATCTATTTCTTTCTTATAAGAAAATCGGATAGAAAACTTTGCATGGATTGCAAAGTTATACCTGGAGAGAGTTTAACTACTCAACATAGAGTTCTGGTTATGGATGTACGAGTTAGAAGGGGAGTAAAAAACAAAGGCCAAAATAGGGTGTTAAGAACTAAGTGGTGGCAACTAAAGGGAGATAAAGAAAAGAATGTGTAGAAATGGATTGTGGAGGAAGGACCTTAGGAAATACAAGGAAGTGCTAATGATATGTGGAATGGAATGGCTAAAGAGATTAGGAAAGTGGCAAAGGAAATATTAGGTGAATCAAAAGATTTTGGACCTAGAGATAAAGAATCTTGGTGGTGGGATGCAAGCGTGCAAGATAAAGTTAAAGTTAAGAGGGAGTGTTATAAAGTGTGGTCATTGTGTAGGAGTAATGAAAATTGGGAGAAATATAAAGTAGCTAAGAAAGAGACTAAGAAGGCAGTAAGCGAAGTGAGAATGAGGGCATTCGATGGGTTATACCAATCTTTAGGTACTAAAGTTGAGGAAAGAAATATTTACAAGTTAGCTAAAAGTAGGGAAAGAAAGACAAGAGACGTTGACCAAGTAAAATGTATTAAAGATGAAGAAGGTAAAGTCTTGGTCACGGAACAAGATATCAGAGAACGGTGGAAGAATTATTTTCATAGGCTTTTTAATGAAGGTCATGAGATTGCATTGCAATCAGATAGATTAGACGCTAGAGAAGAGGATCAAAATTATACTTTTTATCGTAGGGTTTGTGAGGCAGAGGTAAAAGAAACATTAAAGAGAATGGAGAGTGGCAGAGCAGTTGGACCGGATAATATACCTATTGAGGTATGGAAGGGTTTAGGAGGGAAAGGTATAAGTTAGCTCACAAAGTTATTTAATGAAATTATGAGATCTAAGAGAATGCCAGATGAGTGGAGGAGAAGTTCTTTAATTCCTATTTATAAGAATAAGGGGGACATTCAAGATTGTGCAAATTATAGAGGAATTAAGCTCATGAGTCACACAATGAAATTATGGGAAAGAGTAATTGAGCAACGATTAAGGAAAGAGACCCAAGTTACGGAGAATCAATTGGGTTTTATGCCGGGAAGGTCAACTATGGAAGCAATATATTTGTTGCGAAGACTAATGGAGCGATATCGAGAGAATCGAAGAGATTTACACATGGTGTTTATCGACTTGGAAAAAGCATATGATAGAGTACCAAGAAAGGTTTTATGGAAGGCTTTGGAGAAAAAAGGAGTTCGTATAGCTTATATTCGAGCAATACAAGATATGTATGGTGAGGTTACAACTAGTGTAGTAACAAAAGGTGGACGTACAGAAGATTTTCCGATAACTATTGGTTTACATCAAGGGTCAACTCTGAGTCCTTATCTATTTACTTTAGTATTGGATGTGCTTACTGAACATATCCAAGAGCCGGTACTACGGTGTATGCTATTTGCAGACGATATTGTCTTAGTAGGGGAATCGAGAGTAGAAATGAATGAGAAGTTAGAGAGGTGGAGATTAGCTTTGGAAACTCATGGATTTCGTTTAAGAAGAAATAAAATCGAGTATATGGAGTGTAAATTTAGTAAGAGACACATCACTTCTAGCGTATAAGTGAAAGTTGGAGAACATATTATACCACAAGTCACACGATTTAAATATCTTGGATCCGTCATACAACATAATGGGGAAATAGAAGAAGACGTAAAACATAGGATTCAAGCGGGGTGGATGAAGTGGAAGAGTGCTTCAGGTGTTATTTGTGATAGAAGAGTACCACTCAAAATTAAGGGTAAAGTCTATCGTACAATTATAAAACCTGCAATGTTGTATGGAACTGAGTGTTGGGCAATAAAAAGTCAACAAGAGAATAAGTTCAATGTTGCAGAGATGAGAATGTTGCGTTGGATGAGTGGACACATTAGACGAGATCAGATTAAAAATGAATACATTAGAAAGAAAGTAAAAGTCGCCCCTATTGTGGAAAAGATTATTGAATCAAGACTTAGATGGTTTGGTCATGTTGGGAGAAGACCTATAGAAGCCCCAGTTAGGAGAGTAGATGAGATAGAGATTAGTCCAATAATTAGAGGTAGAGGAAGACCAAGACAAACTATAGGAGAAATTATTAAGAGAGATTTAGATTTAAATGGTTTGTCTAAAAATATGATTTACGATAGGTGCTTATGACGTCGATTGATCCATGTAGCCGACCCCACTTAGTGGGAAAAGGCTTTGTTGTTGTTGTTGTTGTTAAGAAATACTTTGAGAACATGCCTATAAGAATTGTCCCAAAAGGGAATCATTTGCACAACGTATGAGAATACTCTTGCCATACTTGAGGGGAAAAAAGAACTAATTAATTACTACTAAAATAAATATAGTTCAAATGCCCTAATTGAGTAGAGATTTTAGAATCATTTTTTTTTATGTATACGGAGGAAATTTTGGAATTTTTTTTATTAATAACACACATTTTATATCATAAGTGGATTTTTAAAATTTATGCTCTACGTGCAACAATGCAATTGTTGATAGGATTTCCTTGTCGGGCCCGTAATAATTTTTGTTGATAATATGTTGGTAATTAACTATTAATTTCTTAAACACTCCACACATAAAGTGTTAGTTGGATTAGTAACATTTTCTCATCATGCTAATAATGTTTTTCTTTTTTTAAAGTATTGGTTACATATATATAAAGTGTTGCTAGTAATCAGTTATTGACTTCTTAAACATTTAGAAACTTTAACAAGAAGTCTCAAGCACCTCAAGAATTGGTAATGTTTTCTCAATGTGTTGGTAATGCGAAATTTGCTCTGATTACGCACATAGAAGATGTTATAAAATGCATATAAAACATAAAGTTACCCTATAGCACTACTTTGTATCTTTTTGTGAAAAAAAGAATTGAAAAACAGAAAATGAGGACAAGTGGACAACCCCAGCAAGTGCAGTGACAGTAAAGCATGTATTTTGATGGAAAAATTGCAGATGAAGACTCCTAAGTTTAAGACATTCATATTGAGGGACTTCAAAATTTAAAATTATTTTAAAAATTTAAAATTTAAATTACATAAAAAAAATTACAATTTAGAATTTCAAGTTAAAAATTTTTATTTTTAAATTTTTAAAAATAATTTTAAAATTTAAAATTTTTTAATATAAATATTTTAAACTTAAAATCCCTTATTATAAATTTATATTGCTGATTTGAAAAGGCTAGATGAAGAATTATGAGACAGAGATATATTGTACTTTGTGGCTGAGCCACTTCTATAATTTGAGTTATTTATATCGGTGATAAAAACTAACGGCCATCCCCAAATAAATATTCTAAAATCTACTTGAATGACAACTAAAAATGTCACTACTTTATTATATTAACATAACCCTATTTCAATGAACACTTTATTTGGAAAATCAGAGCAGAGCATTTGTAAGATTGAATTATGAAAAAATTTTCAGCTAGATTTATTTATTAAATTAATTATGAATAAATATTTAAATATGTTAAACATATTTTACATTATAATTTATTTATATATTGATCCATAATCAATTAAGAGTATATTACATTTTTTAAAACCAAGTCCATAATAAATTATGTTTCAAACGATTAGGATAACCATAAATAAAAGAGAAAAACAATCTGACCTGAATCCGTGTACTAAGATGTGCGTAACAATGGGATGCGCAATCAAGAACATCCACCTGCATAGATTTCTTCTAGACAAAAATAAACCCGCACTCTCTCAGTGTGCATCCGAGCCCCAAAAACATCGATTTCCAAGATTTTGAATCATAGCAATCCTATTTACAAACTACGAAGTTTCCATTAAAAGAAAAAACTAGAATTACATGCACATAGTAATTTTCTTAGTCTTTAAACTGTTGTGGTTCTTCCCATACCACGACAGTTCCAGTTGAGGATAATAATAGCGTTCGAAAGAGTTTTCTAGGAGATCCTTCCTGATATCATAGCTTTGATTCACTGATGCAAGGTATATCTTTGTGTTTCACTTCCATTGTCCTTCGTATTTTCTTTCTTTCTATTTGTGTTACTTTTTTTATCTTCACTTTTATCTTCTATCTTCTGCTTTTTTTGATTGTTGTGGGCTTCCATCCTCATTCAAAAAAAAAGTGTGATACTTAAAAAAAAATCAAAGAAAAAAAATTCAAAAAAAAAGTAAAAAAAAGGAGTGAAAAAAAAAAAGAAAAAAAATTCAGATTGCAAAATTCAAAATTGCAAGTTGTGCAAATTCAAAGTTGAAAACTTAAAGTTTAGAGTTAATTTTCTAATTGGAGTTAGTTTCCTAATTTAATTGCATTAAGTAGCTACCAAGTTATCTACTTTCCTATTTGCATTCAAGTAAGGATTTTCTTTTCTAATTGTTTAAAACTTGAATTGCAAATAGTTTCCTATTTTGATTAACTTAGTTCCCAAGTAGTTTCCTATTTTCATATTTTCCCTTTCCTTCTCCTTCTTTCCAAGCCATCCAAACTTCCCTTCTTCCTTGTCTTTTTTCCTTTCCTCCTTCCTTTTTTGTTACACATTTCTTTTTCTCCTTTGTTTGATTCTTTGAAAATTTGTATTTTAGGATTTGATTGCCACTAGTTTGATCTTTTCTTCTGATTTGCTTGTGACTTGCTTAGAACACTTGTAAGAAGCAAATTGTTGAGTGGTAAAAGGTTAGAGTATACCATCTTGATAAAAGCCAAATTTTGAGAGTAAACACGAGTAAATTACTATTCTTGAGTGTAAACACGTAAGCTAGTGAGTTGCGAGGTCCTATATCTTTCTTTGCTTGTTTTTGTACAAATTAATATTTCAGGATGTCTAGAAAATCTAAACACAATGACTTTGACATGAAAGTCTGGATTAAAGCCGTTCAAAGTAATCTTGAGAAACTTAGTGCCAGATTAGATGATGTGGAGTCTTCTTCCAATAGGACGACCCACAGGAGGCAAGCCCAAGTGGACCTTGATGATGATGTTGAGTTCGACTTTGAGGAGTCCCATACTTGGAGAGGTAGACAATCATCGTCCAATAAGGATGGTGGTATTGGAAACATCAAGATGAAGATTCCCTCATTCCTCGAGAAAAATGACCCGGACCAATACTTAGATTGGGAAAGAAGAGTGGAGCATGTGTTCGAGTGCCACTCTTACACTGAGGCGAAGAAAGTAAAACTTGCTGCAGTGGAGTTTACTAATTATGCTAGCATCTGGTGGGATCAGCTCTTACTCACTAAAAGACATATAAGTGAAGGTCCAATTCGTGATTGGTAGGAGATGAAAACTATCATGCGTAAACGGTTTGTCCCTAGTTACAATTATAAGGAATTGCATAAGAGGCTTCAAAAGCTGAAACAAGATTCCATAAGTGTAGAGGATTACTATCAAGAAATGGAGGTTGCCATAATTAAGGCAAATGTAGAGGAAGACCGTGAAGCAACGATGACCCGATTCATTGAAGGCTTAAATCCTGAAATAGTTTCCCAAGTTGATTTATACAATTACCTAGATATGGAGGAGCTCTTGCATAGAGCTATCAAGGTGGAAAAGCAACTAAGGGCTCGATAAAAACTGAAAGTGACATCTAACTCGAGTTCTTGGAGGGATTCCAAAGTCCCCTTCAAGCCAAAGACCAATTTCAAGTCTAAGGAGGAAAGTAAGGTAAAACCCTTTCAGGTTAAGGGTAAAACTGATTCAAAACCTTTATCATCTTCTAATCCTACTGCTTCTTCCTTTAAGGTTAGATGTTTTAAATGTAATAGTTTTGGTCACATTGCTTCACAATATCCTAACAAACAAACTATGATTATTCTTGAGAATGGTGATGTGACTAGTGCTAGTAGTGAGTCTGAGGAGGATGAGATGCCACCCTTAACTGATAACTCATATTTAGAGTTAACTGAAGCTATAAATGGTAAAGCCCTTATAGCTAGGCGTGCTTTCAACATTCAACCTAAAGAAGATCTCAAGGTAGAGCAGCGTGAACATATTTTCCATACTCGTTGTTTCATCCACAAGAAGGTATGTAGTTTGATTATTGATGGTGGTAGCTGCACAAATGTAGCTAGTACTTTACTTGTGGAAAAGCTGAACTTGCCTACTTTGAGGCACCCTACCCCTTATAAATTACAATGGCTTAATGATAGTGGGGAGGTAAAGGTCACAAAACAAGTGTTCATCTCTTTTTCTATTGGTAATTATCATGCTGAGATTCTTGGTGATGTAGCACTCATGTATGCTGGTCACTTGTTACTTGGTAGGCCATGGCAATTTGACAGAAAGGTAAAACATGATGGATATAAAAATTATTACTCCTTTGTTTTTAATGGTAAGACCATTGTGTTGACCCCTCTTAATTCTATTCAAGCATATAAGGATCAGTTAAAAATTGAACGAGAGTGTAAAAAGAGAGAGCAAGAAAAGAAAGGTAAAGTGAGTGTGAGTGTTGAGAATGAGAAGAAGCAAGAGAGAGGAGAGCTCAGTAGAAAGGAAAAGAAAATTAGAGAAAAACATGAAAAAAGAAAGTGAGTTTATTTTTTGGTAGAAGTGAGATCAAGAGAGCTCTTATTTGTGAAAATGTCTTTTTATTGCTTTATAAAGATGTTTATCTTACTATCGACAATTTGATCACTCTTTGCCTGCTAGTGTTACGTCTTTATTGCATGAATTTTGTGACTTGTTCCCAGAGAAAATACCTGATGGATTACCCCTTTTAAGAGGCATTGAGTATCGTATAGACTTTATCCTAAGAGCATCTATCCCCTATAGATCCGCTTATCGAGCAAATCTAGACGAGACTAAGGAAATACAATATCAAGTGAAAGAGCTCATGAAGAAAGGCTTTGTTCGTGAAAGTCTGAGTCCGTGTGCTGTCCCGATGATTCTTATGCCCAAAAAGGATGGCAAGTGACGGATGTGTGTAGATTGTCGTGCCATCAACAAAATAACAGTAAAATATCACTATCCTATCCCTAGGTTAGATGATATACTTGATGAGTTGCACGGTGCATGTGTTTTCTCTAAAATTGATCTTAGAAGTGGTTACCATCAGATTAGGACGAAAGAAGGTGATGAATGAAAAACTGCTTTTAAGACCAAGTTTGGGTTATATAAATGGTTAGTTATGCCATTTGGCTTGACTAACTCACCTAACACTTTCATGAGTTTAATGAACCATGTCTTTAGACCTTTCATTGGTAGGTTTGTTGTGGTTTACTTTGATGACATTTTGATTTACTCTAAGAGTCTAGAAGAGCATGTGAGTCATTTGCATGATGTGTTTGTTGTACTTAGGGAGAATAAACTCTTTGCCAATTTAGAGAAGTGTTCTTTTTGTTTGAATTCTATGGTTTTTCTTAGATTTGTTGTAGCAGTTCGTGGCATACAAGTGGACGAGAAGAAGGTCAAAGCAATCCGAGAATGGCTAATGCGAGTGAAGTAAAGAGCTTTCATGGATTGGCAAGCTTCTATATGCAGTTAGTGAAGGACTTCTCTACTCTTGCTGCCTCTTTGAATGATTTGGTAAGAAAGAATGTGGCATTCAAGTGGGGTGAAGCACAAGAGTGTACTTTTAACATACCGAAAGAAAAACTAACTAATGCCCCTGTACTTGTGTTGCCTAATTTTACTAAGGTTTTTGAAATTAAGTGTGACGCTTTTGGTATAGGCATAAGTGGTGTGTTGATGCAGGATTCTAAACTATTGCATATTTCAGTGAGAAATTGAGTGGTCTTGCTTTAAATTATTCCACATATGATAAAGAGCAGTATGCCTTGAAACGGACTTTAGAAACTTGGCAACATTATTTGTGGCCTAAAGAATTTATTATCCCTTCTGATCATGAAAGTCTTAAGTTTTTTAAGTCCCAGGGTAAATTGAACAAAAGGCATGCAAGTTGGCTTGAATTTATTGAAACCTTCCCTTATGTGATTAAGCATAAGTAGGGAAAGGAAAATATTGTAGCTGATGCATTGTCTAGGCGTTATATTTTGATTACTTCCATGCATGTTAGATTGATAAGTTTTGAGATGTTAAAAGGCATGTATGAGTCTGATTCTGATTTTGCTGATATTTGGAAATCTTGTGAATTGTATGGTGCTAATGACTATTACAGGTTTGATGGATTCCTTTTCAAAAAGAACAAGTTATGTATTCCTATGTGTTCCATTTGTGAGCTTCTTGTTAAGGAGACTTATGGCGGGGAATTAATGGGCCATTTTGGTATAGAAAAGACTTTGGCTCTTTTAAATGAGCATTTTTATTGGCTTGGCATGAGAAAAGATGTGGTTGTTGTTTGTTCTAGATGTATTACTTGTAAGTATGCTAAGTCTAGAATTCAATCACTTGGCTTGTATTCCCCTTTACCAGTTCCTTCTCACCTATGGACTAATATTTCTATGGACATTGTTTTGGGTTTGCCTAAATCTTCCACTGGGAAAGATAGTGTCTTTGTTGTTGTGGATATGTTTAATAAAATGGCACATTTTATTGTTTGTTCCAAAACCAATGATGCTGTGTATGTGGCATAATTGTTTTTCAAAGAGATTGTTAGATTGCATGATATACCAAGAACTATTGTTAGTGATAGAGATGTGAAATTCTTGAGTTATTTTTGGAAAATGTTGTGGAATAAACTTAGCACTAAGCTTTTGTTTTCTACTACAGCACATCCACAAACAAACGAGCAGGCCGATGTTGTTAATAAAACCCTTTCTACTTTATTGAGAGCTATCATTCAAAAGAATCTTAAGAATTGGGAGAATTGTTTACCCCATGTCAAATTTGCTTATAATTGTGTTGTTCATTCTACTACAAAATTCTCTCCTTTTGAAATTATTTATGGCTTTAATTTTTTAACTCCATTAGATTTGCGCCCTTTACCTTTACATGAGTTTACTAATCTCGATGGTGCTAAGAAGGCTAAGTTTGTGTAGGATTTACATGAGAAGGTGAAAGCCAACATTGAAAGAAGAAATGAGCAAATTGCCAACCAATTTAACAAGGGCAAAAGGTGTGTGGTGTTTGAACCTGACGATTGGGTGTGGGTTCACTTACGAAAAGAACATTTTATGGAGCAAAGGAAGTCAAAACTCCAACCTAGAGGAAATGGCCCCTTTCAAGTTCTTGAAAAGATTAATGATAATACTTATAGAATTAACTTGCCTAGTTCTTATGGAAATATTAATGCTACTTTTAATGTAGCTGATCTCTTCTCCTTTGATATTGCATATTCAAGGACAAATCCTTTTCACGAAGGGGGAATGATGCAATAGCACCAAGAAACCTTGCTGAGCATAGAAGTGGACCTGATGAAGGATATGTTGCTAAGCTTCAGGCCCAAGGATGTAACACCATAATGACTTAACTCTAACTCATCTCCCTCTAGGTTTGATTCCATATGATTTCCAAAGAAAATGATCAAAACCGTAGTATTGTACTACTTTAAGTCAGTATTCAACCAGTCATATTTTGCCCCGTGGGTCCCGTGAACCCATCATTCACATCCTCTACTCAATTATCATTTATAAAACTTGTACATAGCCTCAAACCACCCATAACCACGGATATGAAGCCAAAAACTAAGAAAATGCAATTTCTCAAATGAGCCCAAAAGTCAGATTTTTGGCTCTAACTTTGGAAAATCATAACTAATTCTAAAAAAATGAGAATCAAGCAAATCATAGCTCTCTGGAAAGATTTGGATGTTAACTTCACACTAAAAATAACTCTCAACCACAATCTCAGCGTTTGGACCATCTTTGATATCAAAAAAGAGACAAAGGTCCGGCTGTCCCTGGTACTGGTGCAACTTACTGTCATGAACTTCAAAAATTCGTAATTAATTTCACAAAAATCCAATCTGGGAAAACTATACCAATTTAGAAAGCTACAGATGTTAACTAGAGGATAAAAATAAGTCCAGATCAGTTCAGGAGCTCTTAGACCTCGAAAACGGATGGAACAGTAACAAAGGTCGGATAGCTTCCCTGATGCTGATACAGAACTTCGGAAAGTCGTTTCTCCCTCTACAGACCTCCAATTGAGGTACTTACAGTTTATAGGTCACTGTAGATATCTAGTTTATGCTCATAAAATTTCATGATAATTGGACACCATTTAGTCCATGAATGACATGGATTTATTTTCGGACTAGTTGCATAATACCATGACCAAAACCATCAAAATTTTTAAACTTCAACAATTCGCCAAATATTCCCTAAACCTCCAAATATTATCCACTTTAGCTTCTCAAGAAGCTCTCAATAAACTTTAGAGGCATGCCAAATTTCATATCAAGAAGAGTTCATCTGGTCATACTTTGACAGAGCTCACAACTATGACGGTTTTGGCACCCAAAATGGTTCAAAGTGGGTCCAATTGGCCTCCCACATGTTCTAGCATCTCTTGGGTAAGTTTAAAAGTATAAACATAGCATATATAAATTGCCCCCAAGTGATCCAAGTCATCATACATTCCAAATTCACTATGCTACGGAACAAAATGCACTATTACATGTAAGCCACAAAAGGGCCAAATTCTACATTTTCATTGCTTTGACTCACTCCAAAGTTCATACGTCACTTATACATACTTTTACACTTTCTCAAATATTTACATCTCAAAATAATAGGTGCATATTCATTTTGGCACCTTTTTACAACAAAAGAACTAAAATAACTACACAATTCCCTAAGCATGCTCAACTAGGTTCCTTGGTGTGCACTTGGTTCTCCTTGAGCTTCACCTAACATGTTAAGATAGGAGAGGGAAGGGGGTGAGATTTAGAGAATCTCAATAGCTCATACTCATTCAAAGAAGCAATCAAGGCATATAACAAGTCAAAGCATGCAACCATTCACAATTACACAACACATGCTTTTCATGCCATGAATATCATATCAATGCCAAGAATAAGCTCTAGGGACTTTTGGTCTAGCCTCACCCGAGTATTGGGACTTTTGGATTGGCCTCACCCTTGGTTTATGGACTTTTGGCTCCACCTCACCCGTCTCAAAGGTCTTTCGGCACCACCTTACCCAAGCAATTTCCACAATTTATATCATAAGCATATTGGTACCAATGCATCAAGGCAACATCAAATGGCATGTCTCATCATACAAGTACATACACAAGCATACAATAACTATTACACATCCAAGAATGCAACAAGAAAGAGTGGAGAGCTACCTTATCGGCTAACACAAGCCTTCCCTTTCAATTTCTCTTCTCCCTTCTTGATTTCACACTCACAACTAGATGGAGTTGCTTCCTTTGAGCCTAGGCACAACAAAGAGCATGGAATTATTCTCTCATAACTCAAATAAACACCTACAAAGCTAAAGGGGCTCTTCATCGAAGCAAACCCCCACTACACATGTAAGAAACTAGGGATTCTCTCTCTAGAATTCCACTCATTATCCTTCCTCTCTCAAGCTCTCAAAAAGGAAAGTAAAGAAGAAGAAGTGAAGATACATGAGTTCTACCCTTCTTCAAGAGTGATTTTCCATTTTCTCTCTTCTGAACCAAACCCAAATCAACTACCAAAACCATAGAAAGAGAGGGCAAAGAGAGAAGAATAACATGCTAAGAAGAAAAACTATAGAAATCTCAAGCTTGCTTACCTTTTTGCTTGTTCTCCTTCCTTCTCTAGGTCTCTTTCTCTCTCCACAGCCCTTTTTCTCTCTCTTGGTCGAAGCTTAGGTCGATTTACAGAGAAAGAATGAATCTAGACACTTTAAGAAGTCAAATTCTCTTTTTTCACACTTTTCTGGACTTACCCTCGTTATAGCGAAGAATAACCCTTGCTACGGCGAGCACATATCAGTTTCAGACCCCCCGCTTTCGCTATGGCACTCGCTACGGCGAGCAACGCCCTAGTTTTTGTATGGGTTGCCCGCACTCGCTATAGCTAGAAGCATTTTTGCTATAGCGAAAAAGCACTCTCGCTATAGCGAATAGGTACATTTGCTATAGCTAGGCTATAGCTAGCAGATGTAGAAAATTTTTAGCCCTTCGAAAATTTTTCAGCTTTTCTGTTCTTTTCTTTCCTTTTTCCCGGTTGTTACAAAGGACGTGATTTGCAAATTAAAATCCAAGAGTTCAAGTCAAATATGCCTAAAGATCCATTACAAGGCATAGGAGGCCCAATAACAAGAGTTAGGGCCAAAGCAATGAAAGAAGCCTTCAATTGCTTGATTCATAAGTTTTATGACTTAGAGCCCATTTATTTGAGTCAAAAGAGGGCCCAAGAAGATGTAAAAAGTATGTTATTACTAACCATTCTACAAGAGGAGTGCCAAGGCCCAATTAGAGTCCAATTGCTAGAGATTAAGAATCATGTGTCAACTATGTGATTTTTAATGAAGCATGAGCATCCCATGTGACTACTTAAAGAAGCTGATCAGTTTTGGCTAAAATTCTTTATGAATTTCGTTTTTTATTTATTTTATTATTTTTAGAACTTGGTCAAAAAGTTTATCTTTGAGATTAAGTTAAAATTAGTATCCTAATCTTTGTTCCTTGATTTTAAGTACCATTTAAAATATTTCTAATCAGATTTTAGAGTTTAGCTTTTATTAGGATTTTAGACTTTTAGAAACTTTGCCTATAAAAGGCTTTCTATTGTACTCTATTTTAGAGATCATGAATAAATTTGAGTATTATTCAATTCTTTGTGAGGCCTTTGCTTCTTTGTGTTCTCTAAGAGTTCACATGACTTATCAAAGGATTGGTCATCCTTTGTGGAGTCTTGAGGCTAGGATTTTAAGAGACAGATTTTCTTAGGGTCTTTCCTTTGACCAACATTCTTATTTTCTAGTTAGGCTAAGGTAAAGTGTCATATTGTTAAAGATTCCTAGGACAAGGTTTCTAGAGGGTCTTGCATCACTTCCCTACACCCTTTAGTTATAGCAATGCATCTATCTGCCTCTAAAATTAGAGGTAATCTATCATGCTCGGTGACATGACCAGCTTAGACCCAATAACAATGAGTAGGTTACGTTAAGTGTGAAAATAAAAAATTTACTAATTGGGCCGATCCATATAATTAGTTTTGGCTGTAATAAATACAATTGTCAGTATAACTTGGTTCGAGTCGTGCCTAAAGACACTGTCCTTAAGAGTTATTCCACCACAAGTTAGTAACTACCCAGGATTAAATGGACTCTTCTTATAATAGGAAAACAAAACAACAAAAACCTAAAGAACTCAAAAGAACTGAGGAGGAAGAGAGGAGAAAGCTCTGGAGATGTCTAAGAGCTCGGTGTAAATTATACAGGCACCATGCATCGCCTTTTATAGGCCAAGAACGCAGACAAAACGTTGGGCAGCAATAAAACCAGTTAATGACAATTTAATTAAAATAATTAGTTTTGAACGTTGGGAATAAAAAATAATTAAGAAAATTCGTTTCTAAACGTTAAAATTAAAAGCTAGTTTATGAAAAATTAAAACTGATAATTAAAGGCTTAAACATTTAGAAATTTCAGAAATTTATGATCCCAAATTCAAAACTAATAATTAAAGATTTAAATGTTCAGAAATTTCAAAAATTTATGATCCCAAATTTAAAACTACTAAAAATATAATTTGTCCAGTAAGCTTATTGTAAACAAAATATTTTTGTATTTTACAAAAATATTTTCAGCAAAAAATGCCCAGGAGCGCCTCTAACTCATGCACAGATGGGGGAAATTAGAGATTTTTAACTGTGTTGCCCCTATGTTGGCTCGTTGTTGTGCACACGAGCCCACTCCTCTTCTTTGCTCATTTACTTGCCCAATATTACATCTTAGTATATATACACTGAGACTTCCTTTGTTTTAAGCAATGTGGGACTTCTTTTGACACACACACACACATTAAAGCTCTAACAATCCCCCACATGTGTCAAAAGAAACATTACCATATGAGTTATTCACGAGTATAATCATTTTGAATTTGGTATCTTTTGGATTATGAACTAGACTCTAGACCAATAATTCTTAGTACATAGAATTGTCAGTGAAGTTTAAAACTTTTATGAACCAACAACTCTTGATTGTATACTAAAGGACTTATTAGTCAAATTATATCTTCGCAGTTCCTACTGTTAAGGGCAATTTTGAGCTTTTAAATGGCCATGCGCGCGCCTGGTATTTAATGAATACTCTAGAGATTTTGCCACTATCTCATAGGAGCAGCCCCACTCTATATTCATCTAGGTGATTTCATCAAGTATATCTACAATGAATACACCATCTATAAGAAATATAAAATCATTAAGAGCATTTGCCTAACCTCATCAACAATACATTTTAGCACTTTCTCATACCATGGGAAATGACTAGAATTTTAATGCTAGCAGAACTAACAAATGACTTTTTTTTACTCATATGAACCTCCTTCATGGGAGCTCCAATCACAGAGGTTGGGATACCATTATTGTTAATTTCATATTGGCTTAAGTCTCATTCTCCTTGATGTGTTATCAATTTGTTTCTTCCCCAGGGGCTTAGTTAATGGATTTGCCAGATTTACTTCTGACCTTACAAATTCGATTGAGATCACTTTATCTTTTAGCAACTGCCTTATAATATTATGTCTCAACGAATGTGTCTGCTTTTGCCATTAAAGGTCTTATTTTTAATTGTAGCTATCGTCGATTAGCTGTCACAATGTAAAGATACTGATGGTATTGGTTTTTTTTCTTAATGGAATATTTGTTAAGAAGTTTTTCAACCACTTAGCCTCAGTACCAGCCAATTCCATAGCAATAAACTCTGAATCCCTTGAGGATTTTGTAATAATACTTTGTTTAGCTGATCTCCAGGATACTGCACCACCACCAAGAGTGAATACATAGCCACTAGTAGATTTAATCTTATCTAAATCTAAGATCCAATTAGCATCACTGTATCCTTCTAATACAGTAAAAAATTCACTATAAAATATACCATAGTTTATGGTATCTCTCAAATATCTCATCAATCTAACCAAAGTCATCTAATACTCACTGTCAAGACAGTGGATATATTTGCTCAATCTATATGTAGCATATGCTATATAAGGCCCGATAAAATTCATCAGATGCAATAGACATATTTAAATTGAGCTACCGAATCACCTTTTATATTTTGATAATTGTATGCTAGAAGTATAAGGAGTACTTTAAGGAGAATCATCAAAATGTTCAAACTTTTTAAGAATTTTTTCCATATAATGTTCTTGAAAAAGTAAAATACCATTTTTACTCCTTATGATTTTAACACCCAAAATCACTTTTGCTTCACCATATCTTTCATATCAAATTTAGATGCAAAAAAGCTTTTAGTTTCAATCACAACATTCATGTTAGTACCAAAAATAAGCATGTTATCTACATATAAGCAAATAATGACACAATCATTATTTATAAATTTTGTATAAACACATCATTCTACTTCAACAATAGTAAAGCGTTCATTTGTCAAAACTTGATCTAATTTTTCATGCCATTGTTTAAATGTTTGTTTTTATCCATATAAAGATTTAACAAATTTACACACTTTATTTTCTTGTCCAGGAGTGACACATCCTTCAGGTTGTACCACATAAATTTCTTCTTCTAAATCACCATTTAAGAAAGCATTTTTAATATTCATTTGATAAATATAAAAGCTTATCTATTGAACCTAAAGCAATTAGAATTCTCATAAAAGAAATTCTCGTAATCGGAGAAAAAGTATCAAAATAATCAATATTTTATTTTTAAGTAAAACCTTTAGCTACTAACCTAACTTTATATTTATTAATGGATTCATCAGGATTAAATTTCTTCTTAAAAACCCATTTATAACCAATAGGTTTAGCTCTTGGAGGCAAGTATACTAAAACCCAAGTTTTATTTTAACTAAGAGAATCAATTTCAGCCTTTATTGCTTCTCTCCAAAGATGAGCATTTGAAGAAGAAATAGTTTCATAAAAATTTAAAAGATCATTCTGTACCATATAAGTATAAAAATCATCTCCAAAAGAAGATTCTTTTCTTTGCCTCTTACTTCTTCTTAAATTTTCAACCAAATATTCAATTGTGTTCTGTTCAGGAGAAGAAGTAGAAATTTCCAAATTCCTAAAATTATGTTCAATTTTCAAATGAAAAATATGTTCAAAAAATTCTGTATCTTTAATTTCTATAATAGTGTTATGTTATAAAACATCACTTTTTAAAACAAAAAATTTATAAGCTGTATTATATTCAGCATACCCAATAACACATGTAATCAAAAGTTTTAAACCCAATTTTTCTTTTCTTAGGATCAGGTAATATTACTTTCCAAGACACCCCCACACTTTTAAATATTTTAGGTTAGGTACATATCCTTTCCATAATTTATAAGGTATTTTATTTGTTTTTTTATAGGGTATTTTATTTTGCAAAAAACAAGCAGACAACAAAGTTTCATCTCATAAATTATCTAATGCAGAAGAATTTACAAGCATAACATTCATCGTCTCTTTTTAAGTTCTATTTTTTTTTTTACAACACCATTAGACTCAGGTGAATATGGAGGAGTTACTTCATAAATAATTCCCACTTTTTTACAAAAATAATTTAATAAAACATATTCTCCTCCTCTATTAGACCTTACTCTTTTAATCCTTTTATTTAATTGATTTTCTAACTCTGCCTTATACAAAAAAAAATTTTCAAAAGTTTCATCCTTATTTCTCAATAAATATACTTTAGTATATCTTGAAAAATCATCAATAAAGGTAATATAATATTTTTACCACCTCTAGTTATTGTTTGTTTTAAATCACCCAAATCAATGTGTATTAAAGAAAGTAATTCAGTTTCTATTTGAGTAGAAAAATGTGATTTTTTAGTTAACTTAGCTTCCATACATACTTCACATTTGTTCAAATAATCATTTTTAATTCCAGAAATCAAAACAAGTTGTTGCATTTTTTTAATATAAGACTTACTAGCATGTCCTAATCTAGCATGCCACACATCAAATGAATCAATTATATAAACAGGCAAGTAAACAAAAGAGAATGCATTTTCATTCATTTCAGCAACATTCAATACAAATAGTCCTAGTTACAATAATCTTTTCCTACAAAAATATTATTTTTTGTCATCACAATCTTGTCAAATTCGAATGACACTTTAACCCCAGCCTTTCCTAATAGAGATACAAAATTAAGTTTGCTCTAACATCAAGCACATGCAAAACATCATTGAGAGCCAATGTCTTTCCGTATGTGAGTTTAAGAACCACTTTTCCTTTCCCAAGAATTTTTGTAGTTCGAGAATTAGCTAGATAAATGCGGTCTTCTCCTTCTTTGATAGGATCATAGAAAGTAAACATATCCTTATTTGCATAGATGGCTTGGTAGCCCCAGAGTATACCACCCACATTTTCACATCAAAGACAACAAGAGCTTGAAAAATAACCGTAACAATGACTTCATCATCATTATTCTCATATCTTTGAACCAAATTTACATTTGGCTTTAGAGGATTATTATTTCTAACTCTCTTTCTACATTGAGCAGCATGATGCCCTGGCTTGCCACAAACAAAGCAATTGTCCTTCTTTTTGAATTTGGGGTTAGAATTCTTGGGATTGTAACTAGGTTTTTTATGAAAATTATATCTCTTGTTGTGCAGCTTTGTTTCTACCAAGTTTTCCATTGAAGCTATTTCCTTGCCTTTTGCAGCCCAAATCTTCTTTCGGTTGGTGTCTTCGATGATGATATGAGTGATGAAATCTGATAGTGATAGTTGCTTCTGCTTGTGTTTGAGTTACTGTTTGTATTCTTTTTATGAATCTGACAGTTTCTCAATCAGGATCCCAATTATAAATTCATCTAGAAGATTGATCTTCTCAGCATGGAGTTCTTTCAACAGCTTGTGGTATTCGTTGATTTGTAACTTGATGTCTTTGTCTTCAGACATCTCCCATAGGTAGTAATTTTTTATCACGAATTTTTATTTTCCAGCATCCTCAACAGTGTACTTCATTATTAGTGGCTCCCAAATTTTGTTGGCTTCCTTGTAGATACAGTACACATCGAATAGATCATTAGATAAGGTACTAATAATTGTGTTTATAGACCTTATTGGCATATTCTCAGGCAGTTCTCTGGTTTTGGTTAGCATCGGGAACAGATGTGGATTGGTTCAGCGCCATTACAACTCCATGCATGTCCAGGATAGAAAAAATCTGCTCTTGCCACCTTTTGAAGTTCTCCCCGTCAAATACCTCAATCTTAGATATATCTAGGAATGGCTTGGGCAACGGCACAGTAGGTACTACAGTCGAAATGAAGGAAGTAGCACTACTCCCTCTAGAACCACCAGAACCTCCACCAGAACTTGCAGCAACAATGTTAACATGATCAACAGGGTTAGTACCAATAGAACTAAAATCAGGACCAACTCGGTGTGACCCTATAATGACTCTTAAAATTGTTGGCTGCAATAAACAAAATCGTCAATATAAATCGGTTCAAGTCATGCCCAATGACACTGTCCTTAAGAGTTATTCAGCCACAAGTCGGCAATGCCCTAGGATTAAACAGACCCTTCCTATAACAGGGAAACAAAACAACAGAAACCTAAAGAACTCAGAATAATTGAGGAGGAAGAGAGGAGAAAGTTCCAAAAATATCTGAGAGCTCGATGCAAATTGTACAGGCACCATGCATCGCCTTTTATAGGCCGAGGACGCAGACAAAATGGTGGGCAGCAATAAAACCGGTTAATGACAACTTAATTAAAATAATCAATTTTGAACGTTAGGATTAAAAAATAATTAAGAAAAGCCATTTTTGAATGTTATAATTAAAAGTCGATTAATGAAAAATTAAAACTGATAATTAAAGGCTTAAACATTCAGAAATTTCAAAAATTTGTGATCCCAAATTCAAAACTACTAAAAACATAATTTGTCTGGTAAGCTTATTGTAAACAAAATATTTTTGTATTTTACAAAAATATTTCTAGTAAAAAATGCCCATGACCTCATCTAACTCGTGCGCAAGGGGAAAAATCAGAGATTTTCAACTGCATAGTCCCTACGTTGGTTCGTTGTTGTGCGCGCCAACCCACTCTTCTTCTTAGCTCATTCACTTGCCTAATATCACATCTTGGTATATATACATTAAGGCTTTCTTTGTTGTGAGCAATGTGGGACTTCTTTTGACACATACACACTAAAGCTCTAGTCCAGTTTGATCAATTTAGTTTAGTCCAACTTAGTTTTGTTAATTAAAAAAATTTATAAAAACTTATATGAAAATTTTATATTTTTAAGAGCAAAATATAATTTTATAAAGATTTATATAAAAATTTTATTTTTTTAAAGATCATTTTATAATTTTTATTAAAATTTTAAAAAAATTAGCCCAACTAACTTAAAAAATTAGCTACTAAACTTAGTCAATGTCTAGCTCAACCCATATTTTATGCACCCCTACCTAAAATGCCATATTTTGGAATGAGTTCAAGCAAAGAGTTAGCTCTTTTATATATAGCTTTTTTTGGCTTACAAGCACATTCCCTCCCACTTACATTTTTTGGTGGAGGAAGCGAGATACGCAGGTGTTTGGATTGTCTATGGTTTTCTAGCTTTAAGACACGAATCTTTAATCAAAATTTAAGAAGCCATCTTCCATTAATGGCTAAGATGGCGACATGCATTCCACCAAACCTATTAAGCACCCCATTTTGGAATGACCTAAAGCAAATGCATGCTAAAGACAATGCTACAAATAAGGGTGTTAAAAATTGATTTAAACTAATTGAACCGAATTAAATTAATCCAAACAGATAAAAATTGAACTAAATTGATTACAAAAAATTAAAACTGATTTTGGACATTAGAAAACTAATCAGTTTGGCTCGATTCTCGATTTTATGGAGTTTGAAAATTAAACCAAACCAATATTTATTTTCCTTCCATCAATTAAGCCCAACCCATGCATAAACTTTTCATCAATTAAAAAAAATAGTAATATTTTTTCTTTTTTACTTAGATAAATTTATCAGATAAGCTATTTTAAAAATATTATTATTTATTTTATCTTTATATATGACATTTATTTGTAATTGTAAAATAATTGAACATAATTATAAGAGATATTTTTTTCTTAAAAAATGATAAATAATAATATTATTCCAACATTATTATTAGTTAAAATGTTAAGAGATGTATAATATTAAAAATTAAAAATTATATATTATAAAAAATAATTTTTTAAAAAAATAAAATCGTTTTTGGGCCAAAAAAAAAAAAAAAAAAGACATGCACCAATTTAGATCAAATTAAACCAAACAGATTAAAAGTCAAAACTAATAAAATCCAATGAAATGCTTAGTTCCATTTGATTTTGGTCCAAAATGGAACCAAATTGGAACACCGAATACTTCAAGCTGCAAACCTATCCAATGCAAGAGAGCCTACATCCTGTGCAGCGTTCAACATATACAAAAATAGAAACCAAGCAGTCCAATCCAAGCAGGGTGTACACGAATTAGAAACCAAGCAGTCCAATCAATTACAAAAATTCAAGGATAAAAAAAAGTAGAAAACAATTCAAGAATCAGAAGTAGTCCAATTCAAGGATTCAAGATGGGTTCAGAAGCAAAAATAAGGAACAACTCGATAATCAGAAAAATAGAAAACAACACACTTTATATGTTGCACAAGATGGGTTTAGAATCAGCCAAAATAGGAAAACAAAGAGCTGCAGGGATAGGTTCAGATCATAACAATTCAAGAATCTCAAAAATAGAAAGAATGAAGATAAACCAGAAGAAATAAATGGGTTCAATCAGATCTAGTAATGGGGATGGGTTCAGATCAGCCAACATGATCGAAGAAACGCAGCGCTGCATTTGGGTTGAGAGCAGCCAAAACGAAGGATGAAGGGGTTGCCGCATATGGGTTCAGAGCATCGAAAACAAAGGGAGTGGCTGCATATGGCTCCAAAACACTGCGGTTCAAGGGTGCTGAAGGCGTGTCCCATTTACAGCCGTTGGATCTGTTGGACGCTCAAGATTTGTTGGACGGTGCTCTGTGATTTTCCCTTGGAACTGTAGACAATTCGAACGTGAAGCGCGGAGACCCTCGCAACACAGCTACATTGCCTATTTAATGTTTTATTTTACTTTATTACTTTTTTTTTTTATAATTTTAGTTTAGTCCTACATTTGGGGATCGAAAAAAAGTTACATGGATTTGGTGAAGCTTATCGTTCAAATATTTTAACGTTTTGTAGACTTCAAATATGTTTGGAATTATTTCCCATCCATATTTTCGTCTTCTTGATTCCTTTAACAAGTGAAGATATGTTATTTTGCCAGAAACTATACAGCTCGTTTTGAGTATAGAATGTAAAATACTGCATCTGATAGTTGTTCATTTTAGTTTTCCTCACAAACCTCTTAATTAATTTGTCTCAACGTGCTAACAAATTTTGCTTGGCAGTTGTTACTTTCCAAGCAAAGTTTAAACTTTTTTAGTTTTTTTTTTAGAAGAAATTTGAACATTCTTAAATACATAACAATGGCGCCCAAAAAAAGAAACCTTACATAATAGTAAAATGGCAAAGACAACTTAAACCTTAAAAAGAAAAAATAAAATTAAATGAATGCCCTCAATTAGGGTTACATTCTTCATATCTATTATAAGATCACAAAACCCAATCAGATGACTTATCTAACATCTAACCTTTTTTGTTTTTTGACATTGACAATAAAAGCTATCAATACACAATTTTTGCTTATAAGTATTGAGCATTTCATCCCTCACAATCAGTAGTGACACATATATAACCATTTTCAATCAGTTATTATTATCATGATATGTGGCCATTTCGATCTATTGGGCATTTTTTTTACTATTAATTGACTTTGATAATTCAATGATAGCTGCTTAAGACATTACCCACATGAGAAATGTGGACCAAGCAGTGAGTCCTATGGCTGCAGCACCATAAGACCACATGAGGATGATTGAACACTCTTCTTGACCTACATCAAATAGTTGAGCCATAGTACCTGCATCATAGTAGCATTCAATATAACTAGTATCATTTTTTTCCTTTTCTATTGGTAAATAAATGACAATCAATACAATATAATTCCATATTACTTATTAAGACTCTAGAGTATGTTTGGGATCTTAAAGGGATTGATAAAGATCTAATTTAAAGGATTATCTTTAAAGACTTTGATCTTTAAAGGAGTTTGCTTAATTAACCTATGGGTACTGAAAGATCCCCCTGATAAGAGTTGACCACTAAGCAAGACTACCAGTCAAAGTGGGATCTCAAACCCTTACACATGAAGATGCAAAGACTTAGTTTGGATCCCTTCAAACAATTTAACAAATCTATGCTAGCAATAAGACTATTATCTAATGCATAACAAAGGAATCACTCACTAATATTCATCGCAGGTGGCACAGCATACTGCATCACTAACATGTAATGAAACAAAGGGTCCACTGGGAGGAACCCAAAGTTTGCAACCACTTTGACAATGAACATTCCAATGGTAGGCAACATTATAAGTCGAGTTATTAAGATGCCTATGATGATAGATGGTTTGATACTTGATGATTTCATGCCTGTAATTTCAACACCAAAGTCAACAAGAACTATTAAGAACCCAAATCTAATATTTAAAAGTTGGATATGGAAGCTACTTTTGTTTACCTTTAGTGAGGTTGCCACCAAGCAAAAGGGTGATGCAAGGAATTGTCCCATCCCTATAAAGAATTAGCAAAATTAGATAAATATAGTGTTTAATATAGTTAAAAAGGATTACAATTTTCTAAATTTCCCACTAAAATTAACTAATAATTTCAGAGACAAATAAACAAAATATATGTAATCTAATTAAATAGTAGATCCCATCAAAATATGAGTTTCACATATTCTATTCTATTTTTCTTAAAAATTAATATTGATACTATCATTGATAGGACTAAGATTGCATATATACTTCACCAAAGAACTAAGAAGAAGGTTGGCTTTATGAGAACAGGCACTTACGCTAGTAACTGAATAGAGTCTTGGATCACTCGTAGTGGAGCATTCTCACCAATTATCAGGTTCCTTAGCCACGTTATCCCCCCAAAGAGAAAACCTAAAAACTAGTCATGCAATTATATATAGATAAGTTATTTTACCAATCGAATGGGATCACATCTACGCGCATATGGGTGAATGTGAAATTTCACCACACTAGAAGAAGCTAAATCAAAGAGAGAGAAAAGAACTCACTATGGCAATTGTTGGAGGTGCCATTAGTTCTTCCAAAAGCTGGCATAGAATCTGTGTGAGTCTCTGCAAAAAGGGTTCTTTCCCTTTCAATACACTGGACGAAGCTTGGTCTGCCATCTGCAAATTCATATTTATTCTACAATCAAGAAAAATGGATGAAGAAATGCTTTATAAATAGTTAAATTAAAAGTTCTTGTCATAAATATCACCCTCATAGAATTTGACATCAATTCAAAGTTGTTCTATGCCTCATGCAAAAATCAAAATTTTAACGTACAATTTGGTTTTCAGTGTCTTGTGTAATTGCATTTTTTGAGTGTTTTCCCTTGAGAAGGTGAGTTTCTGCATCAACATCAATATCTTTGTTGGGATTCTTTATGATTTCATCAGCTTCAAGTGTCAAAAATTTCATGGAACTGTTTCGTACTATCTGGTAAGTAAAGGTCCAGATGAAGATGCCACCAAGCTACAAATAACAAAAACATGAGATACATACACAACACACACACACACTCACTCACCCACATTGATGTTGTTGTATGTGTATGTTATATCACTTAATTAAAGGGTAGCAAGAAGGCTTACTGCCATGGAGAAAGATGAATAGGAAAGTGCATTAGAGCGGCAAGCACCACGGCCACCAAATGGGCCTCCTTTTTCATCACAGATAGCAGGGATAATTACAATAGGAAGGTTTCCCAAATTTCCTGATTAAAGAAATTAAATGCTTTCACATAAAGGGTTTTTGAGAATATTGAAGATTCTTAGATTGAGGAAAATGAAGGAAAAGCAAAGAGAATGAAATTTTAATTTTGATCCTTTTTTTAGATTTACTTCTAACATTTTTTCTCTTACAATATGTTTGGATTGAGAAAAATGAATGAAGAGAAAGAAAAAAAACTATTAAGTCTAAATCTAAATCATAACAAATGATAAAATTAAAATTTCACTTCTATTCCCTTTTTCTCAATCCAAACATACTCTAAAGAGTTTGCTTGAAAATGGAAAATTTTGACGGGACCATGTCATTGTCAATTTTCCGATCTTCAGCCTAACATTCCTTTCACTTTCCCTTTTGCCAAACATGCCAAACCAGAAGTTTGATGCTATCTGTTTTGGTAGATATACCTGATGAACATGCAGCAATAATAAGACCTTCCAGTTTCAAGTTAGGCTTGAGTAGTTTTACGATAATCCATCCCAGAATCCCTCCAATGAGGAAGGTAAGTGCAACGTTAATGGGCATAAACCACCTGCATAAACATGGCATGATTAACTTGGTTAACAAACATATTTTGCGCTACTCTCTTCAACAAATACACATAAATAGCTCATTTGCAATAACTTAGGGCAACTCATTGAGATTTTTGTAGCAATTGCTCTCAATATTTGGGCATTAAAACCAAAGGGAAAAGCTATTCAAAGACTTAGTTATTGAGAGATTTAGGTATGCAATTTTGTTCTGTTTCAATGAGATTTCCTATTTTGCCTCTTTAAATAGAATGATGGACATGAAGAGGCCAAAAATCTACTAATAAAGAGGAAAAAAATGCACACAAGCATGAAAGGCTTTCAAAGAGGGAAAAATGGATGCCTACCAGGATATCATATCTTGGAGTGAAACACTCTTGGCAAAACTGGCAAATATAAGTGAAGGAGTGAACACTATGAAGACAATCTGCATCAGGGGTCAGACACGCATAAATGCAGAGCTCATGAAAATCTTTGACATTGAGCTTCTTGAATTTATTGATTACCTTGTTCAAGGATTTCCGAAAATCTGCCGATAGAAGATTATTAAGATAATCAGTTGCCATTAAAGCTCCCAATCCACTGATAAGCAGAACTTGCAGCACTGGGTCAGATGCCACCTCCAATAGCTCCCAAAAACCCATCTTTCTTAATGCTCAACGATAAACATAAACAAGGGATAGTGAAAAGATATGTCTACTTCTCTTTGTCAACTGAAGCCATAATGAACAGTGAAGGAACAGAATATCATGGAATGAACATACTAGTGAAGCATCCATGAAGGTACCACAACTTGTCACTTAATATTGCAGTAATGCATATTGAGGTACAGATTTGTATGTTACGAATGAGAGACATTTTAAGATGGGTCAGATTCAGATGTTGAAAGAGCATTTAGCGTTTGTTTTGATGATTGATTCCCTTTAGTACAGAGAGCAGTTGGGTAAATAGGGAGTGGTAATGGTGCAATCTGTCTGTATTCTCCCAAATAGATGACAAAATTTGGGATACTAATGTCGGCTTTAATTAATTAGAGCTTTTGAGAAGGTTTCATGGCCGCTAGTTTGAGAAGCTACCCTAAATAGACAATGAGCAACAGGTGCGATTCCCATAGTGCCAACCACGTGTATTCCTAACCCCATTTCCAATCTTCACTCAAATTAATTTGTCACCTTTTAAAGGGGTTAGATGAGTTTATAACAAAAATTAATATCTTTTTTTCGCGACTTAGATTTTATTGCTTTTTTTTCTTTTTTTAAAGAAATACTTTGAAAACATGCCTTTCAGAACTGTCGCAAAGGGGAATCATTTGCACAAAGTGTGAGAATACTCTTGCCATATTTAAGAAAAAAAAAAACGAATTAATTACTACTAAGATAAATTGTTCAAATGCCCTACTTGAGTAGAGATTTTTTTTTAGAATCATTCTTTTTTTTAATACATGCAGAGCAAATTTTGGAATTTTTATTAATTACTCACATTTTATATCATAAGTGAATTTTTAAAATACTAAAAAGAAATATAGTACGGGAGCCAGGAGGGTTAGAATTTCAGCAAACTAGAAGACGAGGGTTTATTTTTCCTAATAAAATTCTGTTATTCTCTTTTTTTGACCAAAAGTCTATTTTTTCTCTCTCACTCTATTGGAGCACTTCTTAGGTGTATCATACTGCATATACATGGAGTGAAAGATTAAATCCATATGTGAACCCCACGCTAATGGATGCAATGGCCATTTCACGTATGCTGGTAACCATAAAATTCTCTCCTCATGTGTAAATTTATGCTCTTATGTGCAACAATGCAATTATTGGTATGATTTTCTTGTCATAAATATCTTTGTGGATAATATGTTTTTAATATGTTGGTAATTAAGTATTAATTTCTTAAACACTCCACACATTAAGCGTTAGTTGTGTTAGTACCATTTTCTTAACATGCTAATAATATTTTTTTTTTAAGTATTGGTAATGTTTATAAAATGTGTTGCTAGTAATTAATTATTGACTTTTTAAACATTCAAAAACTTTAATAAGAAGTCACAAGCACTTCAAGAACTGGTAATGTTTTCTTAATGTATTGGTAACGTGAAATATGCTTCGGTTACACATAGAAGAGATATTACCAATATTTTAAGATGTTATAAAATGCGTATAAAACATAAATTTGAATTTGGATCCTCTGCAGTTTATGGTTGTCTGCATTTGTGCTGTTAGTAGTAGGAAGTGGATAGATGAGTGGGTTTATTTAAAGAAAAGAAAAAGAAAATTTTAAAAGGCATTCATTCTTCCTGCTAACAGCACAACAGATCCAAAATTCAACTCCAGAGGATCCAAACTCCATAAATTTACACCATAGCAACTACTTTGTATCTTTCTGTGAAGAAAAGAACTGAAAAATAGAAAAAAAAAAAAAAAAAGGACAAGTGGACAACCCCAGCAAGTGCGGTAACAGAAAAGCATGTATTTTGATGGAAAAATTATAAATAAAAATTTATAAGTTGAAAATATTTATATTAAAAGATTTTAAATTTTAAAATTATTATGAAAAACTTAAAAATTTTAACTTTAAATTATGTAAGAGAATTAAGGGTTAGGATTTTCAGTTAAAATATTTTGTTTTTAAATTTTTAAAGTAATTTCAAAATGTAAAATTTTTTTAATATAAATATTATTAACTTAAAATTCTTAATTATAACTTTTTCTATTTTAATATTGCTGATTGGAAAAAGCTAGCAGAAGAATTGCGGGACACAGTTACATTGTGCTTTGTGGCTGAGCCACCAATATAAATTGGGTTATTTATAATAAATATTCTAAAATCTACTTGAATGACAGCTAAAAATGTCACTACTTTATTATATTAACATAAAGCTATTTCAGTGAACACTTTGTTTGGAAAATCAGAGTTGAGCAGTTGTAAGATTGAATTATGAAAAATTTTCAGGTCGATTTATTTATTAAATTAATTATGAATAAATAGTTAAATATGTTAAACATATTTTATATCATAATTTATTTATATATTAATACATAATTAATTAAGAGTATATTATATTTTCTAAAAAAATTTGTTAAATTATACTTATCTTTTTTTTGTTCAAAAAATATTATCTAGCTTTCTTAATATCTGTTGTGTCAAGAGTAAAATTATGGACAGGAAATAAATTAAAAAGAATGTTTTTGTAATATGTCAAATCTCAAATCTCAAAGCATTCAAAAGATATTTTTAAAACAAAAGAGATATTAGAAATAATTTAACCAAATCTAAAAAAAAAATAGTGTATTTTAATCTTAATTTAATTATTTATTATTAAACATGATCTAATGGGATATGTCGTAAACGAGCACCTTGGTCTAGCCTACGCCGTAGTGTACACATGACGACCCGACCGCTCTTGACAAATGACAAAGCAATGACCTTCCTCTTGTTTTAGGGAAATCGTTGGCCAACTAGATGGCATTTCCAATATTTTGGAGCAACTTCCACTTGTCATATTGCAAGGTTAAAAAAGACAAAATTTATTTTTATATTATTAAATTTAGACTTTTTTATTTACTTTCATCATTTTTATTATACAAATACATTTCATTTATTATATTTTCGGGATTAAAAAAATTAAGGAATAGATGCGAATGGAAGTGTGAAAGTAATGGATTAAAATAAGATTTAATAAATAAATGCAGCTTGGACTTTGAATTTTTCTTTTTTCTTATTTGTGAATTTTATTTTTGGAAAAATTTCATATAGCCTCTGAAGTATAAACTTATAATTTTGGTACATACACTAAAAAAAAACAGTTACCTCCTAGATTATTACAAAAAATAAAAATATTATATATTAATTAAAACAAACGTCTTGGATATTAAAGAATTGAAGAAAAAATAATAAACAGTTCGTTTTTTAAAAAAGGAAGATAATGAAAAAATTTTAAATAAAATACCATATGACAATTATGTGATTTTTGTTTAGACATTAAATTTAACTGATGGTAACATTTTCACCTTTTTGGATAATTTTTTTAAAAAAATAAAGTGCTATATTTTGAAACTTATATACTTCAATTGTAATTATACTATATTTAAGGAGTTATAAACCACTAATAGAGTTGGATTGGTCCATTTAAAACCGTCGAATAAGCGACGAAAGCATGTGCCACCAAAAACGCCAGAGCATTAATAGTCTGTTTAGGATGAACTTACACACACACACACACACACACACACACATATAGCTGTATTTGAGTTTGTGTAAGTTAATATGCTATGCAAACAGAAGCATAAACGTATAGTTTCGTCCCTGAAGAAAAAATAGTGGGGGCCACAATTTTTGAAGATATATTTTTCTAAATCATGTTAGAAACTAGAGAATATCTGAAAAGTCTACAGAGAACTCAAGCTCTTTACAATTTGAACTTTTAGCTGTTGGATCATTTTAAGATATGTGCCAGAATAATATCTTATTACTATATATGAATTTCGTGAACAATCCAACGATTAGATGCTCGAATTCTAAACTCTCCCTATCATATCACTTCAAATAATTTAATTAAAAAAAATAGTACATGCATGAAATATAAAGAAAGAAGCCAAAGAAAAAAAAGATAATAAATTATTTGAAATGCAAGAGAGTTTATTATTATATCCAATGTTAAAGAAGAAAAAAGATAAATGAAAAAGAGATTGCAATGATGAAAGGAAGATAGGGAGCAAACCTGGGAGTTGGAGGCCAAGCTACTGAAACCTTCTTTTTGGAGGCAATGAAGAGAGAATGAAGAAGTATATAACAGAAGGAGAAAGCAAAATGAAAAAAAAAAAAAACACACACACACACACACACACACATGTATATATTTGTTATTCACGCGTTGCATCATGGATAGAGTTTATACGTGCCCATGTAAGATTCATACTAACATTAATCAAATCTAGACAATATGAATAATAATGAATACTAAAACAAAATATAATATAAGAAATACCTGATTTTTTTTTCATGTCTTCTACATTAGATTTGGAAAATTGTAGGCTAAATCTTCCTTTCTATGATCCTTTGTTGAATAACAAATTTTAATGGGACAATCATGCATATTAGGATTAGAGAGAAAATTTAACCTTAACTTAAGTAATGTCTTATTAAGTTATTCCATTGCGAGTTTTGGAAAAATCATATAACTCACACCTTTTAATTGCTAATCAAATTTAAAATAAAATGTGTATTAAGCCCAATAATTATATGAACACTTATTGGACCTAAAATATTTTAATAGACCATTAGCCAATTCGCATTTAGAAAACAAAAATTGTACAATTAATGTAATTCCACAAATAAAAAAAAATTCAACATTCTCCTACTTGAGTCACATTAATTGTGTTTTTAAAGAAAATTTATTTTATTTTGTAAAATGACTTTCAAGTTGACAAAACAACAAAAATTTTATGTGTGCACTTTCAAAAAATAGTCTTAAGATAACACAATGAACCCAATCCAGTCCAACATAACCATCACTATGGAATGATGATAATCATATGCCCTTTTATTAATATACTCTCAATCCATAGTCATATATATCAATAATTATACTAACATAGATTGTAAGTTTGAAAGTGTAATAAGAAAGAGCTTTCAAAAGTGATCAATAATGCACTATTTTTTTATCAATCCTCTGAATATTTTTCAATATCATTTTATGCTCAACTAGTAGGAGAAATTATTTGGTTAAAATATTAAATAACTTTATCTCGAGAATACTATATAGTGTCAATAAAAACATATTATAACAAATACAACAATTATACTTAAGATAAGCACTATGTCTTAAGATACATGTTGTATTCAATATTTGTACAAACAAAATATCAATATCATGATGATCATCAATAGACACATCAAATAAATGCAACAACAAATCACATCAATTAGATGTAACAAAAGTAAGTGATATCTATAGAATTATCCTACAAATATAGAATATATATACATAAGTCCCACTAATTTAAGAGATCAAAAGACCCTAAAATAACTATGCATTTAGCATGTCTAAAAATATATAGATCTTAAATCTTTAGTTAGGAATTAATCTCTAAGTTGGTGAAGTCACAAAATTATTCTAAAACTCTCAGTAGCCCAACATATTATGAGACATACCCATCCTTATAAATGAGCCAGAAATGCTCTAGCGATAAAAACACTTAGTGGAATTGCAAACGTGTATTCTATGAGAACAATTCAATATGATTTTAGAACTCAACAACTTTATTTCTTTACTTCAAATATAAAGAAACATACATATAATAGTATAGTATTATACCATATTAAAAATTTTTAAAATTTAACCACAGATTAGCTATACTTATAACTTTATAAAAAATCACACTCCATGTGAAAACAAATTATAAGTGTTAATTTGACAACTCTAACTATCATACGTAAACATCCATAAACAAAATAATTTGTAGCCAAACAAAATATTAAATAAGTTTAATGTCCTTAATAATTTACAAGTACCATAAGGTTTTCACTATAAATTTTAATAACTCACTTTAAAATATCCTAAGTATATAAACTTGTTGACAGAGTGGGTAAAATGCCAACATATACACCTATTTGATCACAAAATAAGGGAAGCAGATCCTCTCCACTACGTGAGTATATAGTGCATGGTGAATTGCATAGATCCTGACCATTCCTTATATCTTATGGCTGAAAACGTGACACCAAGTCAAATAAGGACAAAATTACAAAAACAAAGTAAAAAATTGTTTGCATAATTAGATGATTGCCATTAGTTTATATTTACATGGGAAAACATAGACGATTCATTTTTCTACTTATTAACATGAACTAAGTTAATAGCTAACACAAACAGAGTTGAGCTTTCTGAATCTTTATTCTTTTAAATTTTAATATTAAATAAAAATCAGCTTTTTTAAATTTTTAGCCAACATAATCTTCAAATGTATTACTTATTCAAATTTTGCACATTACAATAAGCTACTTTCCCTAATGCAATCTTATATGACTAAGCCTAAAGTAAATAGATCCCCATTATTTCTTTTTGCCCAAACTAATCAGATTTTTGCATTAACTGTCAAACACAAAACAAATGTTAATCTTGAATAAGTAGCAAATCCATGGAGCAAACACTCAATTCGATTCAATAAATAAATTCAAATAAGAATTAAGAACAGCCAAGGATTGGGAACACCCATATCAAAAAACAAAATCAATTATTGCACTCGAGATCCTTGTGCCTCTCGCCTTCCTCCACCGTCTTCTTGCCAACGACTAAGGCTTCACTAGAGAAATTCTTGTCGAAGCCTGGCCTCTTGAATGATGAAGGATCATCACCATCAGGACCGTTGTCGAGCTCACAATGTACAAATGCTTGAATATAAAGCTCCTAAGAAGAAGCTAAATCTGAGGAAGGCAAAATCTTAGGAAGAAGCTAAAAATTCCAACACTTGAATCTAAAGCTTCCATGGGCGAATGCCTGAATCTAAAGCTCCCAAGAAGAAGTTGCATCTAAGGAAGCTGAAACCCCGCGTGTGTTTTGCAAATAGGGGAAGAAAACAAAAGGGTTGAAGAGCTCCAATAAAATGTGAGGATTCATTCCACCATTTTCACTAACTCTTGGACGCATGTCACATTTTTGGCCGCAAGATGCAAGGAACGGCCAGGATCTATGCAATTCACCATGCACTACATGCCCACGCAATGGAGAGGATCTGTGTACCAAAATAAGGCTAATAAAACAATGAAAACTATGTGGCCCATTTTAGTCATAATTGAGAACCTTGAACATGTTTGATTTTATTATCTTACACATGTAAGATAGGCCATATCCTTCTTTGTACAAATGAACTAGACTCCCACTCATTTTAGATAACAAATATTCAACAATATTTATTAAACTACATATATTAAGGTAGTGAAAAATTTTTGTTTTATCACATTAAAAAACCTTAATAATTCCTAAATAAGGTTCACTAATATATAAGATTTCAATAATACCTTATTTTTCTTAGTCTCACAAGCCTTTAACATGTTTTAATCAACTATCACAAAAAGTTATCAATAAGATGTTCATTTAAAAACTCAACATATATAATTTTCACTATTAGGGCTAAGATATTGATAACAAATAATAAGAAATTTAAGAAACTAACAGTGACTTACTCAATGCATATAAACAATTTCTTTATCATTTAATTTGTTTGGACATTAATTGGTTTTGAGCCTTTAATTTATAAAATTCATAAAACTTTGATGCATAATGACTCCTACTAACTAAAGATTTCAAAAGAATCTAAACACCTATAATTATCACAACACACTTATAACAAGTTGTAGGCTTATAACCAATGGTTAAGAATCAACAATCACTGGTTCAAAGAAAATTTCATGAATCCTTATCAAAAGTCATTTTGGTAATAAAAATTCATATTAACCCATCAAACAGTCTCATATCAAAATGTCACATCACTTAAATATTATTTAAATTGCTAAACCAAAAGGCACAATTGCATTCAAATGACATAAATAACATTTGTTCATTTGCAACAAAACTATTCTTAAATTGGGTTTTTAATTTTGGCCAAATATTATTTCAAGATTTTCACAATAATATTATCCAAAATTAGATATATAAGATCAAATGTCATTGTCAATAAATTAAATTCATTGTGAATTTAAGAGAAAAGTATCCCATTTGATTAGTAACTTTGTTTTTGTTATATAGAAAATTAAACAATAAAACTATAACATATGATCATGAACAAACAACATTTAAGTCATCATATTCAATGCATATATATTCACTATTTATGTAAGACTTTCTCCACTCACTTAAATCCCAACAATCATTCCCTCATGTATGAGTTTATCACATAAAACTAATTCCTTCAATTAATGAGCTTAAGGAGTTTAAAAGTATCGGGAAATCTTTATTTATGGGCTTTATAGAGGAATTTAATTGATGGTCATGACACCATATATGACCTAAAAACTTAAAGTATTATGGTGAATTTATTCTCACTTAAATGCTTTCATGAAATCAAAATTTCTTATATCAAATAGTACACAAAAATCTAAAAGTGAACATTTAATCCAATAATATCACTAAGGTGTTTAAAGTTATATAAACAACTTAATAATATAAGAAAATTTCTAATTATTTTTCAATTTTAATTTCATAAATATGTCATGAGATTTTTTTTTGGGTTAATAAAGCCATGAAAATATTAATAAAATTGATAAGACATCTTTTGCCACACAATATAGATAAATAAGGCCCACTAATATATATATATATATATATGTTATTTTCAAAAGGTTTTATTTATCTATTTACTTATTTTATTTAGAGCTATACTTTTATTCTTAATTTTGGCTAACCTTCCCTCTGAAATTTAGTACATGACCCTATGTTCCAAAATTAAGAAATAAATATTATTAACTCTTTTACTTCAATATAAGTTAAACATCTATGACACAACAAAATTTATCCTTGGTCATATATCTCAAAACCATATAATTCTCAATATTAAAAGATAAGGATTTATGAGAATTGAACATAATTTATATAACCCATCAAATAAGATATAATATATAAAAATATGTCTTCACTAAAGATAATTTATGTGTTTCTCAAAAAATTTCACAATTTTTTTTATAAATTAAAATATCATTAGACACTTATATATCACAATTTATGTGACAATTGAAATAATTGTCATTTACAAAGATATCCATAAGATATTCTACAAAATATACACAAGCACTTTAACTAATTAAGTCACTATTTTTTCACATATCTTAAAAGTTTATAACATGAGAAGTATGATCAATGTGCCTTATTGAATAATTCAAAATTCTAGAAACAATTTTATTTTTATTTTCATTTCACCTACTATGAATAGGACTTTCATATAAATAATTTAACATTCTTGTTGTATATTACAACTAGAACACCAAATAATTCTTAAATAAAGATAAAATTAACTTTATTTATTCCTTATCATGTTTCGCCAAGAAACTGATAATAATAATAATTCTATTTTATATACACAAAATACGAGTACATAAATAACAAACTTTATGTTTTATTTTCGTTTCCAAGAATTGAAATCTATCAAGATCTTTATTATTGTTCATGGCTAAGGATACTAATTCATAAAATTGTAACATAATTATTAAAATGGGTCATTTCAAAATACTTTGGAAACTAGATAAGCTATTTTAAGGAACATTAATTGCATTATTATAAACTCCCTTTTGGACAGAGATTATAATATGCTATTGGTTCCCTATTGCATGAAGCTAACCAAAAAAAAATGATATACAATATTAAAAGAAATTTATCCTCTTTTGACAAATAAATCCTCTAAACCATATACTTTGATTGATAAAAGAAAATACACAATATTAAAGAATTCACCCCCTGCGGGCAAATGGACCTTTTTTACTATATACCTCCACCTCAAGCTCTATGCAAAACTGGAATTAATACACACAATGATCTCATTTGGGCAAGTGACTATGCATAATAAGTTAAATAATTCCATCAACAAGGAAAGTAAATAATTTTAAAAATTTTGATAAGCAAATCACTTCGATGATAAATATCTATAACAATTCACAAAACAATATTCCCAAGATGGAATAAAATAATTGCTTTACCTATGATCAACAAGAGAATTAAACAATTTTATTGAACTTTAATGAAATCACTTTGGCAATAAACATTCACAATAGTTTACAAAATAAAATTACCAAACTATGAGAAAATGTGATTATGCTTTATGTCCTATCAACAAGAGAATTAACTATATTTGTAAAATTTTGGTGGATGAATTATTTTGGTGAGAGACATTCAAACATGTTTACAAAATAAAATTCCTTGACTAGGAAATTTTGCATATGATCAAATAGGCAAGATACTTCATCCAAATGTATCTCAGAAGATCATTTATTACTATTGTTGCAAGTAAAATATGAACAACAATTCTAATTATGAAATAATTGTTAAATAGTATAATATTTAACTTTATTAACTTAGACTTGGAATATATAAACCATATATCTATTTAAGGAGAGCACAATCTAATTTCATGTTTAAAATATATGAAAATATCTTTTTAATTTTTCAATAATTTTTTGACATGTATTAGTATCTTAAAAAATAAAACAACTTAATTTTTCTTAGGAAAAGGCAAATAATTTATAAATAATTTTGTAAGACTAATAGAAATAAAATAAAATTACAAACAAATCCTACAAAATAAAAGAAGCATAATGAAAAAAGAATTACCCCAAAAGAGGTTGAGGGTGGCCCACATGTGCCACCCTGTAAATCCCCCACACATGAGAGTGGTCTACCTAGTTGAAAGTTGTCTTCAACCTCTAGCCAGGCACCCACGAGTCCAAACAAGGTTTTTTGGAATGGATTCAATTTGTCCATCTATTTTGTGTTTTAAACCATTTTTAATGTTGAAAATTCCATATCTAGTTAGATGTGATCATTCGTGACTAATTCATAGCATTAAACAAATTTAAAGAAGGCAAGAAAGAGAGGAAAACTAGATCTAGAAATTGGGTTTTCAAAGCTACTAATCTAAAACATTTTCCTTTAGCTTTTCTTGTCTTTGAAAGCATTTTGATGCAATTAAACACATCAAATAAGCTTATAATCATGTAAGGAAGCTTTTGCATACCAATACTTGAATTAAAACGTTATATAATTCAAGATCAAAAGTTTTCAAATGTATGGAAAAATTGAAAAATCATAGGCCAAATTCTTTTACATTAGATCTATATGGCAGATAGCCATATATGAATAAGAAGCTTATAATGAGAGGTATAATACCCCAAAACTAATTTGCATATATCAAGTAAGCGAAAGCATAAAAACACATATCAAAATTGGGCCATTAAACACAAATTTTAGGTTCTAAACTCATGTAATTCGCCTTTAATACCATATATAGGATTTATACAAACATCAATTAGATTTAGACAGTATGAATAATAATGGATCGATTACATGACATTTTAGAACACTAAAAATCAATATAATATAAAAAATACCTATTTTTTTTGTTTTTCCATATCTTTTATATTAGATATGGAAATTTGTAGGTTGGATTTCCTCTTTATGACCCTCTACTAAATAGCGACTTTTAATGGGGCAAACACACATATTAAGGTTAAATAGAGGACTTAACTTTACCTTAAGTAATGTTTTATTAGACCCTTTCATTGTAGGCTTGAATAAAACCTAATGGCTTACATTTTTTAACCACTAACCAGCTTTAAAATAAAATGTATGTTAAGCCCAATGATCACTTAATAGAATATTGGACCTATAATATCTTAATAAACCATTATCCAATTTGCATTTAGAAGACAAAAATTGTACAATTAATGTGAGTACACAAGTAGAAAATTCCAACAGTCGTGCCATGTCTTCTATTTTTAGAGGATGATGTAATGAACTAAGTAGACAGTCAAATCCTCTCTTTTTTAATAATACCAATTTATTTGCTTATATAATTTGACCAAAGCTAACCAAATAATTAAGAGCATAAAAAACATAGTGATGTCATGCTTCCTTCTTTGTTTTTAGTTTATGGATTTATATTTTTACAAGATGGAAATGGACTCTATATATATATATATATATACCCAGGACTTTAGGTCTAGGGGCGATCTCTTTTGTAAATGTGTTCTTTGTATCATTAGGATAATAAGTCAAACTTTTAATTCATTTTTCTAGATCTAATAGCAAATTTTTCAAATTAATTTCGATTTGTTATTGTTGGTATTTATAGTCATGAGCTTTAAATGAATATTGTTACTATAATGATAATTTTCTCTTTAGAAAGTTTTCCATTTCCTATATCAAAATCTAGAAAATTTGCAAATTTACTTGTCATAAATCATGTTTTAATATAATAAGGATATAATTAAAAATAGCCAAGAGTATCACAAATTTACAACTAAGCATTAAACAAATGTAGCATAAAAAATGAATTAAAATTTGCTACATTAATATAAAATGGTGCAACATTAAAAAAATTAAATTAAATAAAAATAAAATATAAATAATTTAATAAAACATATGTAATGTCTGACCTTTAGTCTTTTCTCTTTGTATACATACTTTGATTGAAAAGTCAATGACTTTTGCCTTCACAACATTGGAAGATATTTTGTAATTTAACAAAACTTAGATATTATAAAGAAGGTTGATTAGTATATTCCATTTTATGTTTAATATATGCAATTATATAAAAGAAAAAATATGAAAAAAGAAGGAGAAAAGAAAAGCTCTCTCACCTTTCACTCTTGGACTCATGCTAGGAATGCAATAACCAAAAGCTGAAAATGAAGCTATAGCATAGTAGGTGTAACACTAGCACTACCTGGCAACAAAGCAACGAAGACAATAAGAGAAGGACAATAGTGATCCACAAATGAAAAAATGTAGCCAAAGTAGGAGGCAGGCTATTGGAAATTTGAAATTAAATTGATGAAGATAAAGTGAAGTTAAAAGTGTGAAACACGTGTAGAAAGAATAGCCAAGTAGCAAAATGTTACGTGTTCTACACGATTGTTGGTCAACTTTTAAAAAATACAGGGATCAGGAAAAGAGAGGTAGTTACTTGCAAGGGTAAAGAATGATATTTTGGGAGAAAAAAAAATAACAAATTTTTTTTATAAAAATTATATACATAATACATGTGTGTAAATTTGTTAGGTTTAGATTAGAATGTCAAATAATTTTTTAAAAATATATAATTTAATCATGTATATATTTGGTTTCAATGAATTCAAGATTTTGAAGAATGAGAGATATAATATCAAATTTTAATATTATATACGTAAAATTTTTAAAAATATGCCCCCTCAAATACATGTAACTCTTGCAAATGTATGTGTATACGTATATGCGCGCGTGTATATATATATATATATATATGGACTCACACACACACATTTATATATAAGTAATAATTTAGAAGTTGAAATTATGTCAATTTTACCTTTTTTTTCTTTTTCTCCCAACTTTCGGATCTGACAGAGAGAATCTAGTAGGAGCTTCATGGCTTCCAGAAGCAACATAAACTTGCCATTTAAGACCTAGTCCTATGATTAATAATGCTCCAACTTAAGTTTCCAACAAGGAAAAATAAAATAAAAAACAACGACAACCTCAGCCAGCATGCCTTGGTATCTATACATGATATTCAAGATATGGAAGAATATATGATAAAACATGTTTCAATTGGCTTCTTAATATAAGGAGACTTTTAGCTTTCTATGTGTTCAGTGCGCCACCACCCCCCCCCCCCCCCTCCCCCCCCAAAAAAAATGGCCAACCCAATAGCAGCTTCACCAATACCTTATTTTGCTGCCTGCAAGCAACAAGTGAAGTGCACATATGAAGAGATTAATAAGGCACATGCAATTTGAGGCAAGGATGACAAAAATTTCTCAAATTTGAAAATCTCCACGAGGATTAGCCCATTCCAGGATCCACATTTGTAAATTTTTTTCTCGCAGGAACAAGAGAAAAGATTTCCCCCAAAAGTAGCTCAGGAATGGAGAGAGGAATCATATCTCGTTCCCGTCAAATTATAAAAATTTTCTTCATATTTATGTATAAATTTATTTATTTTAAATATATTTAAATCATTTCCCTTATATAATATATATTTTAATTTAAAATATACTCTAGAAATCTTCTCAAATTAGAATTTATAAGCCCTTCTCTCACATTAGAAACTTCTTCCCCTATCTTTGATTTCCTTTTATTATAGAGACGTGACTCTGCCAAGACGTCCAAGGTCATGCCACCCCGCGAGGTTCCAATGGAGATTTATAAGAACATGGAGAATGGGAGAAAATCTCCCCTATGACGAAAATTGGGAATGTGGATAGATGAAATAATTGATGAAAATAAAGAGTAAGGAAGCACTCTCAACCCCCAAACTAGCAAGGTTGCCATTCGTAATTTGAGGACAAAATTTCAAGTCAATCACAGTATTATGATTTCTGGCATCTAGTCTCAATTCCAGAAAATAACCAGAATTTACACCTGTTTCACAAAAGATCAGCAAGTGCTGTAAAATTCCCAACATTAAAAAACAAAAAACATCTAAAAACCATTGACCATTATTAAGAAAAAACAACTAATTTTGATAAACAAAATTCACAAGTAAATTTTAAAATTCAATAACTAAAACATGATCTTCTTGAGTGCCAAAAAAACATTGCAAATGATGCTTAGTTGTGTCCTATGATTTATTACAGGGAAGCTTCAACTTCGTCTGAACTCACTGGCGATTTATTTGGGGCTTCATCTGTCCAGAGTTGTCCAGAAACTTCATCAATGGCGGAATTCAGTTGTGCAATCTTCTCACTTAGCACCGCGCGAGTCTTCTGTTGTTATCACAGCACAATACAATAGGAGTTTCAGTGAAGTGGTAGCTATGACTACAGAGAACAGGCGTACATGCACAGTTAGCATACAATGCCATTTACCCACAAGATTAGCAAACAATCCAAATTCCTAATTTCAAAAAATCTTATCCTAAAAGATTAGTCACATAATGGAACTCATCTCCATACTATTTTAAAACAGATCAAGCCCAACCATGTCACAGATGTGACATGTGGTACTTTTCCAACTTCACAATTTTTCTAAGAGTAAAATTCAGCTTCACACTTTATTTCTGAGCTTACTTGCATGCCTCAGTTTACTTTACTTCAAGATTGTCCATATTCCACAACCACTATTGACTATGGTATCAGCTGAAATTCTCTCATTTTTAGATGAAACTCATTATCTCGTAAGACTTAAATTCACTTTGCTATGCTGTTCTCCACAAATGCTTTGATTTCCCTTGATAGTAAATTCCATCATATATTAAATTACTAAGTTTTGCTTTGATGGAAAATGGCAGAATTCCTCTGTTTGCAGAAGTTGATGGAGATACTGTCAAGAGGAAATACATGATAACAGAATAGAGGAAGCCTAAGTGAACAAAGAGGAAGACAGCTTTTACTAGTGCGGTTAAACAAATTACATCCTTTGTTCTTGATAAAAGGATTAGCACTTTCAAAGTATGTCTACATGAAATTTTTTTCCTATCAGCTGCTGCCGAGGGTGTCAAAGGTCACTGTTCATGGATTCGTGATGAGATGAAATTAAAATAAACAAAGGATGTATGGAGAACCGGGTAAAATAAATTATACACACATACTAAATGTAAACAAATAATATCCTCTTGCATACAAATATAGACACAATCAGAATGGTTTCAAAAGAATGAAAATTGCAATAATTTCTCACCTCCAAAGCTTTTTCTTCATCATACATAAATTTTGGAAGCTTCCTCATGAGATCATTTTTGTCAGCTCCAGCTATCGCCTTGCTTATCTGGAAAGTTTAGACCATAGAAGCCCAAAATAATTCTTTTTCTTCCCCTTAAACTCATCAAAAACAAGCTTTCAAATTGAAACAACATATAAAAAGTTCGCTCCTCCAAAAAGCTGCAGTTCACAAACCTTATAGTATATGGTTCACTATCCTAGTAAATTTATCATGCAACTCCCTTTTTAAGCATATAACCACACCAATATTATTAGATAAAATTTTCACCAAACTCAAAGCAATTATTGAGAAAATACCTGTAATCATAACTCTTTAGAGAGAGAACGAGCAAAAAACCAGAAACTAATGCAGAAGCAATTTCATGACATCAAAGGGAGCCAAAACAAGTATAGCCAAGTTCAGTTCCCTAATTCGTGACAGAAAATGTGACAACTGTCCTAATCATGGTATTTAACTCCACTAAGACATCTGGTTATCGCACATCAAATGCAGTCTGCTCTTTCTGTGATATTTTCAGCAGTTCAACCCCAACTTTTGCAATTTATCATATAATTTTAACACAAATGTGACAATAGAAAACTGAGGAAACTGCATTGAAATATGATGCATGTATGCTTAACAAGGGAGTATTATCATACAATTTTATTGAAGAAAGTATGGACATTAATAAAGAAAGCCAAAGGTGGGCAACAGCCAACCAGTTATGTTTATTAGAATCATGTGTGGATAAATATTATGGGTAATAAGATAACAATGACCACCAAAAAAAAAAAAATACTGAAGAGCAAAGGAGCTTCCCCCTTCTCTCTTCTTTCTGGTCCAAACAATAAAGAAAAGGCAAAATGGGAAGAATTAGCTCTGCAGACATACCTGAGGAGCATATACACAACCTAATGCTCCGACAATTAGTCCTCCCAATACAAAGCCTCCAACAAAGATACTTCCACTGCTTGACCTTCCACCGTCCCCACTGTATCAGCATGTATACACAGACGTGAAAGAAGATACCATCAATAAATAACAATTAAAACTTTATGTTGTTTGTCGCTGTGCTTTGCTGGGCCAGCCATATGTTTGGGGCTCTCTCTCGTGATTTCTTTCCTTTTACTTCCTATTCTGTTTTATTTCCAATTTTTATTTGTTTCCTTTTATTTGCGGTCAATGTTTTATTTGAACAGAATTAGGATTAGCTTCTGTTTTTATTTTCCTGATTTCATGTGATTGGATTGGACCAAATCCTTGTGGCCAACCCTGTTTTTCCTATTTGTATCAGACTTCTCCTCTGAATGAAAAATAATGAGAAACCATTCCAAGAATTCTGGTTTTCTTCATGGTATAAGAGCCCTTAGGTCCTGAACAAAAACCATGTTTCAATTCAGCTCCATGAGAGCTTACCATACAAGCTCTCAAGAGGAATCTTCCTCTATATCTCAGCCTCCCAATCCTTTGACAAACAGCCACTCATCCTCCATGGCTGGATCTAGCGAAAATCCTCCTTCTCTCATGATTATGGGCCATAGATTCAACGGCAATAACTACCTTGTTTGGTCTCAAAGGTCATTTGGGGCTGGGGAAAAGTAGAATATCTCACCATAGAAGCTGCTGCCCCTGCCATGTCTGACCCAAAATACAAGACTTTGGTTGTGGAAAATAACACTATTATAAGTGGTTAGTCAATTCTGTGACCACAAACATCAGAGAAACGTTTGTGTTAGCCAGGAGAGCCAAGAAGATTTGGGAAGGCGTGCAAGATTCTCATTCTAAGGTGGAGAATTCAGCTGCATTATTTCAGATTAAAGGCTTCTTAAAGAATTTGAAACAAGGTGATGCCTCAGTCAACCAATATTCCAATACTTTAATGAAGTATTGGCAGAAACTTGAATTTTATGAGGTCTATGAGTGGACTAATTCCACTGATGCAGCCACTCACCGCAAAATTGTGGAAAAAGATCAGATCAGTTTTTTACTTGGCTTGAATGTGCAATTTGATGAGGTAAAGGGGAGAATAATGGCGCCACAGCCCCTAGCAGCTCGTAGAGAGGTGTTTGTTGAGATTAGATATGAAGAAAGTAGGAAAGAGCTTATTGGGGTACACAAGCACCCACCAATATCAAGTGGCTTTAGTTGCTCGTGGCAGCAATGGGTCTGATGGGAAACCTTGCCAAAATAGAAGACCATGGTGTGACCATTGCCATAAAACAAGTCACACCAAGGACATGTGTTGGAAGATACATGGAAAGCCCACCAATTGGAAGCCAAGGCAGCCATGGGAAGGCCACAGATTGATGGTGTGTGATGTTGACAAGCAGCCGAATACACCAGATTCAGCTATGTTCAATAAGGAACAGCTAGAAATAATACAGAAAATGATCTCTCTGCCCATGTACAAGATAAGAACATAGAAGTTGGCGTTATGGCTCAATCAAGTAATAATCCGAGGGCTTTTCATGCTGAAATTCAGAAACCTCTTACATGGATCATTGATTCAAGTGCCTTTGATCACATGTCTGGTAATGTATCTCTTTTTGATGAATTTATTCCCAACTCTAACAAGCCTGTTGTGAAAGTAACAAATGGTACCTTGGCTGAAGTTCGTGGTTATGGTGTGGTCAAGTTATCTAGAGATTTAGTGTTGCAAGATGTCTTGTTTGTTCCCCAATTAACTTGCAATCTTCTGTCTATTATCAAGCTCACTAGAGACTTGAATTGTGCTACTCACTTTTTTTAGGACTTGAAGTTGGAGAAAAGGATTGGCACTGCTAGGATGTGTGCTGATCTATACTACTTGGATGGTCCCAAGAAGAAGTCTCAAGATGCTGTGACTCATTTTGTTTCCTCAAATAAGGTTGATGACATATTGCTATAGCAATAGAAGTTAGGCCCACCCAAATTTTCCTTACATGAAACACTTATACCCAAATTTGATTAATAAAACTTCTCCTTTGCCATTAGGTGAAATTTGTCAACTTTCAAAGCATGCCAAAGCATCTTATCCAGCTCATACACACCAAACCTCTAAACACTTCTTTCTCATCCATAGTGGTGTTTGGGAACCACCCATTGTTGAAAATATTAATAGGGCAAAGTATTTAGTCATTTTCATAGATGACCACACTAGATTGACTTGGGTGTATCTCTTAAAAGAAAAGTCAGAAGTCATTAATGCCTTCAAAAATTTTCATAAGCTCACTTAGACCCAGTTTCCATGCCAAATTCAAACTTTGAGAAGTGATAATGCCCAAGACTATTTTAACTCTGACCTCAACTCATACCCAAGTAACCATGGGATCCTACACCAGAGTTCTTGTCTTAAAACCCCAAAACAAAATGGGGTTGCTAAATGGAAAAATATGCACTTGCCTGAGGTTTCTAGATCCCTTCTCCTTGCTTCTAATGCACCTAAACACTATTGGGGTGAAGCCATTCTTATTGCCACCTAAATCATCAACTGGATGTGAAAAATGCCTTTTTTGAATGGGGATTTGGAGGAAGAAGTTTATTTGGAGATTCCTCCAGGAATACAATGTGAGAGCAATTCCAAAAAAGCGTGTCGGCCCTACAAATCTCTTTATGTGCTCAAACAATCTCCTATGGCCTAGTTTGAGAGGTTCATTACTGCAGTTAGGGCCCAAGGTTATAACCAATGTCAAACTGACAATACTTTGTTTGTTAAAAGAGGCCAAGATGGGAAATTAGCTATTCTGATTGTCTATGTAGATGATACTATCATAATTAGAGATTAAACAGATGAAATTGAGAAATTGAAGAAACCCCTAGCATATGAATTTGAAGTTAAAATCCTTGTTGATTTAAGGTATGTTCTTGGCATGGAGGTAACTCATAACAAGTAGGGTACTTCCATTTCTCAAAGGAAGCATACTTTAGACTTATTTGAGAAGACAAGTATGTTGAGATGTAAGCTCATATATACTCCTATGGAGGCTAATTATAAACTAGGCCTCACTCAAGATAGTTTAGCGGTTGACACAAGCAAGTACCATAGACTTGAAGAAAAATTGATCTATTTGACTCACGCGCATCAAGATATCAACTGTCTAGGCAGTGTTGTAAGCCAATTTATGAACAAGCCGAATGAAGAGCATATAGAGGTAGTGTATCGAATTTTGAGATACCTCTAGATGACTATTGGAAAATGCTTGTTTTTCAAAAGGGGAGATCATCAAGGTACAGAAATGTTCTCAGATGCTGATTAGGCAAGATTATTGATAGATAAAACGTGTACAACAGGTTATTGTACATTTGTGTGGGGGAACATGGTAATATGGAGGAGTACGAAGCAATCAATTGTTGCTAAGAGGAGTGGAGGTAAAGTTTCAGGCCTTAGTCCTTGGTATATGTGAAGGGATGTGGATCTTGAGACTCCTTAGAGATCTAAAATTCAATGTCAATATACCTATGAGGGTATTTGTGACAACATGGCATCCGTCGGGATTGCAAAAAATCTTATCCATCATGATAGGACAAAACATGTTAAGATAGGCAAACATTTCATCAAAAAAAAGAAAAAAAAAAACATTGAATCAAGTATGATGGAGTTGACTTATGTTCCTACCAACTCTCAAGTTGTAGATCTTTTGATGAAGGGATAATCAAGGACCAAGTTTGAGGAATTAACCACCAAGTTGGGAATGATTGATATCTACTCCCCAGCTTGAGGAGGAGTTTTGTTTGTCACTGTGCTTTGCTGCTCCAGGCATGTGTTTGGAGCCCTCTCTCATGATTTCTTTCCTTCTTATTTCCTATTCTGCTTTCTTTTCAATTTTTATTTGTTTCCTTTTATTTGCAGTTGATGTTTTATTTGAATTGAATTACGATTAGTTTCTGCTTTTATTTTCCTGATTTTGCGGGACCGGATTGGACCAAATCCTTGTAGCCAACGTCCTTGTTTTCCTATTTGTATCAATCTTCTCTGAGTGAAAAATAATGAGAAACAGTCCAAGAATTCTGGTTTTCTTCACTTTACATAAGAAAGAGACCAACTGACAAACTTGTACTAAGAAATTTATGAGGTAGACAATCAGATTAGTTTTTTTTTTTTTTTTTGAAGAAAAGATCAATAATCACAACACAAATTTTAATCAGGAAAAAAATGAAACAAAAATAGCTGTGGGTAATAATGCTTATTTCCCATTCTTTAGGCCTGGACTAAACAGTGAAGTAAAAAAGGTAAATCCATCAATACCCTGCTCGAACTATAAGTGGCATGTTACGTGTTGTTAGCTTTGCTTTACCCCTTGAAGAGGAACCTGGAGAGAGTTTAATGGAGCTGCTTTTCAAAAAGCATTGATCCATCGGCTTCAATGCAGATCCTAACATTAAATGTTCAAATGTTAGGTTTCCAGGAAAGTCACTGAAAATGGAAAAAGGGAGATTTTCAAAGCTTTAATTTACCATACGTATGTGCAGTAGCAAAGATCATATATATTTGCATAATATTATGAGAAAATTTTAATTCTTAGGAAATCACCCAAAAAATTTATATCATACAGTTATGACCCTCAAATCAAATACATCAACTTGCCACCAGCTACGTCACTAATCACTATGAGTCTATACCATCAATTCATATCCACAATCTCCAGGAAGCCATTGAATGCTTAAACTTCTTATCTATAAATTTTATATATATATATATATAAAAGATAAATGATGGCAGAATGTGTCTCAACATCTCCAAAATGTCAAAATGAAACCAAAAGGAATATATATATATATATATATATTGGGGGCAGTGTTTAAACCTAGTGAGTGACATTGGCAATTTATTTTGAGCAAAGCCTGGCTGCACAAGTGTAGTTCGTTGAATTTTTGTACTCTTTCATCTGAAGTGGGATTCTAAATGCAATTAATCAAAATGGCGCGACTAAATTTGCTTGTCACCAAGGAACAAAATAACATTTAAAGCTAATAATCAGCTATGTTGCATAGGTATGGGTACTGGTATAGGTGTAGAATACGGTACTATATACTGAATAAATAAAAAATCTTACAATATATGATAATTCTTACAATAATAACAATAATAGATAACGAGCTTTCTATGATATATAATCAAACAAAATGGTAACATAAGTTTATTAATTTGATATTAAAGTTCATGTATAGTCAGCCACAATAATATATGATATCAAAGTATATACTACTTTTGTTTATAATTGTAGAGATTATAATATTTAATTTCAAAAGTACCCAAAGAAGTACGGGGACTGGTATGGCATGAATTTAGAAGTAACCATGCTTTAGAGAATATTAGGATGTATGAAGCATGGACACTTTAAAATAGGAGCTGTGTGTGTAAGAGTCAGAAATAACACTTCAAAATATAATTGGGATGCTTTAGATTTTGCTTTATGGCAGTGTCTATGTCCATGTCATATGTCATTGCATGCTGCTTAGGTGCTAGGTCACAATTAGCTGGAGCAAAGAAAAAGAAAGAAGCTTTTTGAATGGTCTTGGAAAATTTTGTTGAATTGAAATAACTAGAATATGTATAACAACACCAAATAGCACTTTGTGAATAAGAACTTCTGGGGTAGGCCGTGCTTACTTAGGCACATCACTAAATGAGTGTCACACATGACTCGAGTCCTACCACCACATTAGAGTCATATTTTATTATTGATTATCATTTATTGTGAGTGTATCCATCAATGATGTGACGAACATGGTCTATCTAAGGAAAATCCTTTATATATATATATATAACAGTAATTTCTAGGTGATAAGCAAAGACAAGAAGTGCAACAGTTTACAGTAATACCCCGTCGGCAATGGCTATAAATAATAATCGTGAATACGATGGGGCAAAGGGTAGATGAGAACTGTAATAACCTGATAAAAACTGGGCTTGAGGATTTTTCACCATAGCGATCGAGCTTGATAAAGCAGCCATGTCTCAGAAACTTGAGGCGGCAGAGGCAGATTGGGAACGACAATGAAAAGGCGATTGTAAACTTGTTTTTCCCAGAAGAGAAAAAAAAAATCAGATTTTGAGGTTGCACTTCGATGATACCGAGATCCTATATTGTTTTGTTTTTCTGTTATTTTTCTGTTCCTGGACGATGCTTAAGTGAAGAGAGATGAAGCTTGGGCTGAAACCAGAAATCCTGGGCCTGATAGACCTTCTGAAAAAATCTGGACAAATTGACCCAAAAACTTGAATTGATTTTTCAGTGTAAAAAATAAAATTTTTTACCAAAAAAATCTATAAAATAAAATAAAATAACTGTTTTTCATACACTAAGACAAATTTTACAAAATAGGATAAAATTTTTTAAGTGGCTTAGATGTCCAGTCTAAAAATTACGTGGATTTTATTTAAAACCAAAATATCATTATAACTAAACTCGTTTTAAATAAAATGAGGATAAGATTATTTTTTATTAAAAAATAAATTATTAAAGAAAAAATTTGTTGAAAATTTTATTTTAGTGTTATTAATTCTGTCTCAAAAATATTATTAAATTATTTTAAAATTTTATTACATTTATAGACATACTTATGTTGATTAAATATGTATTTAATACACATATAATTGTCAAATTTGGTATTATTAATTGCAAGCTTTTAATTAGTTAAATTTTTGTAAGAATTAATTTTTGAATATATCTGTTTTTTTAAAACAAATTAATTTTCATTTAATTATTTTAAATTATATTAAATTTAGATAATTAGTTATTTTATAAGTTTGAGGGTATTTTGATTAGAATATGTTTAGTTATAAAATATCTTTGAATTTCATAGGTGAACTATGAGATTGCTAATCATAAAAGGAAATTTTTCATTTTTTATAAGAAAATAAAGTATTTAATCCAAAATAAATATTTTTATTGTAAAATGTTTTTTAATTAAAACTTCAATTTTTGTGTAAAAATTAAAATTTAAGCACAATCAAGAAAGGAAAAATAATAATTGAATTTGCATTTAAGTTCATTATTATATCACATAAAATGATATAAGTGGAAACTTTAATTTGTACCCTTAAGCACCCTCCTTGGCAGGACTACATAAATATTAGGTGAAGTCAAGTTTTTTAGATAGTGTCCAATTCAATTTTAACTACGCACCAATTTTTTAGCTTGGTATCCAATACAACTTGAGTTAGCTAAATTTGATCAGGTTTATCAAGCTTTTTTCTTTAATTTTAATAAAAAATATAAATGACCTTATAATCCATATAAAATTATATTTTGGCCCTAAAAAAAGTGTTCATATAAGTCCTTATAAATTGTAAAACAACATTTTGCCCTAAAAAAAAAAGGTTTCTGTAAGCCCTATAAAATTATATTTTGCTCTTAAAAAAAATAAAATTTTACTTTATGTTCCTATAAAATAATTTTTTTAAAAAATATACATATTATTAGACTAGCCTAAGTTATACTAGCCAACATGGCCAATTTAATAGCCCAACCCAATTTGGGCATTTTTTTTTGACCCAACCTAATATGGCCAAACCAAACGAGCTCACCAAGCGGCTAAGTTTGGTGTGCATCCCTAGAGAAACATAGGCATGTATTTAGATTATACTTTTAATATTTAATTTGCAATTATAAAATAGTTTTCATTTTTTACTTATCTATAGTTCTACTATTGGTAGTTTTCTAAATTCAATAAGTGGTTATATTTGACAACATAAATGTTTCTAAGGAAAATTAGTTACTATTAATGGTGGGAATGAAATTTTTTATTAGGCTATGTAAAAGGGCTTCGTAATTAAGGAGGCTAATTGTCTATTTAGATCACCCATCACACTATAGTCCTTTTATAAGTAAGAAAACTATTTAAGTATAGGTTCTATTTAGAGGTGATTTGCAAGAATTCTTCATTATCTGCTTCCAACCCATTATCAATTTGCCATGGCTAGAGGTAAGTTCATTGTTTCTATAGTTAGAGATGCAATTGACTTATATATGTTATAGGGAGATTGTTATTTTCATAAGTATATGCCTTACATGTGGTATTAGAACATCTATATGCCTTTGCCTTGCAAAAGTTTTTGAAGTCTATTTTTCTTTTTTCTTTTTGGTTTTTGCCATTGTTTGCTAGGATTTATCTAAGTGTTTTCTACCTATTTTAACATTGAACAATTCATCCTTATGACTTTCTTATCAATTTTGGTTGTTGGAATGTCAAAATGGAGCTCTAAAATGTAGGCAATAGTCAAGTTAAAAATTTGATTTATCTCGAGTCCAAGTCAAGCTAGATTGACTTGGTTGGAGGTTGAAGGTGACCTAACCAATGCATCATTTTAGTGCTTGACCTAAACAACATGTCGTTTTGCTAATGAACCAAAATCTGTTATTTTATTAAACTAGAAACATATCATTTCAATAACCTTTTATTCTTTTAAGCTTCATATTTTGAAGTTTTTGGGCCAATGCTTTTGGGCCTTTGGTCTAAACATTATATCAATAAAATAAAAAGGCTTCTGGGCAAAGTCACTTTAGGCCAACTATTAATTAGAAATTGTTTTCTTTTTTGGCAAGAATAATTTTTGTTTTGTTTTGTTTCGTTTTTTTGGTAGAACTGGGCTTTTGCCTTTTAAATCCTTTTTCTTTGACTTTTTTGAGTGAAAAACATATTCAAGCCATTTTTGGATTAGTTTTATTTTAGATATAGACAAAATTGTTTCTAGCATATTGGTCATTTTTTGTCCATTTTGTCAATATTTAATGGCACACATCAGTTTCTTGTCCAAAATTTTGTGAAAATAAATATTTTTTGCCATTTAATTTTGTTCAAATTATGAAAAATTATTTTTAGGCAATATTTGGCATATTTAGGATGATACTAAAGGAAAAAAATTTTAACTAACTAGTCACATATAGTTGAGTTGATTGATTAATTATTTAATTCTTTTGATGCAATGCTTGTTTATGCATACATTTGTCTAAGTGCATATTATGAAATTATATGTCCTGTGATTAACATTGTTACACCCGAAAATGCGACCGCATGGCGCCGAATCGAAAACGAAATTAAAATAAATTGTAGAAAAGTAGAGTCGCCACCAAATTTTTATATTTGAAAAGGCAAAATTTTGGAAAAAAACCTTTTAATTTGGAATATCGAAAAAATGTGTTCTGCGAACCAGAAAAACAGATTCGGGAGTCGATTGTGAGTGGGGAAGGTATTAGACACCCTACAACACCCGTTACTAAGAACGGTTACCCTAAAATATGGTCTTTTAATTTATTTTGATTCTCCCTAATAAATTATATGCAAAGCAAGAAATAGGAATAAAAGAGACGAGATTAAAAAAGAAAAAGGAAATTAAAGGAACGAAATTAGGAAACAAAATAAAATAAAAGAAATTAAGAAAATAAAAATTGAACAAAAAATTTTATTTATAAGGGTAGACTTGACCTAGGATAGAAGCCTAGGGCCTACGTACCCTCTAAAAGGGATCAAAGTCCACGTAGTTCGAGCTGGAGAAGGTGTTTAGTGTTTGTTTTTTTTGTTGTTATTTTTTTTTTGTGTTTGTTTGATTTTTTTTTAATTTTTGATTTTTTTAGAGAGATAAAGAGTAAAAAAAATCATTTATGCTCTTGTAAACAAAACAAATTTAGGGTTGGTTGAAGTGTTTTTTTTTATTTGCAAAAGGCAAAACTAATTTTACTCTTCCCTCTTCCCTCTTCCCTCTTCCCTTTTTGTTTTTTTTTTTTTTTTTGTTTAGGTTTTGTGATTTTTATTTTTGTTTATTTTTTTGTTTTCTATTTTAAGTGACTGTGTTTTTATTGTTATATTTTTGGTGAAAAGATAAAGAAAATAAAACTCAATTTTTTCCTTAACAAATAAAATGAATTTAGAAGTTGATTGGCATGTCTTGATTTGTCAAGAGTGAATTTAATTTTTACTTTCTTTACATTTTCGAATTTCTTCATTATTGTTTTGTTTATCCTCTTTTTCTTTTTCTTTTTTTTTTGTGGATTTCTTTGTCTTGTTTTACTTTGTTTTATTTTTTGTTTTTGTTTTGTTTTTTTTCTTTTATTATTATTATTATTTTGCGAAAAACACAAATAAAATAAAAATTACTTTTTCCTTTAACAAATAAAACAAATTTTGAAATTGGTTGATGTGTCTTAATTTACGAAAGGGAAATTTAATTTTACTTTTCTTGCCTTTTTAATTTTTCTCTCTTTTTCTTATCAATTTTTTTTGCTTTTCATTCCATTTTTGTTTTTGTTTTTATTATTCCTTGCTTTATATTTATTTTTTTTGTTTTTATTCTTTTGTGTTCTTGATTTTTGATTCATTTTTTTCTTTTTTTTCGATTGTTCTTCTTTATTGTCTTTTTCTTTTTTGGGGTTTTAGTTTTTTAATTGATTTTGTGTTATTGATCTTTTTTATTTTGTTGATATATATATAATATCATAATATTTTGTTTTGTTATTATATTTTTTCCTTATTTTCTGTTTTTTTTTGTGTTTTTTTTTTCTAATTTATGATTTTTGTTTTGAAACACCTCTTTTTTTTATTTTTGTAATTTTCGTAAAGCAGATGTAATTTCTAATTTTATTAAATGAGAGTTGGAGGAGATCTTTAAAGTTTACCAAAAGAGTTTAATTAAAATTTTTTTTGCTTATCATTTTTTTGTTTTTGAAACGAGAAGTTACAAAAACTTAGTTTCTTCAAATTAGTTTTTGATTTTGAAAAGTTTATTTGTTTATTATCTTTTTATCCTTTTTGTTTTTTTTTCTTTTTTTTGAAAATCTTTATTTGAAGAGAAAGAATTTGACTTGGAGAATTAAAACACAAGATTTATTAAAACCTAAATTTGAGACACTAATAGGCACCAAGGAGGCTTTGTCGCCACACATGACCTATAGGTGTATTTCTATGCGCCTGAGGGGATACAAGATCCCACACGACCATTCTAAAATAAAATAAAATAAAATAAAATAAAATAAAAAGTAAAAAAAAGATGTAATAAAGGCAAACTAACAATACCTATAAACATATAATATAAACTAACACATTCATTCTAATCCTAATCTTTACAGACGCACAAAATGCAAACCCAATGTTAGTTGCTTTTCCCACATCTTCTCTGATTAATGCTTTCATGTCATCCTTCTCCTTTGCACATCCGTATGGTGTCTGGTCTCGTCTCTTCCTAATCTCTCTGCCCAGCTTCCCTTGCATATCAATTCACCAAATCATGAGCCACCAGGCAGCATGCCTCACACACAAACAAGACAAAATATGCATTAGTTCCCGCAAAAGCACACTCACTCATGAAGCAGCACAGCACCCGTAAGCAAACACATGAAATCTGCCAGTCCACTTTGGCATTTTAACAGCTAACAAAGAACAAACAACCAAAGGGATACAAACCGTAGGATTTTCATAATAACACTGTAGCAAGTGAGATCAAACATAGGATTTGTCAGAATACAACAGCCAATTTTAGCAAAGACAAGTTAAAACAAGGTCATGATTATGCTCATCAAGCTCAATTCATATTCCAAAATCACCAAGACAACATGCAGGCTCTAAATGGGATTTTCTTTTCAATTTCCAGCTAAGAACCAAGTTACAATCACGCTTAAGATTACTATAGCTGCAAGTAAACACCGAATAGGGTTCATATATAACTCCAAATCAGCAACCCAGGTTAAACTCATGTCAAGAAAGACCCTTGGCTCAAAAGGAACATATGACGGGGGGAAGAATCCAACTTTAGATCCAATAAACATTCTAATGTCAGTCAATTAACTCAGATTATCTTAATACACCAAAACTCGAATTTCATGCCTAAAATCATTTCTTATGGTAGCAGGTAATTCATAATTGCATAACAGAATAACCTTCTGTTAATACAGAACAGAACCAGAGCATACAGGGGCAATGGATTTTTCTTTATAAAAACTGAATCCTATTGTTCCACAGAATCAGGCCATACAGCAGGAACAATCACAGAATTAGGCCATACAGCAGAAACAATCACTAATACGTTTTCCACACCATGCTCAGAAGAACAGCACCAAATTTTAAGAGAAACAAAAGCGTGGAACATTACCTCTAAGGAATGACGGATCCTCTTTCGAGCCCCCTGAATCAGAAATTCCCACTTCTCTTTTTGTTTTCCTCTGATTTTTCGACCTTTATCCGAAAAATCTCCCTCCCTCAAATTTTGTCTCCAGTTGCCTCTTCTCCGTTGATCCGAAATCCTTAAAGCAGGAGGCTCCCCCCCGGTCTTTTCATCGATCTCTGTCTCTCGAATCCCCCCACCTCCGTCTCTATCTCTCCCTCTCCCTCTCTATCTTTCGCTCTCTTCCATTTTGTTTTCAGATCCCCCGACGCTTTACCGATTCGAATCCCTAAATCCCTCGCGCTCCCTTCTTTGTTGCTCTCTCTCCGTCTCGATTTTTTTTGAATCCCCTTTCTTCTTCGCATCCTTCGCCCGCTCCCCGAATCTCTGAATCAGAAAATCCCTTCCTATTTTCTCCCCTCAGTTTTTCGGGTTCCTTCACCGGTTCTCCTCTCCATTTCCTCTCGACGCCAATCGACCCTTCCATTTTTTCCTTTCCAGTCTCCCCTCGATTTTTTTTTCGATCCCTCCTCTCCTTGTTCTCTCCATCCTTATCCCTTGAATCCCCGGTTGCTTCTCTTTTTCTTCGAAAACTCCTCTCTCATCTGTCCCTCTCCCTCGAGCCCTTGCTTCTCTGTCTACTGCTCTTGTTTTTTGCCTTTCTCTCTGTGTCTCCCTACCTCCCTGCTTTCTCTGGCACGAGACAGACGCCCAAAAGTGGGTCAAAATGGAATCTGGGTCAAAATGCAGGGTTACCTGCGTTTTGGCCCTTGTACACACAATTTTTTTTAATAATTTTTTTTTTAAGTTAATGGACCAGATTTGGGAGAGTTGGGCTGCAGTTTTTTTAAATTTGGGCCAGGGTTTAGTTAAATGGGCCTGTTGGCCCTTGTTCACACAATTTTTTTTTTAATTTTTTTGTTTAGAGTTAATGGACTAGATTTGGGAGAGTTGGGCTACAGTTTTTTTTTTTTTGGAATTTAGGCCAGGGTTTAGTTAAAAGGGCCTATTGAGAAAAGGATCTAGACTTCTTTTTAAAAAAAAAAAATATTTTCTCTTAATCTTTTAAAATTTTTTTATATATATTTTAATTTTCTTTTTTTCTCTTTTTTCTTCTTTTTTTTTGATTTTTTTCCTTTGGGTTTTTTCATTTTTTTTATTTGTATTTTGATTTTTTCAATTTTTCATTTTCTCCTACTTTTTCTATTTTCTTTCTTTTCTTTTGTTTTGTTTTATTTTTTTTTATTTTTAGGCTTTGGTTTTTTTTTTCTTTTTTTTTGTTTTTTTATTTGTATTTTGATTTTTTTATCTTTTATTTATTTATTTATTTTTATCGCTTTGGTTCTTTTTTTTCTTTTTTTTTGTTTTCTAAAGCTCTCTCTATTTTTTTTTATTTTCTCACTTTACTTTGTCATTTTTGTTTATTTTTTTTAGTTGAATTTTTATTTTGACTTTTTCCTTTTTATTTTGCTTATCATTATTATTATTATTATTATTTTTTGGCATGTCTGGACAAAATGCGGTGTTCACAAACATACTTAGTCAAGGAATAGCCACAACATCCTTAGATGCCTATGAATATGTATTATTGGTTTGTTCTAGATAACAAGGACATCACATAATGAATTAGAGACATTAGTTGTAATTAAGTATGTAGGTATAACATGTCTTTATTCATAAAAAGATAGTTATATTTACATATTTGATAAGAATGAAATAGAAATTGCTTTATATTTTTTAAGTAGCCTATAGGTATTAGAAAATATAAATGCCTTTTAGTTTCATTATAAAAGACATATAAATTGATAGCATACTTAAATTTTTGCTCACAAATAAATTTTAAATGATATGTAATTTATGTCTTTGTATAACTTGTATTGATGAGCATACTTTGATTTGTTATATTTATTTTGCAAAGTCATATCTATCTCTTACATTAGCTGATGCATTTGAGAAAATTATTATGAATAGGGATAACTACAAGGCATGAAACAATTCAATTTTCCTTCATCTAAGATGTTGATAAGTCCCAGATTTATTTGTAATTTTGTGCTTATTTTGAGGACTTATCATATGTTTTCTAGGTGTTTTGGTCTTTTAGTAGACAATTTTACTTATCTTTATTTTAATTTGTAAATATTAGAATAGTTTAGTTTTTAATAGTTATATATATATATATATATATAGAGAGAGAGAGAGAGAGAGAGAGAGAGAGAGAGTTTTTAGGTTTCTTTAATAAAGCCTAATAGGTTTATGTTATACTATAAGTTAATAAAGCTTAGGTCAATATTTTGTGTATCTAGAAGCTAAAGAAGACTTGGACACATTACAATATCACAATTGTGGCATGTCACATCACAAGTGGGATGCCACCTAATTTGGTTATAGACCCAAGAGCACAATGCAATTGTGATAGTGGTCATCGCAACTACAATATGACTAATTTTGAAGAACATACATAATCTAATTTCTAACAATTTATAACCTTAGATACCTAGAGGATTACATTTTCAAAAAGGAGAGATGTGATAGAGAATACTTAGGTTTAGAGGAGGAGATATAAGCTTAGGAGGCTGTCTAATGCTGTGGAGTTGCTAGAAAATGTATCAAAATGTTTAATTATAAGCTCCTATAGTCTATTGTTTGGGATTTTGATCCTAAAAAATGTTCCTCTCCTTCCTTTTTTTATTTTTAATTTGTCTTTTCCTTTTTGTTATTTATTTTAGGATTAGGTGGATTTGACTAGATTGTAATTATATTTGATATCTATGACAATTGATTTGATGTATTTACATAGTATACGATTTGGGATTCATGCCTTTGTGTTGTTGTTTTTATTATTTAATTTATGACAGTGATTTGACTTTATTAGACTGAGTTATTAGATTATGTCATTAGTTAAGTAGCTTGAGTAAAATTACATAGTCAATTCCTAAATTAGTTTCATCGGATAGAGTTATCATGTTAAGGAGTTTTATGATTAATTATATGCCATTGTATCATTTGACTAGTATGTATTTAATAAAAGGTAGCTTAGGCTAATTAATTATGAATTGGTTAAACTAAGTCTAATCACATTAATTAAGGAAAAATTCATTATTCGATAATGCTTCCCAATACTAGTTGAACTTAAGTAAGATATGATTTTGACTATTTAAGTGAGGTTAGGATTAGGAAAGTTCAGTAGGTTTATTTTCATCTACTTGATACATTAGGTATTTGCTAGCTATAATGAGTTAAATCACATCATTAAGCTCAGAGCTTTATTAGGCAATTTAGTCAGCATCCGTTCATTCCACTTTTAATCTTTTCTATGTTAGGCTTTGAGTCTTTTTTTTTTATTATTGTTTTTATACTTCTACCTTTTGTATTGTAATCACTTGATGATATATCATTTAGACTAGTAACTAATAAGACCTAGGCTACTAGCATGAATCATAACATACTTGTAATTATTTAAATTATTCTTTAACTACAATCTTAATTTCTCTAAAATCCTCCTAAAAATACACCTTTCATTGTGGGATCGATATCCAAACTCACAATCTATTTTATTACTTGAGCAACTAATACACTTGCTAGCTTTGACTTTTAAAAGTTAGTTAATAGTAATCTTTACATCTAATTATGTGCCTCCACTTGGACTATGCTCCTCGCAAGGAAAAGCCATTGGTGCTTACAAGTGCTATTACCTTTGTTAATATTGCACTATACGAGCATTGGAACCAACCTAATTGCCTTAGCATGATGTTGATTAAAACTTGGGTGCAATCGTAATTTTTCCAATATCAAGGACTATATGAATGTCATTGATGAGTAGTATTCATCATTAGATAAGTCATTATCTAACATACTGATGGCACAATTGTCCTCTATGAAGTTAACTAACATTCGAGGTATGTGACAGCATGTAATGCATATGAGAGATATAATTGCTTAAGTCAAGTTTCTTGAGATAGAGATATTCAATTCTTTCTTAGTGTAGATGATCTTTAACTCACTATGTTCTTCGTATAGGGCATTTAGGATTTGTTATAATGCATATAAGAAAAAAATGGATAATAAACAAATTATTGGCCCTATGTGTGCAAAAAGTGAATAGGCTAAATTTGAAAGGTGGTGAGGTCCCACATGAGACACATATAGCTACCAACTCCAAGAAGAAAGGCCATAAAAGGAAAGGTAAGAACAAAGGTAGTACTCATGTTCATAAAATGAATAAGAAAGTAGCATAATGTTTTTTCTATAAGAAAAAGAGACATATAAGGAAAGATTGCCCTAAAGGAAGGCTTGACTGGAGAAGAAAGATCAACTCATATCTTCAATGTGTTTTGATTTTAATATGGTTCTCATTTGTCATAACACTTGATGGATTGATATCAAATCTACAATCCATATTTCTAATACAATACAAGGTTTTCTTAACCAAAGGAAACCAAGCCCAAGTGAGTATAAAGTTTTTCTTGGAAAGTGGATTAGCTCACAAGTGAAGGCAATAAGGACATGTAGGATAATTTTAAGTTTTAGCTATATATTAGATCTTGATCAAACAATTTATGTTCCATGTTTTTATACGAATGTTTCTAAACTTGTTCCTTTAGAATTTTCATTAAATATTTGTGAACCAATTTCTTAATTTAGGTAAAAATTTAGTACCTGTTGTGAAAATCTCTTTGGATAGTAGTTTGTATAGTATTCATATTAGAATGGATGTCTCTAATACTTTAATTCCTATGTATGGTGATACATGTGTAAAACATTGTGTCGTGAATGATAAGGTTCTACTTTGTGGCATAAGAGATTGAGATACATTTCTATTAAGAGAATCAAGAGGTTGGAAAAGGATGGCATTTTTTAATCTGTTGACTTTATTGACTTTGATTCATTTATGGACTACATTAAAGGCAAGGTGACTAGCATGTCACATAAAGAGGCTAGAAGAAATTCTCAACTGTTAAAGATTACATAAATTGACATCTGCAACCGTAATTTAAGTTCTAGTGATTAGAAATACCTTATTTCATTTATTAATGAAAAATCATGCTATAATTATATCTATTTGCTTTATAACAAAATTGAAACACTTGATATCTTTAAAATCTTTAAGCAAATGTAGAGAAACAATTAGATTGAGATATAATAAAGGAGGTAAGTATTTTGGTAGATACAAGCATCTGGTCTATTTACTAAGTGGTGAGGTTGTGGTTGACATTTTATGTGTAGTGTCATCATGAGCATTTGATTTTAACAATATGGCCTCACATCATAGCAAGTATACTGATCATTATAAATAATAAACTCGAGTAGTTGAGTGTCAAATCCTATAGGGAAAGCATGCCTAGTTTCAATTGGTAACTTAACCATGGGAAATTGCTTTTTTTTTTAATAAAGTTAATTGAGTTAGTCCAAAATATTGTCCTATCTAATCTAGTCACTAGCAAACAACCTTAGGTGAGATTAATTAATCTATCCTATATTCTAAATAATATTATTAAAAAAAAGACTCAAATAAAGGCATTTTTCTAGACACCTAGACTCAACAAAATGATTAAGAAAATGATTCCTAAGGCATGTTGACTCCAAGTTGATTAAAGGTTAATTAGTTGGCGACTCTAGGTTGTTAAAGCTCCAAACAAATTCTCCAAACTATCCAATAAGTAGTTTAGGAAAATAATAGATACAAATTTAAATTTATGGAAGGAAGGCTAGAGTTTAAAATATCTAACCTAGAAAATAAGGTAGTTAGTCAAATTAAATTAGATTATGGGACATACTAAGGTGGAATAAAATATTAGATGAGTTAAATAAATTTTAAGGAGCATTGGATTAATTTGTAATTGTGTTAAATTCCCAAAAAGAATGAAGTAGGACTTGTGGAACAATGACTTTAAATTTTTTTAATTTAATGAAATTAAGTTCAAACCTATGTTTAAAAAAATGATAATTATTAAAGGAAGGAAGCTAGACTCAAGGATGGCAATAGCTTTATTGGCAACTGAGGGATTGTTAAGTTAGAGGGCATATGTTTAAGTCTTGGCAAGACCAATTTCATATATTTCTTAGCTAGTTCCCCCTCCCCCTTAAAATAGGTTCTTTTAGTCTTTTTACATACTAAACCTTCATCAAGAAGCTTCAAATTATCATGTGTCCTAAGGCTTTGTCACTTAGTTCCAATATACTTTACTTCTTTGTTCTCACCTAATCAAACCCTTTCTCCTTTCTTTACTACAAGGCTCTCTCTCCCTATCTCATTCCAGTGGCTCACACCTTAAATTTATGACTATTATCATGCTAATCCTCAAGCTTTCCTTTTGTCCATGACTTCTTTGATGGGGAGGTAGAAAACATCTTGCTTGACTACTAATTTTTGCTTTTGTGCTATGCTTTAAGTTGGATAGTCCCTTGCTTGTTCAGTTGTGCCTTTTTGCTATGGCTTGCTTTTCTTGGCTATGAGCTCTTGTATGCTTATTGTGGGTTATTGATTTGGCGATTGGCTAGTAGTTGAGGAATCTATATTATTAGTAAGTGGCTGCTCTTTTTCCTTGTGAGATTATCAATCTAGTTTAAGAGGAGTGATTATTTAAATCAATATTGAAATATACTCTATGTATTAGGATTAATTCTAGATTGGCTCTTTTGTTAGGTTGGAGTAGGCTCCATTTTAGTCCTCTTTAATCAAGCTTGTTGATGTATGAAATGGGGGCTTTATTGATGAAAAGGCAATTTGATTAAAGTTAATCTTTGCCAAACTATTAAAGTAATAAAGGGATTAGTTAATAAAGTTATTATACTTTGTTAGTGGAAATGTGAAATTCTATTCAAACTTAAAATGATGAAAATTTCATTAGAGTGATAAATGTTAAGGAAAATTCAAGAATAAAAGCTTATTTAATGCTTCAGAGTCAAATTAAGAACCTATGTGAACTAGAATCATTGAAGACACTAGTGTTAACCATTTAATGGAAGTAGAGTAGTAAAATTTAATTTGAATAATTCAATTTAAGATTGGTTTAAGTGCAAGGGTAAGCTTTAAGATAGGTAAAGCCTTAACCAAGTGGTTAAAATATTTCGTAATAAGACCATATCTTATAAATAGTAAAGTGGATAATTAAAATAATCCTTTAAGAATAAAAGGGTCAATGAGAGGGGTAAATTTAACTCCCTATATTATTATAAGTCAATTAATGGCAATATTAGTATCATGGGCAATTTTAGGGAACTTCGAAGTTACTGCTTAACCATAAAAGAATTTAGGAGATGCTATAAAATCCTATAGCTGCATGTTGGTTAGTACATAGATAACATCCTATTACATGCTTTCTTATTTTATGTTTTCCTATCTTGTATTGTATACTTCGTGAAATATTATGTTTTCTTGAATTCTCAATTTTTTTAGTTGCATCGATGTTCAACCAAGAAGTATTTTAGTTATATTGTAATTACTGATTTGTGTTATACCTTAATATATTTCATATTCACAATACATATATATAGATGTCCATTCATGGCAAAATAATTGCAACCAAACTTTTAGCAGTGGAATTTTAATTCCTAATTACAATAAATGGAGCTATAACGCTAAAAAATTGATTCTCATCATTCCATGTCACAATTTCTTACTCAAGTATGTAGTTTTATCCAAATTAATATGTACATGGATTTACTTCATACAAAAAGAGCCATTTGCTATCTTTTCCCCATAAATCACATAACAGAGTATCAAATTTTAAAAATTCATAACTTGAGTTACATAATTCCAATTAAAGTAAACTAAGTGTCATTTTAAAGCTTGTAACAAAATTTCAAGTTAAATTGAATCCATTTAGTGTCTAAAGAACCATAAAAATCATATTTAAACTAGATGAACAGTACTTATGCCATAAAAGCTTTTTGAGGCCAACTTTGAAAATTTACCAAATATTTTATAGAGATTTAAAAATTATAAACTTTGGCTTTATAGAAAGCTTTGAATGTCTCTAAATACTCACCAAATTTTAGCTCCAAATTCAATTATTAAAGCTATCAAGACTAAAGAGACATTTTATGGCTAAAATGGTCAAAATCTTGGTTTCAAAATTTACTAAATGAGCTCTAAAATGCCATCTCTTCCTATGAGCAAATTTCAATCCATATATGTACCATATATCAATGATTCATTATATGAAATTTGTCTTACAACTAAAAATCACTTTTCTAGATAAATCACTTTTCCAAATGAGAAAAAGCATGTAAACCACATAAGTATCTATATACTAAATCATGTTCCATCTTCTCATACATATCTCTATTGGTCACAAATTTATAGTCTAGCATTCTTACATATTGAGTAGCTCGTCGCGCAACCCTCAAAATAAAACTAGGTTGACAAAATATGCAATTAGTGGCACAACCTAGATCATCTCCCTTAGAATTGGAGTTCAATGCTTAATTGAATTTTTCAAATGTTAAAAGACTCTAAAATTTCTAAACTAAAGGGGTTTTGATTGAATTAAACTAACCTAAAACTAAATTAAATTAAAATTCCTAAATTCTACCTAATTGGGTGAATTATGAGTGAAAGATGGGCTTGTGACTAGCTTTGGATTCGTCCCTTGGTATCCACTATCCTTATCCTAATCTAATTGTAATTGATTCTGGCCTAAGAGTCCCTAATTGTGTTCATAACAAACTATCTTGGGCTACCACTCAAGATTCAAGAGATTAATGATCTAATGTTGAATTGAAACCTCAACTCCACATTAAATTACCAATTCTTGTTTTTAAGATCAATAAACACCCAATTCAATTGATTAACTGATTAATTAGCCTCAGAATCATCATCCTAAAATGCTTAATTTACCAACTAAACACTAAGGAATCTTCAAATTAAACATTCAACCACATAATCTCACTCATGTATTTTATCGAACACCTTCGAAGCACACATGGGAAATTAGATAATATTAAAATTAATCAATGTCTAATCAGATCAATTAATCAATAAAAAGACTTCCTAATTAGTGTCTAACCAGCCACTAATTATAATTACACGAATTCCCTATCAAATACAACTTAACCAAGAAAATATATGAAAGAGAAAAAGTGTAGGAAAATAAAGGAATTCTTAGCCAAAAATTCTATGTTCATCCATGGATTCAAGCTTCTCCAAGAACTTCCTTCTAGCCAGCCTCAAGATGGATTAGAGCTTCATGGGATGTTGGAGATGGATGGAAGATGGAGTGGAGGCGTGGAGTGAATGGGTGGACGTGAGATGAAGTGGTATATGGATGAATATGGCTGAATGAATGGATGAAGGGGGCGTGATGGACGATGGGGTGGTGTTTCAATAAATAGGCAAAGGGTTCCAAAAATATGGAGACGTGACAGACTTGTAGAGACGTGAATGAATTGTAGAGGCGTGAATGAAGTGGATTCTGGATGATTGAAATATGCTCCCTTCCTCATTAAAAGTCACGTGCCTAGCTGCTATTCTTTTCGTGTGTATTATACATGGAGCTGAATTCTTCTTATCTCAACACGAGCTGCATCTTCTGTTCTTCTTATTTTTCACGTGCTCTCTTCAGCTCTCTCCCCGAATTCATTCTTCCTTCTTGTGTATATGAATGTGGGCCCTACTTCCTTTTATTTTATTATATTCCACATGAATTCCTTCTACTGTTTCTGCAGCTTCTTCACGTTATCCATGAATCATGTAGCTCATTCTCCTCGTTCAGCCAGAGCTCCCTCGTGCTTCATTTGGTTCTGCACTTCTTCTCTACCCAAGCTTGAGTGAAGATCTCGTGCCCCTAGTTCCTTTATTTCTGCTCACTTTTAACGTGTTCTCTTCCTGCAGCTGCCAATTCTCTCCAGCTTCTTCTCCCAAGCACAGCGTCTCCATGCATGTATAGCTTCTTCTACGTTCTCAGCTCCCATTCCACGTAAATCTCAAGCTGTATGCTTCATGTTTCTTCTCCCATTTTTCATGTGGCCATGGCTTCTTGTTTCAGCTAAGTTACTTGCTTTTCTTTTTTGCTGTAGCCATCACGTAAGCTCCAGCGTCTTCCTTCCCACTTATTTGCTCGAGTTTGTGAACTGCTGTCCGTGGCACTTCTTCCTTCTTCTTCGAGTTCAAATGAGTGTGTGCATGTGGCAACCTCTTTCTCCACCAAACCCCGTGGCCAGCTTCTGTTCTTCTTCATCATTCAGCTCAAGACAATCCAGCTCAACAAGCTTCATTAATCCACGTGTTCTTTAGCTCCTTATTCAACTCATACATCTTGTTTCTGAACCTCTGTTTTAGCTGTAGCTCGTGGATGGTTCTCTTCTCCTTTGCCACGTAAGAATCCTCCTATGCTCTCGTGGCTCTGCATGTGTATAAGTGTAGCATGCTTGCTCTTTCTTGCAGCTCCCTTCTTCGTGTTTAGCTTCCATGCCACATAAATCTCGAGCTACATATTTCTTCCCAGCAACTTCTCTAGCTAAGAGAGTGTGTTGCTTCATTTAATTCTTAGCTCCAATTATATATTAAAATTCTGCATGGAAAGAGTGGAAAAAATCAAATAGGAATATTCACAAATATTATTTAAGATAAATTTAAGCATTAAAAACTAATAATTTGCAAATTAATTCCTTGAGTGCATATATGGCTATTAAAATGAAATCTTATATAATTGAACCCCTAAAGCCATATTTGGACACTAAAATGCTTGAGATAAGGAGAATAAAATATATATAAATTATGCTTATCACATATGTTTACATTACTTGATATCAACATATAAGTTCACATAATCATATATGTAATATGAGATGTCAAGCCCAATCTCTTGCCATTATAAACTTTTCTAAGTGTTTTACTCATTCTTGTCCTTACTTAGCACATTACCTGGCCATGGTTAATGGAGATACGGAAATATGAGATTCAAAAATTTTCAATAGCTAAACCAATATTCAAATACACATATGATTCATTGAAATACATGAAAGTAAACATGCATGTAATATAATCATAGCCAATTCCATACACAAGAGAGTAAATCTATGCTCTAAAAGTTTCCTTTGCTCAATTAAGAGCAAATCGATGCCCTTAAAGGACTTTTAACCTAAGGTACAGTAAATTCATGCTCACTTCTCCAGCTTTGCCCAACAAAAAAATTACCCCATTCACATATCCAAATAGGTCTAATGCAATTACATATTCTACTCAAACAATCAACAAGCTAAACAATTACAAATAATACATACAAGAAACCAAGGACTTAAACAAACCAATCATACATATAAGAATGAAAGAAAAGCTACCTTATCAAGTAAATTTGATCAATTCTCATATTCTCCTTCACTTTATCCCATGGCCTCTCACACACACTTTGGTGTGATCCCACTTGCTTGGTCTTGGCACATCAATTAAGACATATTCAATTGCACTCTAGCAATACATGTATATGTTAGGACTTAAGGTATGAATTAACTTACTTTAAGTGTTTCAAAATAACTCATTCCATTTGCCACATTTCAAGTAGCAATTCCATCATTCACCTATCTCAATTTACTCACTTTTCATAGCTAAAACAAGTCTAAAAGCTTATCCATATCACTTAATCCATTCCTAAGGCAAGTTAGGAATTTTATGGAATCAAATTTACAATCTCATCAAATTTCATTTTTTTCTCAAACTGATGGCTCATCTAGCCTCTATATTACTCATTTAGAACTCTTAAACTCTAAAATTAAATTAAAATCTTCCCTAGGTATCTCTTTCTCCTTTTGGCCGAGAGCTCTCCCATAATGCCTTATGTGACATCCCTATCTTCGTATCATGGTAATTATGGTTAAATACAAGATTGTGCTTAATGATCAAGGTTTAGAGTCATTAAGATTAAATGCATCGAGAAGATTATAAGGGAATTTAGACCTTGATAATATTAGGTTCATTAACTACATAACCACAATTGTGAGAATGGATAAAAAAAATTGTACTATCATGAGGGGTTTGTAATTCATTCATCCATCAATTTTAACACACAAAAACTTCCCACAAGTGTTCTTATATCCTTTCCTAGCATTACCGTGGAAGAAACTAGGATTTTTAGGTTAAAGGTAAGAGTTTGGAAACCTTCGTCGCGGTTAAATTAGGTACTGAGGCTCGACAACTAAGATTTTCACTTTGCGCCGCAGCCCCGACTTTTCGCACCGTGGCTAAGTTCTCTCAGAAATCTTATCAGGCAACTCATGCAAATTTCACCTTGGCAAACCTACGTGAAGCCGCAGCGGAAATGCCTTCTAGAGCCACTGTTCGAAGTCTCACGATTCTCGCCTCGACGGAATACACTTGCGCAGAGGTGAGGCTTGCTACTGTACTATCTCTACATAGCTTCCTCAACTTGCGCCGCAGCAGGACCTATTGTGCTAAGGTGAGGTTTCTCTCTACCACCTTTCTGGGTGATTTTTTTCACGCTAAGCTGCAGCAAGATTTCTCAAGTCGTGGTATTCCTTGCCACTGTTACTCTCCAAGCCACGGCAAGGCCTTCCTAGCCGCGACGTAACTCTCTCTTGTAACTATATCTCCCAAATTTCGTCCCATGCACCCCAATTCTCTTCCTGAGAACACCCTAGGACCACTACCCCTCATTTCATATGACTCGAATAGTATTTATCTACCATATTTACCCAGCTATTCTACCATTACCAATTCAAAACTTAAATGTTAATTTCCACTCCTTCAACTACCCTATATCAACAAGTCCATAGAGTAATAACAACAAGACTTCATGAACTATCAACAATTAACATTCTATATACATTCCATTAGAGATTTCATACATCAATGGTTTATATCAACATCTAATGCATCACATAATTATATTTCCAATAGTATACCATACTATAAATTCAATAAAATTCATACATTAGGTGTTATAGGTTCATACATCTAATACCAAACTAAGATGAGGCATAACTCCTCAATAGATGCATCCTAAGTAATCAAAATATAAGAGTCTACATTTGGCAATATGATTACATGATGATGCTATACAAAAAAGAATACCAAATTTAGCATTTATTCTAAATAAACCAATCTAAGTGTAGCCTTTTCCCCACATGGTTGAAGTTCATGGATTTTCATCCACTTGCTTCCCCTTATCCTTACCTGAAAAGCCTTCACCTGAAAGTATGATCCCATGAAATGGGGTGAGATGCGAATCTCAGTAACCAAGAAAATTTTCATTCATATAATCCAATTTAATTAACATATATGCATGAATCAAAATTAACATCAGAATCATATCAGTCATATTAGCAAAGGAAATGGTTAGGCTACTATGATTACTATCCCATACTAGCAATCATAATTCCACATGTTAAAGGCCAATAACACTGGGAGAGACCCATCCACGACATCCACTCCCCAATGAGTACAACCAGGGCTTAATGCATCTGGGGTTTGATCATAATCCGATGCCCGATCGAATTTCAGATTTTGCTTTCCCTAGACCAGAAACATCAATATATCATTCTAAACCACAGGAAAATTAGTACAAAATTAAGGCCCATACTATAAGTCTACTATGGGGGTCTTAAACCAGTAGAAAATACATCAAAATAGAAAGTTTATACTTACCTAATAACACCCTCAGCCCCAACCTATGAAATTTCACTAAGAAAATCCCAAACAATCACATTTCAGATTTTGGATATAGTGAAAATACTCCAAATGAAAAACTAATTAGGCAAAAATGAAGGGAAAGAAAAGGGGATTAAGTTATACAACTATTACCTTAGCTGAATCTTGTTCTAGAAATGGGAAATAATGGATTTTTTGCCCCAAACCCTAGCCTCCCTTCAAACCTCCGAAAATGAGTTGTGTGTTTATGTTTCAGCAAAATGTGGAGGGGTTGAAGTGTTTAGGGTTTAGGTTGGGTCTAATGTGGGTCATGGGCTAACCCAAAGGTCCATTACAAGTGGGTTCTGATTTAAACCTTATTGGATCAGCTTTAATGTGTTGGGTTGTAGAAATTTAATTAGGTTTGGACCAAGTTTAAAGAACTTCATTGATTTGGGTCTGCATAAGGTTTATTGGGCTATTTATAAGAGCTTATGGAAGTTGGGTCTTGGGTCTCTAATTCATTAAATCAGATTTGGCTCTTCATTAGTTCCTAACCTTGGCCTACTTAATTTAATTTAGGCCTATATGGGGTTTCTAACTCAATTAAATCTCAAACTCATATTAATAATTTATCTCTCTAAAATTTTCATTTACTTAACTTACCCAATCATTCTATATTAATTATTCTTAATTAACCCAAATTCATAGTTAACACCTTAATTAATTTTGGGGTGTTACACCTTAGCTTGGAATTTTTTTGGTTTCATAAGGAATTTAATGGCTTTAAGATATTCATCATTCATTTCTAGTTCAATTGATCAACTAACTCTCCTAGGGTTTTGAATCATTTTTAACCAAACTTACACTTAAGGAAGCCACATACATTTCTCATGGTTTTTAATTAAATCCATTTGTATATTCTTACTCTTCACCCTTCTAAACCCTTGGTTTCATGAAGTTTTTATCAAATATATAATCCCTTCATTCATTTTCTCCCTTGGCCAAAACTATGATAAGCTAGGGTTCCAAGGATACAAATTTTTCATAACAAAATTATGCCTTATCTTGAAGCTCTCTTAATGGAAGTTCTTTGAGTACAATTAGTTTCCTCAAAGGAGCTTTTTCACTTAAGATACTAGCCATAAAATTCACCATTTTGACAAACCAAAACCACCATAAAAAAAGAGCATGAAAAGTAGAAGAAGTTTCATAACTATGGTATAGTAAAATTTGGCATAAACCCTTACCTATTTGGCTTGGAATTTTCTTCTCTTTCTTCCCCTTTCCATGCCACCTTAAGAGCTGAAACTTGCTACCAAAAGTTAGTTATGGGTAAGGGAGAAAGATGGCATGACACGCGCATGCGCGCGCACACACACACATTTTTTAAGATTTTTATAACCTTTTCTAAAACATTAATTTTGCCTATATATTTTAATTTCTTGGTTTGAACTTATTTTTTAGTATTTTCAAAAATTGACATTTTCACACTAAATTTCAGACTCTTTTCTTCATTAAAAATATTTGTTTAGAGGTTATAGAGATTTAAAATAATATAAAAAAATATAGTTAAAGTTATTATTAACCCAGGTCCTAAATTGTACACAATCAGGGATTTAATCAAATCAACTTCATTTGATTAGTCTACTAACTTTATTTCATAATATTATGACGAGGGATGTTTATTTCTCAAGTTAATTCTCATGTTTTCTAAATCCCTGATTTTTCCATTGGTTAAACCCGAATTGGCTCCTTTAATCCTTATTGGCCCTTTCTCTCCCTGTGACTCTTTAACTAATTCTTTCTATTCTTTAAAGACTATATTAACTTACAAAATAGAGAATATTACAAATTTTAAATTGTTGACACATGAATGAAATTAATAGAAGTAATCCTAGAATTTCTTTCATAAATCTCTATGTTGATTATTAGTGAGAAATGCTTATGTATAAATTAAATTAATATGATATCACACATGACGATAACATTGCATGGAGAGGCTGGTTACAGAACACTGGTTGCTAATAACTATTTTGTTAGCCTTTAGTGCGCCTTAGCTGATACCCAAGCTAGCAAAGGATGCAAGAGATGTTAGCCCTATGTAATGGCCATCACAAAGGGATGTGATTCATGTAAGCTAAGAACTCACAAGTGTTTGGTTATTTACCCACATAGGTTATGGTCCTATGATTGTTTAATTACTTATCCACATGGACTGTATGTTCATAAGTCACAATTATACCTATATGTATGCATCTATCTAGGGGACTTATCATATGTTTTTAACTATATTTCTAGTATTTTTAGTATATCTTTTCTCATTTCTATGTATTACGTAAATATTAAATATATCAGTAATTTAGTTAGTTTTAATTAATTTTTAGTAACTAAATAAGTCTAATAGGGTTGTACTTATATGTGTTGGAAGGACACTAATGGCTAGTCAACATTGAAATACTTCCATTTGACCCCTCAATTAAATCTATTTCTAAAGATGCCCAGATTTCACTACAACTCACATAGACACTATTTTGCATTTTTTTTAACTAATCAAACCAACCTAGAAAATTCCTATTCTTGGTCTACAACTTCCCCTATATGTTGGATAACTTTCATAAAAATCTTATGAAAAAATAACATGGCTTAACCCCATTAACCATCCATTTATTCAAAATTGTTCAAATCCATCTAAATTCTGCTATATCCCATTTTGATAAATTTTTAGTGGACTTAAATGCACTTTTAATAAAACTAATTTTTTTAATACTCTTCTAAACATATTGAATACATGATTTAAAAATAACAACATGCATTATCATGCATTTATTTATTTATTTTCCAAAATTGTCCTTTTTAGTACTTCTATCTTGATTAAATGCATCTTATAGACTAAATATTCCTTGATCCATCCTATAACTCTCCCTTTTTCTTACAATGTATCATTAAACACCCTAATTGCACACATGACTTCTTATTTTAGCATCATGTGTTCCTTCTTTTCTTGAACTATGATCATCCACACCTTTATAGAAGTTTCATGGGTAGACAACTACAAAAAAAACATGTGTTTTTGTGATGACTTTTAGTGACGATAAAAAAATTAGCCGCTAAAATGAAGGATTTAGTGGCAAATAAAGTTAGTCATCACTAAATATTGGTGCTAAAAGTATGTATTATTTATTGCTAAAACCTTTAATTGCAACTCTTTAAAAAGTCATCGCTAAATATATTTTGTCACCTAACAGAGTTGTCACTAAATAGCTTTTTTGCGACCACTCATTGATAGTCACCGCAAAAGACTATTCATGTTTTTTCACCCACATAAAGAAAAATTCATTTGAAATCTTTTAGTGACCACATGTGTATCTTGCTACTAAATTGATTTTTAGTAGCCATGTGACATCGCCACTAATGATGTCATTTGTGACCACATACATATAGTTGCCACAAAAGCACTTTTAATTTTTTGATGAGACCAACAAACTTTGGAGGAAAACTTTTTAGCAACCATATATTCCATTTGCCATTAAAGATATTTTTACTCGCCATTTCTTGTCACCGTTAATAATGTCATTTCTTGTATATGTTTATGTTTTTCAAAATGTTGGATGTTACAAAATGATGTATGTTATTAGAGATTTAGAAAATTTATTCTTCACCATTTATAAGATTATACAATCTATTTTAGCAAACAGGATTGAAGAAAATAATTAAAAAAAATACTATAAATATGAAAAAAAACTCTTTAACAATGATTAAAGTCAATGCTAATAGTCTACTTATATTGTTTATAATAGTTGATGCTAAAGACATCTTTAGTGGCAACATAAAAGAGTTGATGCTAAAAGGAAACCTTTAGTGGCAAAAGAAAGACTCGCTACAAAAATAGATATTTAGCGACCACAAATGTCGTCATTCATAAAATACTATTTAGCCTTATCGAAAAGCTTTGCCACTAAAAATGTATATTTGTCATCACCACTAAGTGCCAATTGGAAAACTATATTTAGCGTCAAGATATATGTCATCGTTAAAAGCCCATTTAGCGATAGCAAAATATTGTCAGTACTCATGTCCCTCCAACGGAGGCTTCTTAGAAGACCAAATAAAAGGATTTTTACAATGAATAAGTCACTGCTAAATCAATTGAAGGAAGGAGTTGTCGCTAAAAGTATGTATTTAACGACCACATCTGTGTGCAAAGGTCGTCGCTAAAAGTGTTTTTAGTGTCAAATGACTTTGTCATTGCTAAAACCATACATTTTACGACCACTTCTCTCACCTCTAAAGTCTTATTTACTATCCACTATTTATAAATTGCCATGTAATAGCTTTATGTGGCGAAGCTTGTTGCCACTAAAAGTATTTTTTGTGACAATATCAAATTTAAAGAACTTTTAGTGACAAAATTTGTTGCTTATAAATGCCGCAATCCCAAAAGTTTAAAAGTTTTAGTGGCAAAATTATATATATTTAGGGGCAATCTTTGTTGTTGACATGTCAACAACCCTTTCTGGCTGTTAAATTTTTTTAGCAATGGCTGTTGTTGAGGCGACTTAACGACAACTAATTTGTCAATGTTAAATATTTTTTGCAGCGACTTCTAGTATTTTAGTGATGACTTTTGTCATTGCAAAAACCATAATTTTTTTGTAGTGTTTACATTTTATAATCAATCTTTGACCATGCAAAATTAACAATTAAGGTAACATGTAATTCCCTAATCCTAGTTAATATTGTCATACTCAAGTGTTAATGACAATCAACATTTAATAAAATTTATATAATGCAAATAATAAGGAATTTCAAATTATACACACACACACATTTATTTTCATTTTATTTATTAATAACTATTATTACTATTATTATTATTATTTTATTTTTGTTCCACATAGCAAAGTGTTAATATTTCATACCAACCTAACCATTTACTCTTCATACATAAAGGGTTGCCTTTGCATGAATTTTCCTAATGGTAAGGTTTCTCATTATTTATTGAGAATTTCCTATCTTATCAAAAATTTATATACAACTATAATTATAAGAAAACATCACCAAATTTTTGCCTTTTATTGGACAAAAAATGCATAAATCACAATCATACTAGTTTCCTAATTTTGAACATTTAACTTATACACACAGGTTCTAATTTAATATAATTGTTATTATTTAAAGGAAAAATTCAAAATTTATATAACCATTTAATCAAATTTAATGTGTTTTTATATTGTTATATTTATTTAATTAAAAGAAAAAAGGGAATGTTATAATACTTAATGGCTTCAAAGGGCACCAAATAGAATACCTCTACATAAGGATGGCCATTATGTACTTTAAAGATTCTAGGAAAAGAACATTAATTCTTCAAGAGCTTTTATTTTAAGGGTTTTCTAAGTTTTGTGGTGCTTTGAATATATGTTTACTATTTTGATTCTCTACAAGATAAGTAAAATTTAGAACTTAAAGAATGATGGATAAATCATAATTTTTCAAACCTTATGCTTCAAAAGCTTGTATTGAAACTTCTTGGATAACCCTACTCACCATTATGAAAGGAATTAGAACACTAACTCTTTCATTCACTCACTCAAAAAGAACAAGATGAATCTAAAAGGGCTAAAAACTTAGTTTATGTTCATACTAATCTTTGTCTTCTATTAAGGAGGAGCAAAATATAATCCAATAGATAGGTAAGATATGAGATGTTAATAGATATTATTAAAAGACATTTGATGAGGTTAAAGACCTTGAAATTGCAAATTTGTATCTAGATGAGTTGAAGTTAGAACAAAATCTTATAAAGAATCTTAATAATATGGTAATGCTTATATTATGTTATGCCATATATATGTATCTATATCAGTGCTTATTGAGATGTAAGAAATTAAGAATATACCTCAATTAATGTTGGCTAGTCAAAGCTAGAAAGACCTTATAAATCACTAAATCTCTAAGAATATAATCTAGTTAAAGACTTTAAAATATCATGCTTCCAATTTTTAGTTGTTAGCTTTAATTTATTTTTCTTTACATGCATTTGTAAGTTTTATTCCAATGTTAGTTTTGGTTGTTGGTATAAGTTGTCAAACTTTTTTTATTACTTTTTTACCTATACTTATTAACTTAATCCTTATTATTAACTTCGGGGCCAGATTTAAGTGAATAGAATAGTCACAATCACTAATTCAAAGCACTAAGACATGATAAAAACACATAATTTTTAAAACTTTCTCTTCTATAAACCATCCATAAATAAATAATCATGCATACACAATTCCTACCTCTCTTATGCACCCAAATGGTATACTAAGCTAGAGTCAACACCAAAGGCAAATCTCAACAGTCTAGAACTACTTCTAGGTCTTTAACTTTCTATTATCATTCATCATATAATCTAATATCATATCTCAACCTCATATCTGTATTTAAACCAAAATGCCCAGCCATATAGTTTAAATACAAATATGAGGTTGAAGTATGATATTGGATTGTATGACAAATAGGAATAGAGAGTTAAAGACCTACAACTAATTATCAACTGTTGAGATTGATCCAAATAACCCATAAAATATAACCTTACCTATAACAACCCAAATGATTTAGTTTGAAACTTAAATTTGGCAAACAATTAAGAGACATATATTTTCAACAAGTCAAAGTTTTACATTTTTTAAAATTCTACAAAATATTTTATGATTTTTGTAAATTAGCCCCTACAAAGTTGTAACACACTAGACTTTCATACACTCAGATTTCACAACTCTTGAAAAGTCAAATTGATTCATTTTAACTTAAAAATTTTACAGCAATAAATTCAAATCATAAACTTTTCATAAACACATAATTTACATAAATAAGAGTTGTATAGCCAAAATTATAAATTTTTAAAATTAAAACTTTATTATGTCAAATGGAATCAAAATAGGTGATATAACTCTCTTAAACAAATAAAACTTAAAACAAATATGTGTATGTAAGTTATGATATTAAAAAAATGTATCTTTTTAGCCTATGAATTCATTTGATATAGTGAATGGATATAATAGTGCCACTAAAAGTTTTAAAATAATTGTTTTTATTGCCTATAACAATAAATGTCGTAAAAATGGCTATATAGAGCTAGTTTTCACATAAGTTGTTTTTAGTTTGTTTTTAATTAGTTTTTAGTTATTTGTAGTTATTGTCTTGACCTGAAAAGGGAGACATGATTGTCATAGAAATCCTTGTTAAATTTCTATGTATACTCAAATAGTACTCTCCAAATTGAAACATAATTTCATACGTCTTTGTTAAGTTCAAAACTTCACAATTTATCATAATTCATATCAAAATCATAATTGGTTTGTTGTAGAAAATTTGTCAAAATTTCACTTAAAATTGAGACATCTGAAATTATCTATAACTATACCAATCCAAAAAAAACAGAACCAAGAGAGTTCTACTATCAACCTTCAATCACTCAATGTCAAAATATAAACAAGGTAAAAATCCTACCTCTAGTTTGCGAAACTGGCTTTATCATTCACACACCCGCTCCCACACACACACGCGCACGCGCACATGCGCATACAGGTAGGCAAGTAAGCAAGCACACACAAAAAAGGATAGCAAAACCAATCATACCAAAACTTTAAGTAGGCAAGCACACACAAAAAAGGATAGCCCTCCTACTAATCACACTCTTGAACTATGTTGGATGAACATTTAAATACAATTCCATCTTCTGTGAAAATAAATAAAAGAATGATATGTAATATTTAATAAGTAGAAAATAAAATATTATAACTAAAGAGATGAGTAGATATAATGTCTTTTTAATTAAAAATAGAATTTTACATAATAATAATTAACAAAAATTTTAAGTATGTAAAGACATAAAATAATTTTTATAAAAAATCAAATTTACCAATCATTAAATTAAAAGAAGTATGAAATAATTAGGGTGTATGTGTGTATATAGTTAAATGATTTAAATTAATGAAAAATTTATTTATTATGTTATTAATGTAATAAAATAAAAAAACATGTACATATATAATATTTTAATCAAACATTTAAAAATTTATTACAAAAAATTGTTATGGTGAAAATGATTTAATAAAAATACATAATTAGATAAGTTCATACAAAACTCTAAATTCTAACATATATAACAATAGAGGCACACAATTCATGAGAGTAAATAACCATATATTTTGATATGAGCCCTTGATCCATGAACCAATGAAAAGCATTTAACTCAATACCATTTTGATACTCAAACATAAAAATCACATGGTGATATTCAAAATTCATCAAAGATTAACAGGATTACTATTAACGACCAACATTTTGCACAATCCAATCTCACATATATATAATATCATATAGTAAGTATTATTCATATACCAAAATTTTCCAAACAAATTATCCACAACAAAATTTCATAATCAATAAAATGGCATTTCATAGACATAAAATAGTTGAGTGATACTATAAAAAAATTTTTAGGCAAGTTTATCACCTTTCAAATTTTCAAAAATGACACTTTTAGTTATCATATCAATTCATATTCATTCTCGTAACACTAAACATATAATATATTATATTCTTAAATATTTAATATTATTAACAATATATACATAAAAGCACTATCTAAAATATCCATTCCAAGAAATATGAAAAATACAAACAAAATTAGAAAAATAAAAAAAAGTTAAACAATTGTAAAATTTATAATCTATTTACAACACTTGTCAAATGGTTATCAATCCTTTTATCATTGAACCATTGTTAAACCCCTCCATCCTCCATAGGGAAGGATTTGAAGTTGTCCCTTTAAACCATATCTGTAATAATCCAATTAAATATTAGAATTAATTTAAAATTTTTTTTAATTACTTTCCATTTTAATTTGTTAAATTTCCTTAGCCCAAATTAACTCTACTCTTACATTAGCTACAATCTAGTTATTACATATTTTAATTTAGTTTATTTGCTACTTCCTCAATTCCCACTCCTAATGTTAACACTACCTAAGCTGCTAGGCAAGTACTTACAATTTTTGAAAGGAGATTATCTCATATTGCCTACTTAAATTGTAAATTGGCCCATGAGATTTCCCAACCATTAATTAAAACAATTCACTGTACTTCCAAAATTAGTCGATTCATCTCATCACGAGACTTGGCTAATAGAAAAACATAAAGAGAAGAATCTCTTTTGGTTTACACTAAACACAGTCTAGACATGAAGTTAGTAGCTTCCCTATCTACCCATGGACGCTAAAACATTTGCCATTCACCAAAATGTGTAACCACCCAAGGAAACCCAATCACAACTCTCGGCTACATCCAAAACCGAACTAGAGATTTTAATGTGGAGGATTGAGCTATTAGGTACTGGAAATTTCAGAGTTCAAATGAAGCATATATGTGGGTAAAGGAAGCAGACAACAAAGGGAGAAATATCGAACTTCAGGAAGAATATGCTGAACTTAATGAATGGGAATGACAATTTTCTAAGCCTCAAATATCAGAAGAACACAGCAACCTACAGCAGTTCTTTACCTAAAAAAATTCGGCCCCTTCAAGAAGGGGGGTGAGGGACGAAGACTGCAGCCACAACACATATGGAGGCCGGAAAACAGAAACTCAAATTTTTAAGCCTCTAGAGGAGCAATAAGCAACACGATTCAAGAAGGACGCACATATGGCAGAAACGAAGTGCAGAAGAGAAACTCAATATGCTCACATATGTCTTCCAACCTATACTTGGGTCTCATCACAGAATAGAGTGTGTCAACAGAAATTGATGAAGTCATAGCCAATAGTGTTGGCAATCGAAATAGTAGCAATGGAAGGTGCAGAAAAAAGAATCATCATCAAACAAGAACTTACACTCATCCCTAAATGCTACAGCAGTGACGCTAGAAGGCCACGAGCAAAGCTTCGGTTACCTAAAAACTTGGGAGATTCAAAGTTGACCAAAACAGGGGATGAAGTATTAACACAGATTAAGAAAAGAAAGAGGGAGGCTCTTGGTATCTGACAACCCACGAAGAAGAAACAACAGAGCCATACAATGCACGAAAGACACGGAGAGTCGGGAGAGGGCATGGAAGGGAGGACAGGGTAAGCACAAGCAGGAAAGGAAGAGTATACGAGAAGCTTCGGGAGGCAAACTTAGAGGAAAACACGTGTCCTATTGCTAGAATACCTCAGGGGCATGTCAGCAATTTTAGGGAAAGAGAAGGGACTGGAAACAAATAAATAAGTTTTGCAACTTTGTCGTCGGATGAAGCTTCAATAAGCAATCAGAAATAAATGGTCAACTTATGTATGAGTTTTCCTTAACTGAGTTCGTGTTTTCACAAGATTTAATTCAATTAAATTATTATTGTTATTACTACTTTTAAGTCTTATTAGTTAAATTTTTATTATTAATTAAATTATTATTATAATATTTGATGTAAGATCCACTAATAACTTGTTCTTGAGAATTTTTAACAATTTGTCCCACACTCTCGGAATTGATTAGAAACAAGAAATACACAAATAAAAAATTAAACATAAGTCAATAAGTAAAACTCTAAAAGAACCCACTTCTTGAAACCCTAACTTTGGGACGCTACAAAAGATGATCACTCTTTTGATAAATCAATTATTCTCTTAAGAATACATAGAATGCAAAAGAACCTTCACACACTATAAAAAAATGTAATTTTTATTATTTTTTTAACTACATATGAGGCCTTTATATAGGCAATAAGAGATCTAAATTTTTTTAAAAATAATTCCCTAGAGGTGGCATCATCTATTACATGAATTTGGAAGATTAAGAAATGGTACCACCAAAAAGAAAAAGAAAAGAAATTAAGGGTTTGTTTGATTTCTTATTTTTAAAATAATTTTTTTTTGTTTTTAAGAAAAAAAAGTAAAAAAAAATTGTCTAATAATGTATTTTTATTGTAAAATATAAACTAGAATTGTGTTTTCAGAAACAAAAAAAAAATCAGAACATCTTTTAGATATTTTGTTAACTTCTATTTTACAAAATTAGGAAAAAGAAGGAGAATAACGATTTTTCATAATAATAATTCAAACAGATTTTTTAACTTTTTAATTTTCAAAATTTGTTTTAAAAAATATCTATTTTAAAAATATTAAAACCAAAACAAAATTAAATAGGTCTTAACTTATTCTTCAAACATAAATTTTGACCACATGACCTTATTCAAACAATTAAAATAGAAACTTCTTACATGGTCTAGAAATTAATGATCACATGTTAGTTACATGAGGCTTTAAGCGAGCTCTTCCAATCTAACTACTTTTATGCCTTCAACTTCAATAGAATCTTGGGCTATTTGGGAGTATATTAACACACTACTTAGAGCTCTTTGGGCAGCCATCAAATTCTTATAAATGGGCTCTAAGTTTTGTAATTCATGGATCAAACAATTAAGGGCTTCTTTCATTACTTTGGATCTTTCTCTTGTCATTAGGCCTCCAACACCTTATAATGGATCTTTAGGCATATTGGATTTGAATTCTTGGATTTTAATAGATGAATTTCGTTAAGCTCCTTAGCCTCTATGTTTAAACTTCATTTCAGTTCTAACATCATGCTCTATGTGTCCCAAATCATGTGTCACACATTTAGCAACTTGTTCAAACTTTTCATGATGGTCACACCATGCATTGTCTCTTGAAGGTGGTCATAGGAGTTCCATGGTACTTCATCAATATTGTTATTATTTTTCTTTTTGTGGACATTATAGTGATGTTTAATTTTCATTTATAATAAAATAAAAATTTAATTTGTGAACTCATTTTGTTTCTTTTGTGTTTTATTTAGTTGTGGTAGGTCAAAAATAAAAAGTTGGAACCTAACTGTTTCATCTTGGAAGTGAGGTTTGTACATTAAGAAAAAGTATAAATCAAGTGGATAGAGCAAGGAATTAAAGGAGTGATCTTAACCTACTATTTACTGCATTTTTTTTTTTGCTTCATGATTCTTATTCATGTGCTTATATGCTGAATTTTAGTCCCCACTTGTGTTGTTCCTTCTTAAAATTCCCCTTGCTGTAGTTATGACTATGACTAAATGCTAAAACATGAACTTGAAAATTTTATTGAGAATAATTAGCTGTGAATTTTGCCATGCATTTGTGTGTGATTAATGGTGGATATATTTATTATCACACATAAAAATTTCAAAACCACTTGAGATGAATTGATATATGAATTTTGCAAGTTTTTAGTCAACATTTTGTTTTGATATGCATAATCACTAAGCTGACTTTGATGAATTATTGGAAACAAATCTGAACAAGTTTTTACATGAAACTAGTGTGAAAAATTTTCTCTATTTATGTAGTTTTTAGAAAAATTTGGTTTATGCTATTTCAGTATCATATGATTGAGACATTTACAAATGAATGCACATTACTCTATTTTGTTTAGTGTTGGAATTTGTTGTTAATGTGTTCACTTTGTGAATTTTCTGGACTTAATCATGTAACCTTCAACTAGTGAATTTTATTTTATCTTATTTAGTATTATGTATTTATGTTCCCATAAATTTTTAATGCATTTTAAGGGATGTTTGCTAGTGGATTTCACCAAAACATCAACATAGCTTTGTTTTAGCACAATTTTTTCATTTGTTGAATTGTGTAACAAGGAGGTGCTATTTTAGCAGAGCTTTAATTTTAGCTAGTTAGGGTGTGATTGAGTAGGTGAATACACAAGGAAATGATTTGTATTGAGTCTAATAAGAAATGATGCATTTAATACTAGAAAAAGAAAAAAAAAATAGGGAATGGTAGCTTAGATCACTCTTTTGGAAGAATTAGGGATGTTCCACACTTTTGTCATTGTTTTTTGTTTCTTAGTTTTTACAACTTTTTGTTTATAGTTTTTGTTTTAAGTTTAGAGGAAAATCATCTCAACTTTAAATAAAAATATTTAGTTATAAAATTTGGTGGAAGGAACAAGTTATTTATATCATTTTTATACCCATAAGTTTCAATGAGTCTAGTATTCACACCTTAAAGAGAGCATTTTTCTTCAATTTTTTTTTTCTTTTGGTAGAACTAGTTTAGATGTTTTTATTTATATTTTTGTCATTTATTTTTCTATTATAGTAGTTTAGTTTTATTTTATTTTTATTTTATTGCTTATACCCCTAAGGTGTATGGTTGGAAAGAAGTGCAACATGAAAAATATAAGGTTGTGTATCAATAGCCATATTTAGAATAATTGTTAGTGTTGAATAATTTAAGTGAATTGAATTATATGATAGGCTTTGATCTAGGACACTTATTTTATATTTTCATGAGTTGAAATCTTAGGTATTGTAAAATTTGTTAATATGATTTTAAACATTTGTTGATACCATTGAGCCTTTAAACCTTACTCTTTTTAAATTCACCACTAGTATTTTCTTTGGGCTTTGATTGCATATGCATATGACACATAATTTTCTCCTTATCATTTGCATTATTTCATCTAGCTTAAAATCCATGATATACCCTTTTGAAGAGAATATATGAGCATATTATTTTATGTTGAAAACAAAACTTTGGCTAGATGAGGTTGCTATTTTTTATGTGAGACATGCAAATTAGAAGATGAAAAATAGCAATTATGTTATAGTTCTTTCTCTTTGTGAAACTTGTAATATGATGATAAGGAAAAAGAAAAGAAGACACCCCAGAGGAAAGAAAATAAAAAGGAAAAAAAAATTGATAGATCAAAATGATCGAAGCTAGGGGGTGTTAAAAGTAAAGAAAAGGAAAGAGGAAAAATAGTTTGTGTGGGAAAGAGAAAAAGAAAGAAGAGGAATATTTTATCTTTTTGTGTGTTATGCTTTAGTGTATATCTCTTGACCTTGATTATTATATTCCTTATATCTTTTTCTTGTCATAGCCATTACACAAGCCACGATATAAGTTTAAAAGACCTATTCATTAATACGTTATGTAATTGCCTACATTAGTGGAGAGAGAGTAAAAGAGAAAGCATATGAAGCTCCTACAATACCTATAGTAAAGGCATATTATTTAGTTTGATTTGTATAAGTTTTTCTAATGCTATCAATTAAATCTCTACATGGTTATTCACATACACACTTTATGAATTTGAAAAAACTTTTATTAACTATTGAACTCTAAGACTCGTATGCATTAGTTTCATTTCTTGACAATTATATTTTAATGCAATAGTTGAGGGTAAAAATTTGACACTATTAGATTATGAATGCCTTGAATATAATTACATGTTATGGCTTAGTAACTTAAATAATATTTTTATTTAAGTAATGTGACATTTTGGCCGTGAGATTATTTTATGAGTTAATAGAAATGTTTGTTACCAAAGTGACTCCTTTATAAAGATTCATAAAACTTTCTCTAAACCAATGATTTGTAGATTTTTTACCCTTGGTTTTAAGCATATAACTTGTTATAAATGTTTTGTTGTGAGTATAGATATTTTATATTCTTTTAATGTCTTTAGTTAGATGGAATTATTATGCATCAAAGTTTATGAATTTTACATATTAATGGCTCAAATCTAATTAATAGCCAAATTAATCAAATGATGAGAAAATTGTTTATGTGTATTGAGTAAGTCAATGTTAGTTTCTCAAATTTTCTCATTTGTGTCATCAATATCTTAGACCCAATATGATTTAATAGTGATAATTATATAAGTTGAGTTTCTAAATAAACATCTCATTTGATGACTCTCTTGATGTAGTTGATTAAAATATGTTAAAGGCTTGTAGGATTAAGAAAAATAAAATATTATTAAAATTTGTGTACTAGTGAACCTTATTTAGGAATTATTAAGGTCTCCTAGTGTGATAAAACAAAATTTTCTTATTGCCTTAATATATATTGATACAGTTTAATAAATATTATTGAATATTTGTAACTTAAGAAGAGTGGGAGTGAAGTTCATTTGTATGAATTAGCATATAAAAATTTGTTGCAACTAATTTTGACATGTTTTAACTTGTCTCATGTGTGAGGTAATAAAACCCAACATGTTCAAGGTTTTCAATTATAGCTAAAATGAGTCACAATGTTTTCATTATTTTGGTAGTTTTTTTTGTGGTCAAGCAAATATATATGTTGACATATTATCCACATCATCAACAAGTTTGGATATTTAAGTAATCCTAGAGTTATTAAAAATTTATAAAGGAAACCTTGTGGTACTTGTAAACTAGTGAGAACATTAAGCTCACTCAAGACCTTGTTTGTTTTAACTACAAAATAATTTGTTTATCGATATTTGTGTATAATAGTTGAAGTTGTTAAATTGACATTTATAAGTGATCTTCACATAAAGTGCATTTTTTTATGAAGCTTTGGGTTTAGTTTGATTTATAATTAAAATTTGAAAATTTTCAATACAATTGTGTTAATGATACTTTGACATTACATATATTTTTCCTTTCATAAATATTTGTAGTAGGGAAATAGTTTTGTTAAGTTTTAAAATTATATTTGATTGTTTCCATAAAATATATGTTTACAACTTCACCACTAAGTGTTTTTATTACTGGAGCATTTCTAGCTCATTTATGAGGATAGACATGTCTCATGATATGTTGAGTTGACGTGAGTTTTGAAATAAAATTTGTAACTTCATCAACTAGAGTTTGATTACCTAACTAAAGGTTTAAGACCCATATACTTTAAAGCACGCTAAATGGATATTTTATGATCTTTTAAATTAATGGGAATTTAGTTCATTTTATTTTATTTATATTGTTGCCTCATTAATCTAGCATGCTTTATTGATGATGATTATTATATTGATACTTTGCTAGTACAAAAATTCAATTCAACATATATCTTAAGAGTAAGATATAATATCTATCTTAAGCATGACCATTGTATTTGTTATGTTTCTATTAATATTTTTCCTGTGCAAATATTGGATACAACATTTATCTTAAGAGTAATATATAATGTCTATCTTAAGTATGATTATTGTATTTATTATAGTATGTCTCTATTGGTACTGTATAATAATATCGAGATAAATTTACTTGAGACATACATGTTTATTTTAAGCAAGTGATTTCTCCAACTAGTTGAGTATAAATGATACTAACAAATTATACGAAGGACTAATAAGAAATAACATAATTTTTTATCACTTTTGGGAGTTGTTTCTTACCACACTTCTAGACTTATAATCTAGTTAGTATGATTGTTGATGTGTGTGACTATGGATTGAGATTATGTCAACCAAGAACATATAATTGCTATTATCCCATATTGACAATCATGTGAGATTGGATTGTGTCTATTGTGTCATTTTAGAACCTTTTTCAAAAGGTTTGCACATAAAGTTTTGTTATCTTGTTAATCTGAGAGTCATTTTACAAAAGAAAATGAATTTTCTTAAAACACAATTAATGTGGCATAAGTGAGAGAGTTGAAAATTTCTAATTCTAGGCTCATATTAATTGTACAATTTTGTTTTTTTAAATATGTGTTGGCTAATGGTTCATTGAAATATTATAGGCCCAATTTATTTTGTGGTCATATGGTTATTGGGCTTAATATAACATGATTTAAATAAGTTTGATTAATGGTTAAAAGTGTGACCTATTAGGTTTTACTAAAACTTACGATAGGAAGACCTAATAAAACATTACTTAAGGAATGTTAGATCCTTTCACTAGCCATAATCCATGTGTCTATTTCATAGAAAGTTGTTATTAAGTGAAGGGTCATAGAAAGGAAGAGCTAACTCGTCGTGCATTAGATTTAAGCATAACAACATGGAGTAATTAGATAATATCTATCCATTTTATTTGATTTAATGTTTTAAACATCATGTAATCAATATATTGTATATCATACATATCTAGATCTATAAATTGTATAAATAGATTACATAATCTATCTTAAAAAAAGTAGCATCAATATATATATATAGTCATTTATATTATGGTGAGAACAATTATCATAACAATAATAAAGTCAAATAGCCTTTTATGCACAATTTAACATGTTTTACACTTATATATTACAAAATGTAATAAATATGGTATGTTATATTTTGATAAAATTAAATTATGGAAATTTACTATTAGTTTATATGAAAAACAATTTAAAGTTATTTATTGGAAAAAGGATCTTATTGTGGTTTAATTAGTTCAGTCACCATTTCGATCATTGGATTAAAACAATTTAACTCGGTTCAATTGCATAGATGATCTGATTATAAAACTTGGAATAATTTAATGGTTAGATTCAGTCAAATTGGTTTGAGTCCAAAAACTAGAATGTCAGTGAATTGGCCTAGCAATAGGAGATTGTGTGATATTAGATGTTTAGTTATATTTTCAAAATTTAATTGTGAATTATTTTGAGTTAGGTTTGTTTTCGATTGTATTACAATAATATTAACTGAAGTGTGCAGAAATTCTTTCAAACACTACTTTGACTTTACTATTTTAAGAAAAAATCAGTGAATAATATTAGTCACACAATTTTCTTTTCTTTATAGATAGATGTAATGCATTTGAATTATTCAAAGTAGGTCGTATAAAAAATGCTATATATGAGATTAATCTTATTTAGATTTAATAATAACATTCTCTCAAGTTTTGTTTTAGTTTCCAAAATTTATTTTGGTTTAACATAATTCTCAAAGTCTCATGCAATTCTAAAAATTTATTTTGGTTCAATGTAGTTCGCAAAGTTTCAGTAATAGTTCAATATTATTGTTATTTTTCCTTATGACGTTCACTATACTAATGAAAATGTCCAACGTAACATCACATATGTTGTTTTATGAGTTAAATAAGATATAGAAGCAAAAGCTACACTGAATTGTCAATTCCATCATTTAGAGTCAAGAAATCCAACTCTTTAGCAAATGAAAAAATAGCATTAAACTGATGGAATTAGCAGAAGAGTGTAATGTCAATTTAAGTTGAATATGAGCTTCTATGTTAGTGTCTTATTTAGATCCTAAAATCGTATGTGATAGTACATCAAACATATCTATTAGAGTAGACTTAGTGGTGTTATTAGGGAAAAAAAGACAATATTGAACAGTTTTTAAAACTATGATGACAATATTGAATCTTTTTTAAAAATTTTAAGAATTATATTGAATTGCAATAAACTTCTGAGACAAACAAAAATTGAGTGAAATTTTAGAAATTATATTGGATCAAAGTAAACTTTTGAGACTAAAATAAAATTCGAGTAAAATTTTAATGACTAAAATTTTATTTTTGCCTTTAATAATTTAGATATAAAAGTTTGTAATGAAAAGTTATTTGGGTAAATAGCATTTTTGAATGCTAGTTGGACGAGGGGCTTCAGTAAAAATGGATGCTATCATTGATTATTATTAGTAGTTAGCTTTTTATGTATGTAGCGAATGAGGTTGACGCACCTGGATACTGCTTTTGTGGTTGTTGGCATTCGAATAATTGATATTAAAAATATAACTTTAAGTATATAATTGCTATAATAATACAATTTGTTAAAATTAAAATTCAGAGACACATAATAATATAAAAATTAAAAGAGACAAATTAAATATTTTAAAATTTTAAGAACATGTGTTGAAAATTTTAAAAAATTATACTAGATAGATTAAAAATTGTGAAAGAAAATAATATATATATATATATATATATATATACACAGGCTGCCCTTAAAATAAGGAGCCTGGGTCCCGTCCCTAGGGCATATTGTCCAATAATAGTTCAAGTTAGAACCTTTGAGGGAGGTTCGCCGTAAGCAACTTGCATATAAACACAATAAAGAAGTTCAAGTTGTTCACACTGGCAATTCAAACTTCATTTTTATTAATGTCATGACTACCGCTGTTCCATGACAGAACAACCCCAGAATCATGTGCGGGCTTTCATATGCCCAATGTGAAGATGTGAATTCATTTTCTATTCACATACGAGAAGAAAACAAGAGACAGAGACCTTTTTTTTTTTTGAGAAAATGAAAAAAAAATTAATTACAAAACAAGCACAATCCTCTAGGAATAGAGAATATGAAAAAAATGAAAATAAGGATTAAACATTTAATATCACATTCGTCTTAATATTAAAAATGAAATTAATGTAATGTGAATTATAAGTTGATTAAACAAAAAAAATGTTGAAGTTATATATGCAGTTGTTTGAGATTGCAATCGTAATTAAAAAAATTGGTGTTTTTTTTTTCTTTGGCTAGAAAGGATCCCTGTCTCCCACAATTACGCAATTCTGACTTCTGAAAGAGAGTAAATGCATATTTTTGTTATTTTTTTAATATAAAATCAGTGTTGTTCCTTGCTTCTAATTTTTCTCAATCTTTTTACAAATCTCTCATAAAAATGAGGTGGTAACAAATGTAGATTAGGCTAATATTTCTAATAGGAAAACAATTTTTAAACATATAGTGCATAAGATGCAAAGAATGAAACTGCGAGGCGAATCGAATAAATATTTTATAGAATTTCATAATAAAAAAGTATACATTTGTTCTTTTATCAAATGATTTTATAATTTGTTAAATTTTAAAAAAATTGATTATTTTATATTGATTAAATATATATTCTAATACTTGTTATATTATATAAATAATAAATATATAAATATTTTGGTTAAAACATTTATTTTGTATTAAAAAAATATTTTAAAAATAATATAACCGTAATTTGAGTATCAGAATAATTTATTTTTATTTTATTCATTTAAAGATATTTTGATATCAGTTTAGCTTAGACTTAGTTATTGATTTTTTTTAATTTAAAAAAAATCATAAATGATTGAGTTATTAAAACAGCTTGCAATAAAAGGAATTATTCTATTTATTGATTACTCTTTGTAAAGAGAAAGAAATTTATATGCATTTATTATATTTTTTTATTATGTTATTTAATTAAAATATGATGAATATATAATTATTATAATAAGTGTATGATTTTTTATAAATAATTATATATATTTTATTAAATTATATATTTATTATGATATTATTAAAAATTATATATTTATTATATTTTAATTAAAAAATTTAATAATAAAAATCTGCGTTTAAATCTATTCCTTGCAAAAATCAGCAAGGGAGAGAGAGAGTCCTTTCTCAGTCTAGGAAAGTAAACAGGAGTCAACATTAAATAATTTGCCGGCCTTCCTTAATTAATGGCATAATGCAAGTCCAGTCCACGCGGTTGATATCTTCTCTCTTTCCGCTTTCTGCCTTTCTTATTACAGTTACGCACCGAAACACGAAAATCATTCAATAGAGAGAAAATTGAAACAATGATTTTTTTTGTTTCTTTTTTTTTGTTTTGGTTTAAAATATTCGAGTGTAACCCCTCTAAATGCATTCAAGCTGTCACTTAACAACTTCAGCATCACCAACCAGGAGCTTTCCATAGTCGCTGTGGATACCAAGTTATCAACAAATGCACGCGCTTGTGTACATTTTCTTCGTCCTTTTCAGAAGGAACCCACATAATTAAACCAGATTCTTGATCGTTTCGTCTAGAACGCGGATAATTTAAACATTGGAACCTGTTATTGAAGACCCAGATTTCAGTTTTCTTTTGAACGTTCATTTGTGGCTGATTTCTTTACAATGTGTGACTCGAAGTTCAAAATGTTGCTTCTATGTTTACCCTTCTGGGTTTGCTTCGGAGGATTGGCTATGGCGGCGAGTGATGATAGTAGTGGCAATACTAGACAACTTGATCAGACACCAACATGGGCTGTTGCTGCTGTCTGCACTTTTTTTATCTTAATATCCATAGCCCTCGAGAAGAGTCTTCACAAAGTGGGAACGGTACGTCCAAAATGAAACCTCTGTAATGAGAACTAAGTTTTTGCTTGTGCGTTTTCCGATGTACATAACTGTCTCGAATTGATTCTCCTTTTTTCCCTGCTTCAGTCATTAGCCATTGACCCGTGAAGCAGAATTGCAGATAAACTCTCGAGCATTTTTTCTTTCTTCAATTTTTGTCATTAACGGCGGGTGTTGAGAAAATTTGATAACGTTTAACGGGAGTTATTAGAGTGTCCATTTTTTCCTTTATTTTTTTAGGTTCGAATTTTGGTATAATATTCGAAATTCTAGAAATATATAGTTGAGCAGTTGGTCTATCTCCTTGGTTGAATATTATAGATCTTGATTGCTGTGATGATGTGTATTTATTCGGTCTTTCTTGTGAACTCTGTCCCTTTCCTGATGGAATTTTCTTTCAGTGGCTAGGAGAAAGGCACAAGAAGGCTCTGATTGAAGCTCTGGAAAAGGTCAAAGCTGGTAAGAAGTTATCTAATCAAAATATGTGAATATTTTTAATTTAAGGAACATTTTAGGTATTTGCCTGTTCTTAAGCTCTCCGTTGGGAAAAAAAGAGTGAATATTTTATCTTATTTTTCTCTTTGCAGAGCTGATGATTTTAGGTTTTATTTCACTGCTCCTGACTTTTGGGCAGAGCTTCATTCTTAGAATATGTATTCCTGCTAAGGTTGCAGACAAAATGTTGCCATGTCCATTTGATGGTACCAATGATGCATCAAATAGTGGAGAGGCACACAGGAGGAAACTTTTGTCTTATGAACGTAGATATTTAGAAGCTGACACTAGCTCTTTTCAATGCAAGAAGGTAACTGTGTTTCCACGCTAAATTTATTGAGGACTAAGCTTGACTTGCTTTATTGAAATAGACAAGAAAATGGGAACAATATTGGCATTATATATATACTTCTGATGTTTGTTTAATGTTCTTTAGCGAAAAGTGGTTCAGATTTTCAGAGTTCTTCTCACAGCCTAAATATACAATTAGATGCGTTAGAGTCATATACAAATATGTTTTCATCGTGATAGCTTCTTCCCTAGGATGCAAAACTATACAATTTGAGTCCACTTTCTCTGAATCTGTCACCTCTTAAATGCTTCATCAACATATTCAGCTCTCAGATATGTCTGTCAAGTGATGTTCTCACAACCAGACAGGGATATGAGCTGTATGCCTTTCCAACCAAGGTAGAAGAGATTCTTTAGTTTGGTGCACGTAGAACATACTCCTACACATAAAGTTTTAGTTTTTGAGCTTGAAACTAGCATTATTGAAAGAAAACATTTAAAAAAAAAAAGATTTCGTAAGAATATTTTTGAAAAGAATATATTTTATTTTTCAAAGAATTTTCTAGGTATATTAAGTTATTATCTTGTCTATCTTGCTTCAGGTATGTTCATTCAAAGCTCCACCCTTAAGTATGACTTAGCAAATTAAAATCAAATGCTTGTCTGTCAGTTTTTTTAAGAGTACTTAATATGTACTGACTGTGGGAAGATAATAACTTTTACAGTAATTATTAAGATTTCCCCTCATTTTTGGTTGCTTAATGCAAATCCTCTGTAGCTGCTATGTCTTCTCTCTCTCTCTCCCCCCCCCCCCCCCTTTTTTTTTTTCATATTGACCAATCAATTTAACCTGTTATGTAAGCACAGTATCAGAGTTTGCTATTTTCTCTTTCTGAATTTATTATTTGAAATTCTATCTTCTATGAATAGTTGCTTATCTAATTGTTTTTGGTGATAGGGACATGAACCACTTCTATCTGTAAATGGATTGCACCAGTTGCACATCCTCATATTCTTCTTAGCAGTCTTCCATGTGTTATACAGTGCCGTCACCATGCTGCTTGGGAGACTAAAGGTCTGCTTGTATATTTTTGTTGAATACTTCAATAACTTTTCCTTATGTGTGCATATTAAAGATACTGAAATGGTTTAGGACTTTTTTCCTCTAATTTTGGTAATGAGCCTTAAATTGAGTTAGTCTCAAACATACAATAAATCTTGCTAATGTTGTGAAAGTGTGTAACCCCCCTTCCCATGAATAAAAAAAAAAAAGACAGCTCGAGTAGTGCCTGTGTCATTTAAAAGTTGTAACTCCTTGTATATGCTGTTTTTCAATTCTGTTATTTCTTTCATTGAGAGAAGGAAAAATTATGTAGTTTTTGTTCAAACCTAGGTATATTTGCTCATATTCTATCCTTATTCTGGTTGTCAGTCAGTGTTGCTGCTAGTATAACAGGGAAGTAGAACATAGTGACAATAATGGTAGTAGGCTTAAGGCACTGTTGAAGATGATAACATTTATCCTAGACCAACCTAAGGTACATTGACTTGACCATGGACAAGCTGGAACCAAACTTGAGTGGTACAGGTGTAATGAATAATTAACATGTTTGAGAAAATGGATTTGGATGGTAAAAAAATTGCTATATATATAGTAGCCGGGGAAATTAACACCAATCATGAGGATTTGAATCTTGAGTGTTTAATGACAAGATGGTGAAAATAGGGAATGTAACCAGATTATTGCTCCCATGATCCTGCCTGGGTATGTGACTATATAGGTCTCTTAAGAAATTTTTTGGCAGCACAGCACCATGTTTTTTTGTGTTCATTTGAAGAGCCAAAGTAGATGTACCTATTGGAGACCTGTTTCAAAATAATCAGTGGTTGGTACTCATGTTTTTGATAAAGTAATTTGACTTTACAGAAAGATGATGTTGGTTGAAAAGTTTCTTTGTGCAGATTCGTGGCTGGAAGGCATGGGAAGAGGAGACTTCATCTCATGGGTACGAATTTTCCAATGGTATGACATCCAATAATGTATAAATGTGTTTTTCTTCTTACTGTTGAAATTACAGCTCCTCAATCTTACCACCAACTCTAGTTTGAGACACTGCTGCAAGCAATCTCACGCCTGCGTGGGGTATTATGTGTGCAGATACATCAAGATTCAGGCTCACTCATGAAACATCGTTCGTGAGAGCTCATGCCAGTTTTTGGATGAGAAATCTGTTATTTTTCTATATTGTAAGGCCCATTTTAATAACATTCTGTTATCTTTCTATATCATAAGGCCCATTTTAATAACATGCTAATTTTTTCACATGTATTTTCTTTTCTGAGGTAGAGTATAAAATTTTCTCAAAAAAGATAGCACAAGTGTCCTTGCGTTTGTTGAAACCATTATTGGTATTTAAAGTTTGTTGAATGAAACAAAGTATGTTGTGAGGTTGAGTAGCAAGCTGAGCGTGGCTTTTGTTGGAACCATCATAGACATGTTAAATTTATTAAAGGAAAAGAAATAATGTACTTTTGCGGTACAAGTTTCCATGATGCTTTTTTGGCATGATCATACACGTGTAAAATTTATTAAAGGAATAGAAATAAGGTCTTTTAGTGGCAATACTTGAGGTCTAGCTCACATAAATTGGGCAGTGAAGTAGAATAGTAAACTGGCCTGATGGTGCAAATTTTGTTCTATAAGATTAACCCAAGTTCTGCTGTTCTGTAACTTCACTTTCTCATGGTCTTTTCAAACTAATGTTGTACCATCTCAGCATCTATTACTTTCCAATTCCAGCGATGCTTCTTCAGGCAGTTTTATAGGTCTGTCGGTAAGGCTGACTACCTGGCCTTGCGCAACGGATTTATCACTGTGAGTCTTTTGCTTTATAGAATATGTTCTTTTACTGTTGGATTTACCTCTCATTTTTGACAGTACATTATGTATAGGTCCACCTTGCTCCTGGAAGTCAATTTAACTTCCAAAAGTATATCAAAAGATCCTTAGAAGATGACTTCAAGGTAGTTGTGGGAGTAAGGTAATAGAATTTTAGGATAACCTATTTGTAGTATTTTATTACGTGTGGTTTTTCCTGTTATACCTTTTGGGAATGTTGTATGCATGGTGTGCTCACCGTAGTTCACTGTATTGTTGGCAGTCCTGTCCTGTGGGCATCATTTGTAGTTTTCCTGTTACTAAATGTCAATGGTAAGCAACTATTTTCTTAGTGGATTCATTCAAAATTGATTAATTCTGCAATTTCAATTAAAGTATGATGGTTGGCTGGTTCAATATAATTTCCAGGATGGCATGCAATGTTTTGGGCATCCTTAATTCCTGTTGTTGTAAGTAGTCTGTTCTCTGCAAAAGAAATTTGCCAGATTGGTTATATCTTCAATTGAAAACCATCTAATTCATTGCAGATAATCATGGCTGTTGGAACAAAACTTCAAGCTACACTGGCAAAGATGGCTCTGGAAATCACAGAAAGACATGTAGTTGTCCAAGGGATTCCTCTTGTTCAAGGTTCAGACAAATACTTTTGGTTTGGCCGGCCCCAGTTAGTTCTTCATCTTATCCATTTTGCTTTGTTCCAGGTATTCAATGAGTTTCCATTTGGCAGAAACTAGAACAAATATTTTGTATTAATGGAACAGACAAATGGTGCAAACTATATCAAAATTTAATGTTGAATGCAGCCTTAATGAGCACTATTATGTTGGTAAACACTTGCTGATAATATGCCTTACCTGAAAACTTGTCTGTGTTTATTCAGGAAAATCTTATTACTTTGTTTTTGTTTGTTTCTTTGTTTGTTTTTTTTGTCCTTTTTGGTTTTTCTCTTTTCCTGGACATTATAGTTGGTAACTGGCGGATTTTCTTACTTGCAGAATGCATTCCAAATAACATATCTCTTGTGGATATGGGTAATGAACCATCTTCATCACCTTAATCTTGAATAATGTCTTTCTGCTGTCTATGCAAATTATGGTAAAGCCGGAACAATAAATGATTAACTCCTCTATTGCAGTATTCTTTTGGGCTGAAAAATTGTTTCCATGCTGACTACAAGCTTGCAATAGTGAAAGTAGCATTAGGGTAAGCCTCTGATCTGCGATAATATGGCCTTCTTAAATATGCTTCTCATACTATAAGTACTGGTTCCTGCATATGAAACTGTGCTTTTGACAAAAAAGAAAAGAAAAGGGTAAAGCGTAAGGGATGCATCGACCATTAGCATGATCAAAGCCTTTGACAATACCATAAAGTAATTCCCATAATTCTAATGGGTTTGCAGGATTGCGGTACTGTGCCTCTGCAGCTACATCACCCTTCCATTATATGCTCTTGTAACTCAGGTACCTGCATTTTATTACCTGATTTTCTCTCATTTCATCTGAGGTTTGTTTCCAAACATGCCAGATGCTACTGAGATATTCAGCGTACACCATCATAATTAATTATAAGCCCTTCAATTAACCTGTTCATATAAGATAACTCGGTAATATTGACTATTAGAGCAGTAGCTGTACATCCTACAAATTTTCTGCATTAATAAATAACATTTTTGTGGTGAACCCTGTTCATTTTTTTGACAGTAATTATGCTATTATCTTTGGTAAAACACTTGCAGATGGGTTCAACGATGAAAAAATCAATATTTGATGAACATACATCCAGGGCATTAAAGAAATGGCGCATGGCTGTGAAAAGGAAGGGAGGAAAGTTTGGGGGAAAGTCTCCTACCCAACTCCTTGGTGGAGGCACCATTGGTTCATCAGTGCACTCCTCTGGACCCACGCTACACCGTTTCAAAACTACTGGTCACTCCGGCCGTTCCTCAACCTATGAGGATCAAGTTGACTCTGATCTTGAAGCTGACCCTCGGTCTTCTTCACCTATATCAGCAAAAACCAACTTTAGTGTAAGAGTGGAACATGATGAGCAACATACACAAGAAATTGGAGCCCAGGGTCTAGGAGGAGCAACCAATGACCAAGCTGATTACTCCTTTGTCAAGCCAGACCCCGTCCAAAGAACAACGACATAGCTAGAATCATAAATTATTCTCTTCAATTATGAATTTTTTACATATATGTAATTTCCCTTTTTTTTTTCTTCTTATTATATAGAGTTAGTTTTGCACATGAAAGTTCTTGTTCACTGATTGCTTGCCGGTAATGGAATGGAATTGGGAACTTTAGCCTTGCTCTAAAATCAAAATCATGCTTATAACCTTTTTTTTTCATATGCTTGGTTCTTAGTTTTCAGTGTGCTTTTGCCATAATTAGTAGTAGTCTGATTTCTATCTTGTGCTATTTAGCACTCGAATCATCTTCTGTTTCCATAAGTAGATGTGTAGAAGTATCTCAATATCATTTACGTGTATTATGAACCCTAACTGACCAATCTACTCCCCTACATAATGGTGAGAGAAAACACACAAACACACTCAAAAATTGTGCTAAAGCCACCTAAGATCCATGTGCAACCTTGCTTGGTATATACAGACATACCACGTGTAAGAGCTCCTGGCGTTATTCCTATGAGACAGAACTCGTTATATATATATATATATATATATATATATATATATATATATATATATATATAATTTTTACACCAAGAAATTGTGGGATTTTGACTACTGTTTGAAACAAAGTTGTAAATGCTTCGTATCTACCAATACAAGTTTTTATTCCTAATATACATTAACATGAATATATATTTTTTTAAATACTATGGCAACTGTGACCCAATTACTATTATTTTTTTTTTAATTTTCAAATGGGTCACGGTTACCAAGAAACCGTGACCCATTTGAAAATAAAAAAAAATTGTATAAAATGGGGTGAAAAAATCCTCAAATATTTTTTTCATTTCTATCTCCGTCAAGATCTCCAGTTTTTTAGTTGTTGGTGGTGGTGAAAAAATCCTCAAGTATTTTCGTGAAAGGGAAGCACAAATTTTTGAATTTGTTTGATTTATTATTATTTTCTTCATTTCCTCCTAATTAAATTAATTAGTTTGATAAGTTATGTTTAATATGATATTGAAAAAATTGAATAATTTTATTTTCAAAATTAACATATGATGAGTAAAAAGTTAATTTCATTGAAGACAAAGAAATGAGAAGAGAAGTATAATTTTTAAAATAAGAATTAATATAAATATGAATGATAATGATTTTAAAAAAATGAAAGAGATTTTTAAAAAATTATGGCTAAGTGGTATAAAAAAAATAAATATGAAATAATTTAAATTTCTTAAACAAAAAAAAAAGACACAAAGAAATAGAAGATCATTGTTTAGGAAAAATTAAATAATATTATTTTAAACCTAATAAAATGATTGAAGATATATGAAATTTTTTTAAATGATTTTTTTTGGCATAATTGTTAAGTTAGTTTAAAAATAAAATAAAATTATAGGAGTAGTATGTTGCGGAATGAAAATAATTATAATAAGTAAACATTTATTAACCATGAAAGGTATAAAATTAATTTAGGAAAATGAAGATTAATTTTTTAAAACAACTTCGTTTAAACTAGATAAATAAGTAAGCGTGAAAAAAATTTTGATGAGAAATTAATAACAATTGTACAATATTATTAAACTCAATATTAAAAAAAGTAAAATTTTATAATTAATGAAAAGAAATAGTTATATTACAATGATATCTGTGCTTCCCTTTCACTAGAATATTTTAAGGATTTTTTGACTCCCACCAACAACTGAAAAACTGGAGATGTAGATGGAGATGCAGATGGAAATGGAGATGGGAAAAATACTTGAAGATTTTTTCATCCCATTTTATAAATTTTTTTTAAAAATTTTTAATTAGGTCACGGTTTCTCATTTAAAAATTAAAAAAAATAATAATAATTGAGTCATAATTTCCTAACAACGGTGACCCATAGTATTAAATTTTTTTTTATATTAATATATATTGAAAATAAAGACTTACATTGGTACTACAGTCAAAATCCCAAGAAATTGTATCCAACGAAGGCGACAATTTTTTAGTGATGAGCTGCATACCTCCCTTTTCAGAGTTTCACTCTCGAATTACGCAACCCTTTTTCTTGAACAACTTGTGTAATAATTAAATGAATCAATTGTACCTTTCGTTTTAAAAGTTTATAAAATTCCTCCATTTATTAAATTAACGTAAGTTTAATTGAAATGTTAATCTAGCTTAATGCGTGTATGATTGTTATGTGATGAAGTGACCCCATTTAATGTCTAGAAAATTAAAAATTGTTATAAGTCTTTGAATTTGATGAACAAAGTGCTCCTTTTTTTTTTTAACTTTTTTGGAACACTAGGTATGGCCACTTTATCAGTTTAAGGGTCATATAAAATTCGGTTATACCAGGTTAGCATGTCAAATAAATTGATGTCTATTTAACAAATAGATAGACTAAATTGATTAAAACAAATAATTGGAGGACAAAATTAAGATACTTTAAAAAAATTAAATTGAGAATTTTGTAATTTCTTAAAGATAAAAAGTAGTAATTTTTTCTCGTTAATTTTAGGATAGATTTTAACCCAATAGACTTTCATTTCTGATGGTGCTTCTACCATCCCACATACAGTTCATTCCCTTGAGAGGGTTTCGGAAATTGGTGGGTTAGAATCAATAGACTGTCTTGATTGGGAGGTTGTCCACTTCTTTTTAAAATTGCCAACCCAACGTCTTTAAAAGTGGGTAGCCTTTTTCACAATTAGTAGGAAATTCGAACATGATGGAAAAAGCGTACACCGGAGAAATTAGCTCAAACTGAAATGGTTTCTTGGTAACTTTTTTGTTTTTTGGTTCCAGTGTATTCTTCTAGTGGGCCTCATGGTGCCAACGACTTTCTTAAAAATATTATTTAATATCTCAACTTGTAGCATTTATAATGAGTGTAGCCTGTCATGTTATTTGCACTTTTAAAAAACTAGAAAGATAAAAACCTATATTCTTTCTAACAATTCGAGCTTTTGGTAGAGTGTGAGAGATTTGATCCCCTATTCATTATGGATCCGGATCCCCTGCAATAGGATACAGTAACCCAAAAAAATTGTTTTTTTTTTGTTTTCTAAGGTTTAAAATATGATGTAAAAGATAATGATTGCAATTGTGAGTATCTACATAATTAAAAATTTTGAAGTATAATATTTATTTTATAGATAAATTTTTTAATCTTTACAGTTGTATTTTTTGTATTTTATATCAAACTTTAAACCCTAAAAAGAAAAATATTAAAAATTAAAAATTAAAAAAAATGAATTTTGACTTATTGCATCGAGTACAGTACTGCATCATTATTTTGTGAGCCCTTTGGACTCATATTTTTTTATCCTCAAGAATTTAGATTTATGTCAAGAAGTTGAAGTTAGGTGTTACTTCTTAAGTATAATCTTTAAGGATAAGGAGTAATGTAGTTTAGTGGGACATGACTAGACATGTAGCCTAGGATCAACATGAGTTTTCAAAGATAGCTCATCCAATGTTTCGTATGTTTCGTAGCTCATAGCTAGAGCAATTACATGAGCATTAGTTGAGAATAATTTTTACGGGTACAAATACGTAGAAATATTTTGAATGGCTCTTTGATTAGAGGGATTAGATACGCAAAATTAAGTATGATTAAGATGGCTTGGGGTCGATGGAGACATTGAGTGGATGTTATGTTAATTAGATGATAGTTTAATATAACACTATTTACCGGTACCTTTCTTGTATGATTGTACATTTCATTTTTGCCGTATAACTTTGAGAACAAGACCGTGAAAAAGAAAAATAACATGTTGATACCCATGTGTATGTGTATGAGGGGAAGATGTTGTAAAATAATCATGGAGTACGTCCATATAACATGCAAGATTTGTACATTAATTTGTATAATTAATTAAATTAGATGAGTTCTAATAATAAAGATTTGTGTAATTATTAATTTAATTTAATTAATTAATTAATATTAGTATAAGATAAGTTCAAATAAAGTATCTACGTTAATTAGATAATTATTTAAATTAACAAAATATTTAAAATTCAATTTATTCTATTCAAATTCAAATAATAGGATTTATTTAAGTCATCCAAATTTCAAATGCTATAGAATTGTCTATAAATAAAAAAAGCTATTAGCAATTGAAAAAAGAACAACTAGACCCCATTTTCAGAAGGATTAAGTTCAAATAGTCTACAGAACCTCTTCCTTAAATGTTAGCCTCATCCATCATCGTTCTGAGCAAACATTTTCATGATACTCTGGACGTTTTTGTGAGACTGTGAACATCACATAAGGTATATTCAAACTTTTCAACAGAAAAACTCTAAAAATATCAGCTCACACCCTTTCTAACAATTGGAGCTTTTGGCAGAGTGGAAGATATTTGATCCTGACACATCCTAGTGCTAGATCGAGAAACAAGGGAGGGCGAGGCAGAAACTTGAAAAGGACCGGGGACCCTACTTTGCTAGACAGAAGTAGCACATGCAGAATAAGGCTTAGTGGGACCAGCCCTAAAGCTTTTTAAGAAAATATGCACTCCTCTTTGGATTGCATTAATAACAGTTTCCTTGTCTTGAAGATATATATATAGAGGGCCCTTATGGGACATTTCTATGGCTTTCAAGCTCAAATCACTATCCCAAGTTTTATTATTATTATTCTTATTGTTGTTGTTGTTGTTATTTTGCACTGCAAAAGGGTAAAGAATGCCTACAATGGAGGCCGAATGTGGCTACAATGATGGGCTAAATTCGTCTTTAGACGGGACATCTAGTGGCTGCAATATTACACTATAGGTGGGACTCCCACTAACTTTTAATAAAAGAACAATATTTTGAAGCCGAATCAAAACTCCATGATTTTCTATTTGAACCTTATACACACTTTTGATAATTTCTTTCTAGCTTTTTGGAAAGGAAATATTTCTTATTTCTTATTTCTGGGTTTTGTGCTTCGAAACATTCTTATTATTGTGTAATCTTATCTATGAGTGCCTATAATTACACAGAATTTAATAGACATTACTATTTTAAAATTGTATTTTATTATTATTAATTTTCACTTGTATTATTTGTGAGTACAATTTATAAACAACCTTGTAGGCTTAGCCTATAAGAAAATACCTTTTATGTTATATTTGAATCCTTTCAATTTTTGTTTAAAATTAACACTATTAATTAAAAAAATAGACACAATATGTAAGACTTGAAAAAAAATGACGGAATCCAAGTCTCACATTTGAATGCATGATTTTATAACTATAGTTAAATAAAGTTCATTTTATTTATCAGCGTCAAAATTATTGTTCAAAAAGAAAAGGGAAAAAAAAGTACCAAAACTAGGGATCGTTAATGAAATGGGATAATTTGTACTAGATTGCTGTTGCTTTCTTTCAATAAACAGTGAAAGGGAGTGAGCCACTTACTTTTGGATAAGAATTCCAGAAAAGCAATTTTTACATACACACACACACAACAAACAAGATTTAATTATTTTTTTTTTATTTTGGTTATTTTTTTAAAAAAGTAAAACATTAAAAAGTCTCTTAATTTTTACTACATAAATAATTTTTCTGATAAAAATTAAAAAAATTATCTTTATTATATATTTTGCTTCTATCAAAACAAAAAGAAAATATAAAAAAAATAATGGTTGTGAATTAAAAAAAAAAACAGTGGAAGATCCAGAGTTAGTAGATCAACGTGCTACTCAAGTAGAGCAATGGATGATTCCTATTTCTAGATATTTTTTATTATACTTTAATATTGAGTGCCTCTAAGTTGATATCATAATGAAATTAGTGCAGCAAACACGAAACTTTAGCTCGGTGGACATTTGGCTTTCAATTTCTCGCTGCTATTCCATTTCAGTGAAGTTGAGAATCACCTTCCTTTGATAGTTTTGAAATTCAATGCTTGGGTTTGAATCATGACCTCCTAATCTAATGCTACTAATCTCGGTTCCATTATTAAATTCAAGGTTCAAGGTTTTAAAAAAAATGTGATAAGAATTTATAATCTTATACGAATACGTTAATCTCCCTCCATTATTATAAACCTTTCTTTCCTCAGTTGTTTTCGTCAATCCTTGATAATATATGTAGAAAAAAATTTTGAATTTTTAAAACCAAAAGTTAAGTCATTTTAGAAAATATGTCATTTTAATGATGTTAATCCAAATGTTAAATCAAGTTTTTCCATAATTGACATAGTAAGTTTTCTATCAATTATAAAAAGGTCTGATGTGATGTTTGATTCGTTAAAAAAAAAAAGAATAACTTATATCTTGTAATGTGAAAGCTAAACAACTTTATTTTTAATTTTGAAAATTCTTAGACTATTTGAAAGTCACCTAAAATTTAATGAAGAATTTTATATTTTTCTCTTATATATTATATTATATAAGGGTTAAAATTGTTAATAAGAAGATAACTGATGATTATATATAAGATGACCAATAAAAAAATTACAAAAACTATATTATGTATTTTTAAAATTCTAGGACTATATAATTGAAACATATATATTTCAAATATCAAAAATTACTTTTCCTCATACTTATACATCCCTACTAGTGAGCGAATCAAACAAACAGGTACTTCAATTTTAGATTTGATTTGATCCAACAAGAAATTTATAAATTTTATTTATCATGAAAATAAATAAATAATTTAATTATAAATTATATATATATATATTTAAAAAGATTTTAAGTAGACAGAGTTCTCTAGTTTAATTCAATTCATCCTGTCCTATGCCTTCGGTGGCTTTTTAAGTCTCGTGTTGTGTTTTCAGAATGTTATGCTCTCACGCATTATTCTCACCCCTCTAGCAAATGAAATCGTCTCCCACTATAAAGTGCTTCCCTCTATTTTATAAGCTTCCTACTTCACCCACAACCTCCAAATGCTACAACTCTCCATTGCTTCATTTGAAGCATCATGTAAATTTTTCAATCTTCAAATAAATAAATTGTGTTATTATTGCAAAAAATTACATTATAATTACTTTTTCCATTAATTAGAATAGTTGTTAATAAGAAAGTAAATGACGATCATATTATAAGGAAAAAATATACTTTTAATCCTTAATTTTTACTCAAATTTCATTCTAGTCCCAAAAATTTATTTTGATTTAATACACTTATCAAAATTTCAAAAATAGTTCAACATGGCCCTTTTTTCTAACGTTGATTCAATTACTCTTAAACCCACACAAATTTTCCTTTCTTTCAATCGAAGATGGGATTCAAGTGAGTCAAATCTCATCTCATACATCTAATGATTTTTTTTTTTAATGATTCTCACAAAGGCATGAATAATGAAATTGATGAAAATATGGATTTTTTTTTTTTGAGAGTTAGAAGACTTAGAATAGGCAAATTGATGTAGGCAGGTCTTGGTTGGATTTGAGTTGTTATGGTAGTGTTTTCAACCATCTCATTAAACCACTTTTATGTTACATCAATCACTTCCTTCAATATAGTTAATGACAATAAAAAAAATTATATTAGAATATTTTTGAAACTTTAAAGATTATATTAAATTAAAATAATTTTTAAATTAAAATAAAATTTGAGAAAAACTTAAATAATTAAAAATAAACTTTTGCTTATTATAAATTATCTAATTTTTAATAAGAAGATAAATAAACATAGATATATTATTATGAATTATTTAAAAGTTAATGAAAACATATGAAAAACAAAATGTATATAATTGTGTTTTTAATTAAAATATACTTTTCTCTGTGTTTATCATCAATATATTTTGTTAATTTAATATTTATATTCATTTATAAATTGTACATACAAATATAAATTGTTATGGGTGCTTTACAAACTTTAAAATTTTATATTCCCAAGGTGGTTTAAATCTATATTATTAAGGTTAAAAAACTATGGTCACATGGTGTAATACCATAACTCATTAGTCTCCTTCTATCATTATTTAGGCTTGATTTCACACCCTCACAAAAAAAAAAAAAAGAATAAACTTCCATTATATAGGATTTTAAAATTCCATTTTTCACTTTGTAAACCCCAAGAACTCCCCAATATCATTCTCTACTTATAATCCATCTATACAAATCATAAACATTAAGGAATAGCATAAGCTTCACGGATTACAAGCCATACATAAAAAAAATGCAAAGATACTCTCGGGTTCAGAATTCAAATTTTTGACATCAATTTTGAAAAATCATAATTAATTTTTTTAAAAACCAAAATCAAGCAAATGATAACTTTTCTAGAAAGCCCTAAATGTCAACTATAGGTTAAAAATCATTCTAGGCCATGAAAACATCAGCTGGACCACAATTGATAATAGAATAGCATTAAAGATCTAGTTGCCTAGGTTTGTTGTCACAGGTTACTGATATAAATTTCAAAAATTCATAACTAATTTAAAAAAAATCAAAACCTACCAAACCATACCATTTTGGAAAGCTAGTTAACTAGAGGCTAAAAATAATTTCAGGCCAAAATAGAAGCATTTAGCCTATGAAAACTGATGGAACAATAACAAAGGTCTGGCTGTGTCCCTAATATTGATATGAAACTTAAAAAAATTTGGTTCTCCCTCTACAGACCTCCAAATGTGGTGATTTCGGTGGCTACAGAAAGCTTATCATGTTTAGCTTATGCCTATAAAATTTTATAACCATTGCGCACTATTTGGCTTATAGATGACATAGAGAAAGTAACTAATTAAATGAACAGTACATTTGCCAATTTTGTCAAATTTTTCCAACTTTGAAAAATAAAAAAAAATTTCTAGAGCTCAAAATTAGTGTTCTTTAGCTCTGTGAAAAGCTTTAAATAAGGCTTATATGTATGCCAAATTTCATGCCAAGACTAGTTCATTTGGTTAGATTTTGTTATAGCTTAAGAATATGACAAATTTTGGATCCATACAAGGGTCAAGCTTGTTCCAAATGGCCTCTTAACCACTCTACCACACCTTGAGCACATTTTAAAGCATAAACACATCATGTATAAGCTTCCTAAGTAGTCCAAAGTACCATACATCTCAACCTCACTATACCACATGCATAATTACATATTTAAGAATGGGCTCTCAAGTGGCCAAATCACATTTTCTCATTTATTTGCCTTTAACTTTGGTTTATACATTATATTTACATACTTTTACATTTGCCCAAGGGCTTACATCTCAAAAATAATATATAAATATAAACTTTGACATATAAATACATCAAAAGCTACACTAATATCAAAATATGGTTAATCATGCTCATTGGCTTCCACTTTTGTCTCCTTGAGCTCCACCTAGATATGGTGAGATGGGATAGGGAAGGGGGTGAGATTTAAAGAATCTCAATAGCTCAAACACCCATTCAAGTAAGAAAACAAGAAATATAATTATGTCAAGGAACACAAGTATGCATCCAACATAAACAAGAATCATTCATTCCATGATTTTCATGCCATGGTAACATGTCAAAGTTAAGAACAAACTCTAGGGACTTTTGGTCTAGTCTCACCCTATTTTTGGGACTTTTGGATTAACCTCACTCTTGGTCTAGTGACTTTTGACTTAGCCTTACTCATTCTTGAGACTTTTGGCCTTGTCTCACTCATTTCTAATGACTTTTGGCTTCACCTCACTCATTTCAAGGGACTTTTAGCACCATCCCACCCTTAGAGAATAATTCACACTACAAAAGCAATTTAAGAAAATATAATGGTACTATAGCATCAAAACAACATCAAATGACATGTCTCGTGATGCAAATACACACATAAGCATTCAATGACATTCATATAACTAAGAATGCATACAAGAAGGAGTGGAGAGCTACCTTGGTGCAAAATACAAGTCTTTTTCCTTGACTAATCTCCTCTCCTCAAGGTCACACACTTGCAAATAGATAGAGTTTGATTTCTTTGGCCTAGACATAACAAATAGGATCCAATTACATTCTTGAAATAAGGTTTAGCATTACACATACACTAAGGAAGCACACTTTGTTCTATGGTTACATATTAGTTCTATAAAAAGCCTAATGAAGTAATTACCACATTTCAAGATCTTGGCTCCATTTTCTTCTTATATCTAGGTCTCTTGACTCCATTTAGACTCCTTAGAACCATCACACAATTATTCCCAAGAGCCTAGATACATGCTGCTTCTTTAAGTCACATTATGGAACCTATAGCTCAAACTCTCAATTTATGGCTCCTAAATTTTTCCCATGGCTTCCTCTCATTTTCTTCCATCACATATAGTCCCAATCCAAACTTAGAAAAAAATTAAAACTCTCCCTAAGTCTTCCAAGCTATCTAGGCCGAGACATAGAAGGCATTATGGGCCTATAGAGTTTGCAATTTTTTCTTGAAGAAAGAGACACTTAGGAGGCTTCCTAGGGGTCTTAAGAACTCAAATAAACACTTACATAAGCTTGGATATTTTTAGACAAAATTAGATTTTAGGATATGCTCAAGGATTCCTAACTTTGTTATCTTAAATTTCACTAGTTTTTCTTTAAGTTTCTTTGCATTTCCTAGGTTTCTATAGCCTAAAACTTAAGTTTTTCACTTGCTTTTGGTCAAAAATTCCTCCCACTTACAAGCTTTCTTCAAGGTCGAGACAACACAAAAGGAGTAAGAAGAGGAAAGCAACAAACACAAGGAAACTTACCTTGATTCCAAGCCTTCTTCAAGAGCTTTCTTCCTTGCTTTAGCCTTCTTCTTGAATTTCTACTCTTCTCCCTCTGAACCAAGTCCAAAATAGTCCCATATCATCCACCAAAACCATGGAAACAAAGAGAAAAGAGAGGAGAACAAGATGTCTAAAGGAAGAACCATGAAAACCTTAGCTTTTCTTACCTTTTCCTTGGCTTCTTGTAACGCCCGCTACGTTGTTAAAACACTAAAATAGGCCGGTTTAAAAAGCAAGCTCCCTGAAATGAGTGATTCAAGGCCAAATAAAATTTGGATAAAATTTTAAATAGTAGAAAATGAGGATTTGAGCCTTGAGTTGCCCAGAAACCAGGGTCGGAGTGATTCAAAAAATTTGCCGAAAGGCCAGTAGTATTTTTGTAAATAAGTACAATTTTGGAAAAGCACCTAGAAGGGCTTTTTAAATGAAAATTTTAAGTTGCCCAGGGTTCTTAGAGGCCTTAAAAATCATGGGAAGCCCCGGGATAGGTAAAGCCTCTCCAGTGTGCTCTTTCTAATGTCAGTTGACCTGAATTTTGACCAATTCGTTTAGGAAGGTTTTAGCTCTGATTTGAGTGATTCCAAAGGCATTTTACTAAATTGGAAACCTAAATTTTAGAATGGAAAAGAAGTTTTAAAAAAGGAGCTAAAACAAAGGAGAAACGGAAATGCTATTACGAAAGGGCAAAAATAGAATTAAAGTGTTAAAGGAAGCTTCCAAATTCTTCTTTATAAGTCATGTTCTGCCCATTTTCAGAGAAAAACTCTAACTTCTTAGGCGCGCAAGAGAAGGAGGATTTTGGAAGAAGAAATCCAAAAAAAAGGTAAGAATCTTTAAGAATTTCCATGTCCTTCCTTCTTGAAACTTACTCTTCTACTCTCAAGCTTTCTTTCTATGGTTTTAATGGAGAGTTTGGTGCTGTTTTGAGGGCAAAACAGAGAGAAAAATTTCAAAATTTGAGGAAGCAAGCTAAGCAAAGGAAGAGCCTTCTTGGAAGAGCTTGATTCAAGGTACTTTCCATGCAAGATGTTGCTTCTTTTTCCTTAGTTCTTCTCCCATATTTCGGCCAAAACAGACCCAAGGAGAGGGAAGGGTTTTTGTTCAAGAACCATCAAGAATTAGTGAGATTAAGTTAGAGGAAGATGGAAGATACCATGAAATTCCAAGGAAATCCATGAAACTAGAAGTTGGAAAAGTGTAGAGCACTTAAGGGGATTGTAAAAACTGATTTAATCCATAAGTTTCCTTGGCTATTTAAGTGTTTCCTTGACCTCCTACAATTCTTAACAACCTCCCTAAATGGTTCCCCCATCAAGGAAAAATCAAGAAGCCATTAAATCCTATTTATGCTCTAGGTTTCGGCCAAGTAGGGATGGCATAGCTAGGGAGAGTTTTAAATTTTTTCAAGCCCTTTTTTGAGTCATATATGATGATTGAATGTGAGGGGAAGCTTTGGGAAAAATTTGGGAAGTTTAGAGAATGAGTTGGTGCTTTAGGTTCCATATTATGAACTAAAGAAGCAACATGATATTAGGCCCTTTGTTTTAATAGTGTGATGACTCCAAGAGGCTTAAAAGGAGTCAAGAATCATATTTGAAAGGAAAGAATAAGGCCTAGAAGTCATTTGAGGGGTGTTGCTTCATTAGGTGCCTTTATGGACCATATTGGAGCTTATGGATCACTCTAGTGTTTAAGCAAGCTAAGTAGCTTCAGAATATGTTTTATTAACCTAATTGGCTCCCATACATTGTATCTAGGCCAAGAGAAACCATCTCCACCAATTTGTGGGTGTGTGGCCGAAAGAGAAGGCATGAATCCTAAAGGAAAAGTGTGTGATTGTATATAAGGTAGCTCTCTCCACCTTCTCTCATGCATGGATGTGTGTTTAGCTTGTTTTAAAATGTGTATATATATATTCAAGTTATGAAAAGTACGCTAGCATGCCTTTATATGGCATGATTCTTGATGCCATATTATGCTTCCAAATGAGTACATGATGTTTGTTTGAGTGTGGAAAGGCCAAGAACTCTTCACCATGGTGAGGATGAGCCAAGAACCCTTGAGCTTGGTTGAGACAAAGTAAAGAGTCTCTCAAAAGCAAAGTGGGCTCCCAAGAGTAGGGTTGAGTCCAAAGTGTTTAAAGAATGGGTAAGGCAAGTCTAACATCCATGAGGAAGTGAGGCCAATCCAAACACTTGGTGAGCTCTTAAATATCTTGTATGATTGGTTCATATACTAAACTTGCTTTTTAAATGTCCATGATTTCCATTTTCTCCATGCATGCATTTGTAAAGCTTACTTTACACATATTATGTATGATTGAATGGGAGATGAGCTATTGGAATTTTTGAAATCTTATGCCCTCCTCTCCAATGATCTAACATGCTAGGTGGACCAAGTGGCTATAGTGATGGGAGTCAACAACAATGAAGGAGAAAGATTGATAACCATATGCTAGTTTTATTCTTTTTGAATCCATAATGATGCTTCATAATGTATATGACATTGTAAATGGTCTATGACCCTTGAGACATGTGTAAATATGATATTATGTGATGTTTAAATGTATGGATATGATGTATGAGATCTAGAATACAATTTGAGTATGTAATACCTAAGTATGCAATTAGGAAGTTTCATGTAAATGTGCATAAGTGGGGGTTGAATGGCCAAAATGAGATGCATGAGGTTTACGACCATTTGGGAAGCTCACCTAAGTCTTAAATGTACTTTAAGACTTGCCCAAAAGGTGCCAAGACCAAGGAAAATTCATATGGCAACTTTGGTACCCTATATGGAGCCAAAATTGACATAAGGTTTTTATGAAACCTTATGTTAATTTTTAGCCAAATGAGTTAGTCTTAATATGAGATTTTGCATGAAATTATGTCTCATTAAGAGATTTTTGGGAAGTTAAAGATCATAATTTTTGGAGGTTTACAGAATATTTGATAATTTTTCAAAGTTGGCAATTTTTACGGTTTTGGTCTGCTGCACTATTCATTTAGTCCGAAAATGAATTCTGTCACATGAGACTCAAACGATATCTAATTGTCATGAAATTTTATTCAAAGAAACTAGAAAATCATAGTGACTCGTGCCAACTAGAAGCACCTCATTTGGAGGTCTAGAGAGGGAGATATGAATTTTTGAAATTTTTGTCTAGTATCAGTAATTTGCACGACCAGAAGTACTGTTCTATTGAATTCTGAGGTCTGGATTTAATAACTGGTTTAGAGATATTTTTTTCTCTATTTAACATCCACAGATTTCTAGATTAGTATCATTTACATGGATTGGATTTTTTTGTAATTAATTCAACATTTTTAAAGTTTTCTGCAGAATTCTGTGACAGTTCCAAAATTTAGTCTGACCCTTGGACAATTATGGATGTCAAACGCCATTGTGATACATGTTATGGTCTGCACATATTTTTATTATAAAGTAGACATCCATAGCTTCCCAGAATGACCAAGATTGTATGATTTCTATTTTTCTAGATTTAGTTATGATTTTTCAAAATTTGGGTAGAATAGGGAGCAAATCTGGCCGAAATTAAACAAGCCTATTTCATGCTTCATTTTGGTTTCTATGAATTGTGGGCATGGTTTTATAATAAAATTGAGTTGTATTGATGTAATTAAATATGAGAATGTATAATATGAGCTCACATGGTCCACGTGACACCGATTGCAATTTCTAAGTATGACGCAACGCAAATAAATCCATTATTTTTGGTTCCTTTTTCATGTGCTCTCATGGAAATGATGATGTGAAGCTTATGAATGCTATGAAATGAGCTAAAATTCATGGTGTTACACTTCTTCCTTCTCTTTTTCTCCTCCTCTTGTGTGTCTCTCTTAGCAGAGCTTCCCTCTATTTTGGACAGAATTAATTCGATTAGAAGAAGGCTCTAGGTGGGACGCCTCTTATATGGAGCAAAAGGAAGAAATTTGTTCATTAAAAATTCTGCTTATGTCCCGCTTTCTTGGCTAATTCATTGAGGGTCCATTTTTGCTCCTTTTCGAGAACTATCTTTTTCATCATAAAATTTGGATTTTCAAACTTATAAAATGACTTTGGAATTATTCAATTTGGATTTAAAACTTTCTGAACGAAAAAGGTCAAAGTTCAGGTCAATTGATGTTCAAAACCATATACCGGAGGGGTTTAATTGTCTCAGGAGTTTTCATGATTTTTAGGGCCTTTGGAAACCCTGAAAAGCTAAAATTTTTCATTTAAAAAGCCCTATTGTGATTTTTCCAAAAAAGTGTACATATTTATGAAAATGCCATTATACTTTCAGCAATTTTATTAAACCACTATGACTCCAATTTCTAGGTAACTTAACTCTCAAATCCTTATTTTTTATTATTTAAAATTTTATTCTAATTTTATTTGACCTTAAATCATTCATCTCAGGAGACTTACTTTTATAATTGACTCATTTTGGTGTTTTTACGAAATATCGGATGTTACACATGGTGTAACCTTTTAGTTTTAAGATGTTACGAATCCTATTAATTTATTTGAGTGGCAAAATTTCAATCGTTAATTGTTTAAAATTTTCTTTCCATAACGTCTTATGAATATTATATTAATCCCATGCATATAATATTTGGACTATATTATTATTGGAATTAGGTTAATAACATGGCAAAGGTAGTCCTTAGGGAATGCATAATTACATCAGCATACTGATATTAAGAGATATATTTAACTAAATGGCCATACAAGGCTTAATGTTTAAAACTAGTATAGTAATACACATAGAAAATAAGTTTTGTTTGTCTTCATTGGTAAGGTCCCTAAGTACTTGGGTCTAGTCTACTATGAGCTCTTCAAACAAACATAATATCATTCAAATAAATGTCCCTGTTTGAACACATTATCAAATTTAGTGAAAATTTACATCTTTAGTAAGAATATTATTGGTTAAAAAAACTAGAAATGATTTAGTTGTCGTGTGTGCAAAAACATTTTTCTTTTGTACTCCTTGTTTGTGACATATAAAGATATTAACATATCACAATATATCGATTTAGATAGAAAACATACAATGTACTGATATATATATAAGAAAACACACACACACACACATGTGTACTTATAATGTTCAGACTATATTCTTAATTGAATCATTTTTGCAAATGAAGTAACATGCTAGACTTATCATGCACTTCATAATAGTTAGTATAGAATTGCATACAAGTACCATAACACAGATGAGGTACAATACCATATATTTTCAACTAAATTAACATAAGGATTTCTTAGCAAAATTAATTCAACTTGATCATAAAAGGCTTAGATCATTATATTTGTTGTACCACATAACTTGGTACATACCATATATTAATTCAACTTTAACATATCTCATACTTCATGTACATCAGTACTCTAATAAGTACATTACCATATCATACTATTGTGCATGCCCTTCTAAGAAGACATAAATGATCTTAGCTTGAAAGCACTAATAAAAAGGAAAACTATTTCTTAAGTAACATACCAAGCATCCCATACTACTTGATATGAGCCTAGGTTTTCAAAATTATAAGTAACTCACCAAGTATTCCATACTATTTGGTGCAAGACCTAAGTTTTTAGCATTATCAAGGAGAAAAATTGTTCTTAGTCATTATGATCATTGGAACATTTCTTTAATGGTTAGGAGTAAACACTACTAAGGCATCCCTTAGAGTGGATTCACAAACCTTAACTTGAAATATGAGACTTGAAGCTACCTGAAAATCTCCTCACCTTTATTGACCCTTTGTCATAACCTTGTCCTTGTGAGAATAAGACTTTAACTTAAGAGAGACTTTAATTCTCTTTGTTCCCATATAATATAGATAGTTTCTTGTAGGTTCTCAGTTGCTTAAGAGCATTATCTTTGTTGACGAAGATCATTTTCTAGTAGACATACATCCCCCAAAAAATCCATCTTTTAGATATTATCTCTTATCAAGATTTCATTCCTTAAGAATCTTATTTTCATCTTAAGATCTTTTCTTGTACTGGCATCAAATTAATATCACATATGTAACATCCTAAAATTAATTAAGTGAAATTATGGAATTAAAAATTTAATTTGAGAAAATAAAAAAATTATTGTGGGAACTAAAGAAAATTATGAAAAATTCAAGGAAAATAATTATTTGAGCATTTTAAGACAAATTATATTTATTTGAAAATTTTTGGCAAAAAATAAATTTAATTGTAGAATTTAAATTTATTTGGAAGAAAATAATTAGTGGAGTTTTGAAAAATTAATTTAGAATCTAATAATTAATTTGAATATACTAAAAATAATTTTTAAAAGCTAAAATGAGAAATAATCGGAGCCCTAACTTAAATGGATCTAGTAGACTTGAGTCTAATAAACCAAATCCAAGTCCAATAACGTAAAATGAGTTTAATTAGCCCCAAATCCTCACTCTCCTTCATTTTAATGTTGAAGCTCACTCTTAGATAGCAAAGGAAATGAAAAAATGCAAGTGGTGAAGGAAAGCAAAGGTTCTTCAACTTTGTGGCCTCAATTTGCTCATCTAGAGAAAGATTTGGCTAAGGTGAGTGTTAGGAATATTGATCTACTCATTCTCCTCTTTATTTTGGTGTAATTAGTTTCTCATTTAAAGGTTTTTCATGAAAACTTAGGTGTTAAATATGTGAGTTTAGGTTCTTTCTTGCTTGGAATTTGATCTTAGAGGTTAATATTAGTATTTGGTAAGTGTTTTCCATCATTGGTTAGTGTTGATATGCTTAAATTTCACCCTAGTGGCTAATTTTGGTATGTGGCTATTTTCATGTGCGAAAATGCAAGTGTTGGTGGTGACCCATTATTGTTTCTTGGTTTTTAGGCCTTTAATCAATTTATTTAACCTATTGGAAACTTATATAAGTCTTTTCTAAGTAATTCATAATGTTTTAGATGAATGGGTATATGACTCCTTTAGTGAATGATGGTTAAAAATTATTTTTGGCTTGTTTGGGACATTTAGGGTGCTTTTGGTTCTTGTTGATAGCTTTTGAAGAGTTGGCATTTTAAGTGAGGTAACTGGGGCTTTTAAATTCCATGTATATGTTTAATGTTAATCATATGTTTGTTGCACATGAATTTTGTAATAAATGATGGGTTTGGCTACTTATTGATTATGGACTATAATTGTGTCCTTATATGGAGTTATAATCATGCTTCCACTTATGTATTATGTTATGATTGTGCCTTAAGTTATGATTGTACTCTTTGGAATGCACCAAGTTGTGATGGTGCTCAATAAGGAGCTTGTGCTGTAATCATGCCCATTCCCTTTGTTTATGGCCAATAACATATTATATATGATTGCTACTATAAGATAGTATTTACTCGTATTCAAACTTGTTCATTTAAAAATTTGCATTATTTGTCTTGTTACTTTTCTTTATGTTGAGTATTATCTTAATTAGATTGTATTTTATACATGGAATTTCTCTTATTAGGATTTATATCTTGCCCTAGTTATAGGTTAACATTTTTAGATGAATGTTCTTCTGCTAAGGGCAAAGAGACTCAAATATCAATCTCTAGCTTGAAATCTTGTGTAGGATTTTGCAATTGGACATTTGATTTAGTTGTAGATGCTAATTTTTTGTAAGCTAAACATTAAATAACATCATGTTACATTCATATATTGCTAAGTGTAGGTACTTTGATATTTTATAACTTAGGGTAGATCCCATAGGATTAGACCTTAAATTATATCTAACCTAATGATTTCACTTATAATTGAGTAATTATGACTTGCTATGTTTGTAGGGGGATTATCTTACCAAATCATGAATATGGTTATGGTACTTACTCTTATTGTTGGCCTTGTTACTATTAAATGGTAAGTTGCTATCTTGTATGGTGAAACATTTATATTGATGCTTGTATAGTTATGGTTCTGATTTGGATTCTAGGGTAGAAGCCTTAGAAATGTGCCTTGGTCATGTAGAATGCAAAATGGTTCATCCTTTTTAGTATTGACATAATGCATCTTGCTATCATGAGTCTTTATTTAGGTGAATATGGGTGGCATGGTCATAATTTGAGTTTTAGGTTGTGTCATGGCTTTGGGTGTTTAGGTAAGCTTTTTTAGTTAATTAAAACTTACTTAAAGTATTTAGATGAATTTAGGTGGGGTGTTGTGAGTTTTGGAGTTGCCATTTGAGGCCAACTTTTTTTATTTTGTTGTCATTAAGAGTCCTAGTTGATATCATGTAGGACTTTGGTTTGGTTTTAGTTAGTTATAATTTTTGAGTCATATAAGGTGTTGGGTAATGATTATGGGTAATGATTATAAGAATGTAAGCCTTTTAAAAGTATTTCCTTTTAGCCCTTGAAAGACTCTATGATTGATCTTAAAGTGGTAGCAACTTGATATTTCAATCATTTAAGTTTTTAGAGTCAGTATGTTTTTGAGTTGTGACCTAATTCTTTTAAGTCGAAGCTAAAGGTTATAATTGTGCCATGACTTAAATCATCATGTCATTGTGCAACTCGTGAAATTTTGGAGGAAGGCTCTAGGGTCAATTTATACTGTGACTTAAGCATATTAAGTCATAGGCAAATTGTAAAACTTAGAGGTTTATGGCTAAAATTCATGTTAAGTCACAACACAAATCCTTTAGGTCATGATGCAAAATAGGTTTTCATATTTTATGGGTTTTAAGAGGCATTTTAAGTCATGACTTAACTATTTTAAGTTGCGACTTAAATCTTGAAATCAATATATAGCTTGTTAGAGCTTATTTACTTAATGATATTGGTGAATATGGGTTAAAGATGCGACTTATACTCATTTTAATCATTCTAAAAGTTATCAAAGAGAGATAATTAAGCTTAATGGAGATTCTAAAGTTAAATGAACATTACGTTTCCTATTTAATTTTAGTATTGTAATTTATCGAATAAAATTTTTAATTTTCTCGTATTTTTAATCTTGGTGATTCATCAACCAATGTTATGCATTAATTACTACTAATTTGAAACTTAATTATGTTATTTAACTTAATTAAGAACTAGGGATGTTTCATTTGGTATTAGAGTAATAGTTTAGGAAAGCCATGCTAAATTTAAAGTTTATGGTTAGAAAATTTGGCAATTATGATGCATGTATGCCTGGAGTAGGAGTAAGTTAACCTTGTAGGATTACTCTTGCTTATTATATTATAAATGAGATTGTACTAGGACTTGCCCTTATAGATGTAGCCTAATAGGGATCCTATTGCCATGCTTGTGGCATTATAAGGCATGATGGCTACATGTCGAGAAACAACTTAAATGATGAGGGAAGTGTAAGAGGCCATGATTGTAATGGCCTACTATATGTGAGAATATACAAAGGCCCATGAGGTTATTGTGGGGTTATGACTAATTAGTTTCAGGAACAAGCTGAGGCCTATGTAGCCACTGCTTATGTGTTACAACAATTGCATGAGTCATTAAACAAGCAGAAGTAAGAGGTTCCTGGAGGTAATCCTATTGGTGTGGGCTAAAATTTAGGTACAGAGCACCATGAAAGAGGAGATGATATACTTGCTATGTTGGCCAAATTTAAAAAGGCCAACCTTCTTGTATTTTTATAGGTATTGGTTACCAACAAAGTGGAAAGATGGCTCTTACAATTAGAGAAAATCTTTAAAGTTATGACTTGCTCCATCAAGCAAAAGGCTAAGCTAGCCATATATAAACTAGATGGTGAGGCATAGTACTGGTGGCATAGTGCAGCTAGATTGTTAATGTCAAGGGGGATAGCCTTGACATGAGAGAGCTTCTAGATGGCCTTTGAGACTAAATGCTTCCCACCATTAGTGATGGTAGATAAGAAGGCCGAATTCAATTTTCTTAAAGAAGGTGAAGTGATGGTAGATCAATATGTCACAAAGTTCATCTAATTGTCTCATTTCTCTTTGTATCTAAAGTAGTTTGATGATGAGCCTTAGTAGGTTACTAAATTTGAGAAGTGTCTTAAGTTAGAATTGAAGGACATGATTATGCCAATTTAGATCCATATCTTTAATGACTTGGTTAAGAAATGTAGGGTGTTTGAAAGGGGCTTTGATGAAGATTGAGGCCATGAAAAAGAAGATGCTTGAGGGCAAGTGGGATTGAGGTATAGAGCCCTTTAAGGGTAATGGCAAAAAAAGGGTAAGCAATGCCAATGGCTCCTAGGGTAGGAAGCCACCCCTAAGAATCCTTCTCAAAAAAAGGATATGGAACCCCCACAAAGTTTAGTAAGTACCATATCAACATGTAACAAGTGTAGAAAGAGCCACGGGTATGGTCCATGCCTTATGTACTATAGTAGTAGGAGGTTGGGACATTGCTTGGAATTGCACAGTGTCCTGAAAGTCAATCTTGTTTGTCAAGCCATTGCCTAAGAATGGGTATTTGTACTTATGCAAGATGAGGCTAGTACATTCCCTAGTATGATTCAATGTACTTTTCTTATTCATAATCACATTGTAGGTGCATTATTTAACTTAGGTGCGACTTATTCATAGACTCATTTATTCATCTTATATGATTATGTCAAGCATCTAGGCCTTAAAATTAGCATGTTGTCATTTGATTTGTTTTTGTCCACACCTATTGGAAATTTTGTGGTTATGTCTAAAGTGTGTTTAAATTATGTTATACAATTGGATAGCTGCTATGTTACTCTAGAATTATTTTGTATTCCTTTGCAAGATTTTGATATGATCATTGGTATAGATTGGTTGTTAACTAATAATGTGATACTTGATCTTAATCATAAAATTATTTCCTTGCTTGTTGTTATTCCTGAATTTCATTTGTTGACTAAGCTTACTTGTGCGTTTGTTGCCCAAGTCGAGATGTGCCGTAGGCAGGGTTGCCAAGTGTTTCTTATTTTCTTTTCTTTTCATGTTAAGGTTAATGATGGGTTAGAGGATAAATCTATGATTAGGCAGTTTTTTTGAGATTTTTTCTAACGAGATTAGCGAATTAGCCCCTCAAGAGAGTTAAAGTTTTTCATTGGCTTAGTTCACAATACAGGTCCAATCTCTAAAGTCGTATATAGAATGGTGCTTGCTAAACTTGTAGAGTTGAAAAATCAAATTGAGGAATTGCTTGAAAAAGGATTCATTAAGTTAAGTGTGTCTCCATGGGAGCTATAATGCCCAGTACGTTGTACAATCACTGGAACGGGCTGGTTTGAAAAGCAAGTCCCCTGAGATGAGTGATTCAAGGCTAAATAAAGTTTGAATAAAATTTTAAATAATAGAAAATAAGGATTTGAGCTTTGAGTTGCCCAAAAATTGGGGTTGGAGTGATTCAAAAAATATACCGAAAGACCAGTGGCATTTTTGTAAATAAGTGTAATTTTGGAAAAACACCTAGGAGAGCTTTTTAAATGAAAATTTTGAGTTGCCCATGGTTCTTAGAGGGCCCAAAAACCATGGGAAGCCCCGGGACTGGTAAAACCCCTCCGGTATACTCTTTCCAATGTTGATTGACCTGAACTTTGACTGATTCGTTTGGGAAGGTTTTAGCTCCGATTTGAGTGATTCTAAAGGCATTTTTTAAATTGGGAACCTAAATTTTATGATAGAAAAGACGGTTCTAAAAAAGGAGTTAAAATGAAGCCAAAACGCAATTGCCATTACGGAAGGGTAAAATTGGAATTTATGGTTTCTTAAATGTTCTAAAGAGTTCCACACTTTTCTCCCTTCTTCTCCTCTTTAATGAGCACGACCCATTCTGCCCAAAATACAGAAAATCTTTAGCTCTCTTAGGCACACTAAAGGGAGGAGAAAAAGAGGAAGAACGCCAAGGAGAAACTAGGTAATTTCATGAAATTTCTTGCTTTATCTTCCTTCAATCTTGTTCTCCTCTCTTCCTCCTTTCTTTCCATGGATTTTTTGAATGATTTGGTTCTGTTTTTGACCTAGACATAATGGGAGAATTTTGAATTTGCTAAGGAGAAGAGAATGAAGGAGAAAGACACTTGAAAGCTCACTTGAACCGTAGGTAATCTTTGCTTTTTGTTGCATCTTCTCTTCCTCCTCCCTTTGTGTGTATTTCAGCCCAGAATAGAACTAAAGGAGGGGAGGATGTTCTGTCCAAATATAAGGAGGGAGCAAGGGTTTTAGGCTATGAGGAGATGGAATATGGCAAGAAATTCCAAGAAAAACTAATAGAAAACAAGTTAGAAAAGTGTAGTGTTTTCTAAGGTTTTGCAAAATCTGATTTTGTGTGAATGTTTCCTTGAGCTCCTAAGACCTTTAGAAAGCCTCCCAAGTGGCTCTCCCATCAAGGAAAAATAACAAAGTCTATGAACCTCCATTATAGTGCATATTTTGGCCAAGCTAGGTTCATTAGGCTAGGGGATGTTTTAATTTGTTCTAACCTTAGTTTGGGACTTTATATGATGTTAGAAGATAGGAGAAACCATTGGAAAAAATTTAGAAGCCTTAGGTTGGGAGATGAGGCAATGGCTTTCATAATGTAACCTTATGAAGCAACATGGACCTAGGTTTGTGAAAGTGAGTGTGTGATGGCTTCAAGGACCTTAAATGAGGTCAAGAGGTCTAAATATGGCAAGAGAATGGAACCATGAATGTTAATTATAGTAGTTGCTTCATTAGATCCTTAATGGAACCATATTGTGACAAATAGAACAAAGTGTAGTCTTAAGAGTGAGTTGGATGTTATAACTTGTTCCAAGAGTATAATTAAGTGTTGTTTATTGAGAATAGGCCAAGGAAATCCAACCCCACATCCTTGTGTTTGTGGAACCGAAAAGGAGAAGAAACAAGCAAAGTAAATCTTGAATTTGCACCAAGGTAGCTCTCCACCTTTTCTTGTTGCATATGGTGTCATTGTGTGCTTGTGTGTATGTTTATATGTTTGAGACATGTAACTTGATGCTATGTTGCTATTTTGGTACCAATATGCTTTCTTGAATGTCTTTGAATGGTGGAAATAACTCATAAGGGTGAGGTAGTGCCAAAAGTTCCTTAATGTGGGTGAGGAGATGCTAAAAGTCTCATGGCATGGGTGAGACAAGGCCAAAAGTCCCTTGGATGGGTGAGACTAAGTCAAAATCCCAAGAGCCAAGAGTGAGGCAATCCAAAAGTCCTAGAAATGGGGTGAGGCCAAACCAAAAGTCCCTAGAGCTCATTCTTGTGCTTGATATGAGTTTGTGACACAAAAATGTGAAAGATGAATACTTCATAGATTGATTGATTGCATACTTGTACCTTTGACATGTTTTATGTCTTGAAAATGTGCTTGAATAGGTGTATGAGCTATTGAGATTCAATGAATCTCACCTCCTCCTTTCTCTCGTCTCATATGATCTAGGTGGAGTTCAAGATCCAAAGGATGGAAGCCAAGGAGTTTAAATCTCCATCTCTTGGCAAATCTTTCCATTTTTGATGTACTGTGATGTCTAGAATGTCAAAGTAGATATGTAAATATTATTTTTGAGCCATGACACATTGAACAAGTGTAAAACTATGTAAAGTTAGTATATGTATCAAGAATAGAGTTTAATGAATAGAATTGTGTATTTTGACCACTTGGGAGCCCACTTGTGCATGTATGTTTATGGAAGTGACATGATGAATTTGAGTTGCATGAGGGTTCAGACCTTATGAGGGACTTATTTATGCTATATTTATGCTTTCTAAGTTGCTCAAATGTGTGTGGAACAATGAATGGCTCATTTGAATCAAATTTGCCTCTTGTTGGGACCAAAATTGCCATATTCTTGAATTATGGCAAAGTCTGACCAAATGACCTCTTTTTGACTTAAAAATTTACATACAACTAGATCTTGATTAGAGCTTTTTGGAAAGTGAAAGAACAGATTATTTGGAGGTCTGGAATTTTCTATGATTTTTCAAAGTTGGTATCAGAATTTCAGATTTGCACCAGTACTGTTCATTTGGTCAGTTGTGAAATTGTGTCATCCGAGGGGCAAACGTGGTCCAATGGCTACGAAATTTTATAGGCATAAATTATGCATTCACAGAGACTTGTAGCAACTAGAAGCACCTCATTTGGAGGTCTGAACTAAGAGATATGAATTTTTGAATTTCTGGAATAGTAACAGTAGTGTAGCACGACCTGAGTCACTGTTCCATTAAATTTTAGTGGCTAGATGTACTTGCTCTAATTTGAGTCTATTTTTACCATAAATTTAACATTCATACCTTTCCAAATTAGTATATTTGTATAGATTGAATTTTTGTAGAATTAATTGGACATTTTCGAATTTTATAGCAGACACTTGCATCAGTACCAGTAGCTGTCCAAACCTTTGTCCCTTTTCGCATGTCAAACACTTCTTGTGTTATGTTTCATGGCCTGGGAATATTTTTGGCATAAATTAGTCATTTTTAAATTTCTATAATGACCAAGAATGAATGATTTCAAATTTTCTAGAATTAGTTATGAATTTTGAAACTTCATATCAGTAAACTGAACTAGTGGCCCAGACAGCAGCGACCTCAGTGGCTTTTCAGAGTGAAATGTTCTCCTCTTAATGATTCATGATCTAAAATTATTTTTAACATGGGGTAGACATCCAGAGCTTTCTGGAATGATAAATTTTGTTGGGTTTGATTTTTATGGATTTAGTTATAAATTTTTGAAGTTGTGACAGAAAAACTGAGAATTTGGCCGAAAATAATAGTGTGAGTTTGATGCTCCCCTTTGAATTCCATGAGTTTTGGGCCAACTTTGGTGATGCAAATGAGTTGTATGTATGTAATTAAATATGAGAATGTGATGTATGAGCTCATATGATTTGCATGACATCGAATGAAATTTTCGTACGCGACGCAACGCAAAATAAGGCATTATTTGAATGCCATTTTCCATTCCCTTTTATGCAATTCATCATGGAAAACTTACAAATGATAGGAAGTAAGTTAGAAATATATGGTGTTACAGGAGCCACTAGTGTTATTTGTTAAGAAAGAAGATAGTAGCCTTAGACTTTGCATTGATTATTGGCAATTGAATCAGATGACTATCAAGAATAAATATCCCCTGCCTAGGATTGATGATTTTCTTGACCAGTTAATAGGAGCATAAGTTTTTTTAAAGATTAATCTTTGGTTTAGTTACCACTAGCTTAGGATGAAGGCTAAGGACATACTTAAAATAGCCTTTAGGACCTGTTACAGTCACATTATTTGGGTTGACAAATGCCCCAGCCATCTTCATAAACTACATGAATAGGATGTTTAGGTCATACTTTGACAAATTTGTGGTAGTATTCATTAATAACATCTTTATTTATTCAAAGAGTAGCGAGGAATATGAAAAGCATCTTAAGGTAGTTCTTTAAAATTTGAGGGAATATTAGTTGTATATAAAACTTAGCAAGTGTGAGTTTTAGTTGCATGAGATAAGGTTCTTAAGTCATTTGATTTTAGAGCGAGACATATTAGTTGACCCTTGTAAAGTAGAAGTGATAATGAATTAAGAGAGGCCCAAGACATTGACAAAAATGTGTAGTTTCTTGGGGTTAACTGGTTATTATAAGAGGTTCATTAAAAGATTTTTTCCAATTAGTGATGCCTTTGAATAAGTTGACTAGGAAGGACTAACCTTTTGTATTGGATGTCAAGTGTGATAATGCCTTCCAAAAACTTAAAACTAGATTAACCTTTACACACATGTCAATGTTACTTAACCATAAGAAGACCTTTATAATCTATAGTGATGCATCTAAGAAGGGATTATGTTATTTTTTAATGCAACAAGGTAGAGTGATACCTTATATTTTTAGGTAGCTCAGGTCTCATAAAGAAAATTATTCTACCCATGACCTAGAGTTAGCCGTTATGGTCTTTGCCCTTAAGATTCAAAGGCACTATTCTTATGATGCACAGTTTGAGGTTTATAGTGACTATAAGAGTTTGAAATATTTGTTTGATCAAAAAGAGCTTAATATGAGGTAAAGGAGATAAATGGAATTTCTTAAGGGCTATAATTTCTCTTTGAAGTATTATCCAAGAAAGAAGAATGTGGTCATTGATGCCTTGAGTGAAAAATCTATTCATATGGCAATGAAGATGCTTATGGAGCAGGAATTGATTGAAGAATTGAGAGACATGAACTTGTCTATCACCATACATCCTAGTAGTCTCCTGTTAGGTAAATTGAGGACAAAGAGTGACCTTAGGAGGAGAATTAGGTGGCCTAAGAGCTAGATGAACATTTACGTACGATTAGCGAGCAATTAAAAGTGTAAAAGTAAATGACTTTGATTTATTTGAAGATGGTTTGGTGAGATATCGAGGTAGAGTGTGCACACCTGAGAATGAAGAATTAAATGACTTAGTGTTATATGAAGTATATAAGATTAGGGTATGCTATTTATTTGGGCACCATTAAGATATATAATAATCTTAAGAAAAGATTTTAGTGGCTTGGGATTAGGGGTGTTCATCAAGCTTGAAAACTCAGTGGGCCTAGCCTTGCCTGGCCAAATCAGGTTGGGTTAAGTTGGGTGCAAAAAAGAAAAAAGTAAAAATTTAAAGCCAGGTTAGACTACAAAATCGGGCTAGGCTAGGCACTAGGCTAGTCCTAAGGGCCATAGTGGCCTAGCTTGGCTTGGCCCAAAAAAATAAAAAAGATTCTTTTATAAATATTTATATTAAAGTTTTAATTTTTTTAAAGAATAAAATATAATTTTATAAAGATTTATATAAAAATCTTTTTTTAGGAGTTATTTTGTAATTTTAATAATAAATTTAGGTTAGTTTTAGAGGACATATTGATCCAGCAAAGTCCAAACAAATAAAAATATTAAAAAAATATTTTTTTATAAAAATTTATATCAAAATTTTAATTTTTTTATAAGGATTTATATAAAAATTTTCTTTTTTCATAATTATTTTATAATTTTAATAATAAATTAAAAAAAGAGAAAAATACAGGGGCACCCAATGTTGCTTTTGCCCTGCTTGGTATTAAATCGGGCTGGACTGAGCTTGCCAAGTCTGAGCTATGGGCCTTAATTTTGAAGCCAGTTTAAAATCGAGTCAGGTATCGAGTTAGACCAAAGTCTGATCCCGCTTGACTCATGAACACCCTTGCTTGGGATGAAATTAGACATAGCAAATTATATTGCTAAGAGCCTAGTTTGTCAGAAGGTTAAAATTGAACATAAGAAACTTATTGGTTTGTTGCACCATTTAAATGTTCTTGAGTAAAAATGGGATAGTATATCTATGGATTTTGTGATGGGTTTGCCTAAGACATATTGAGGTTATGACATTATTTGGGTGATTATGGATAGACTGACGAAGTTTGCCTACTTTCTACCTATTAGAGTCATTTATCTTTTAAAAGACTAGCACAACTGTATATCTATGAGATTGTGAGATTGCATGGTGTCCTTAATGGTATTTATTAGAAAGAGACCCCAAGTTCACATCAAAATTTTGGTGATCATTACAGGAAGTCTTAAGCACTTATCTTAATTTTAGCATCGCTTACCACCCTTAGTCAAATGGATAAATTAAGAGGACTATCTAGACTTACAAAGATATGCTTAATGCTAGTGTGATAGAATTAAAGGGAAAAATGAGATGTGTATTTGCCTTTAATCGAGTTTGTTTATAATAACAATTATCATTCTAGTATTCAGATAACACCTTTTGAAACACTTTATGAAAGAAAGTATACATGTGTTAGATGAGAGGAGCCTCTTAGGCCTTGATGTAGTAGATTAGACCACTTGTCAAATTGAACTCATTAGGAAGAAATTGTTGTTTGCTTAGAGTAGGCAAACAAGTTATGGAGATAAGAGAAGAAGATTCATAGTGTAACAAACCTTATTCTGAATTATAATGATTAGGCTTAATTAAATGGTTAATCCTCAAAAATCAAAGCCTAAAGTCATTACAATAATTACATTAGGAAAAAGTGGATAAATTTGAACTTTAATATTATTAGGATTATTAGCTAAACAAAAATGACTAATCAAATTTTCAAGTGATCCTAAATATCAATTAAGACCTTTGATTCATCGTACTATTAATTTCAAGTCACAAAACCTCTTCTAAATATTTCCAAGTCGTTACATAATATTATCATAGTAAATCTTAAGATTTCTAAATCAAAAATAGGAGTTTGGGAACCTTCGCCTCGACTTGGACCCTCCCCATCATGGCTAAGTTGGTTATTGTAACTTAAAAACCAAGTTTGGTGTAATAGCATAATTCATTAACCTCCACATGCTTATATCCAAGCTTGATTTCACATGAATTCAAAGAAAAGTGATTAAAAATATTGTATTTTATTGCGTTACGTTAGGGTTTAAAAATTCATATTTCACCCCGTGGACCTCGTGGACCCATTGATAGCATTCTCTACTTATACTCCATTAATACAATTCATATATATCATAAAACAATCCATGAACCATGGATTTGAAGCTAAAAACCAAAAAAATTACAATTTGCTCGCGGGTCTAGAATTTAGGATTTTAACACCAATTTTGGAAAATCATAATTAATTCTAAAAAAATAAAAATCAAGAAAATGATAGCTTTATGGAAATATATGGATGTCTAATATAGGTTAAAAATCGTTCCAAGCCATGAAAACACTAGCTAGACCATGATTGACAATAGAAAATCACCAAAGGTCTAGCAGCCTAGGTTTGCTGTCACAATTTAGTGATATGTATTTCAAAAATTAATAACTAATTCTAGAAAAATCAAAACCTAGCAAACCATACCATTATGAAAATATATGAATGTTAAATTGAAGGTAAAAATAACTCTAGACCAAAATAGAAGTGTTTAGGCCCTGAAAACTGATGGAACACTAACAAAGGTCTAGCTGTGCCCTTGGTATTGATCTGGAACTTCAAAAATTCGTTTCTCTCTTTATATAAATCCAAATGAGGTGTTCTCAAGTGCTAAAGAAATATTATCATGTCTAGTTTATATAAATCTATTGGACAACAATTAGCCCACGAGTGACACAAGAAAATATTTTGACCATTTGCACAGTAACAATGCCAATTATGTCAAAATTTGTCAACTTTGAAAATTCACCAAAAATTATATAGAGCTTCAAATAATATGAATTTTAGCTTCTAAGAACCTCTAGATGAAGCCTATATTTATGCAAAATTTCAAGCCAAAAAGAGCACAGTCGGTTAGATCTTGATGTAACTCAAAAATATAGCAAATTTGGCACCATATAAGGGTCAAAGTAGGTCCAAATGGCTTCTTACTTTCTCTACCACCTCTGAGGCAAGTTTTAAAGCATAAACACAACATGTATGTGCTTCCTAAGTGGTCCAATACATCATATATCTCAAACTCACTATGCCATATGCCATAATGCACATTCAAGAATGGTCTACTAAGTGGTGAAATTATGCATTCTCATTGATTTGGCTATAATATTGGTATGAATAATATATTCATATACTTTTACATTTGATCAATCATCTTCATCTCAAAAATAATATATACATACAAACTTTGACAATCCATTACATAAAAAACTATGCTAGTACCAAAATATAACTAATCATGCTCCTTGGCTTACACTTTGGTCTCCTTAAGCTCTACCTTGACATGGTGAGATGGAAGAGGGAAGGGGGTGAGATTCAAAGAATCTTTATAGCTCACACATCCATTCAAGTAAGCAATCAAGGCATATAAACATGTCAAAGTACACAAATAGGCATCCAACCCCATTAAGAATCATTCAAACCATAATTCACATGCCATAAAAACATATCAAAGCCAAGAGTAAGTTCTAGGGATTCTTGGTCTAGCCTCACCCCATTTTTGGGACTTTTAGATTAGCCTTACCCTTAATCTAGGGACTTTTGACTTGGCTTAACTCATCCATGAGACTTTTGGCCTTGTCTCACTCATGCCTATGGACTTTTGGCTTCAATTCACCTATTTTAAAGGACTTTTGGCAACAATTCACCCTTAAGAGCAAATTTCACAACCCAAAATAGAATTCAAGAACATATTGGTACTAATACAACAAGGCAATATTAAATGGCATGTCTCATAATGTAAATGCATATACAAGCATACAATGACGATTTTACATCCAAAAATGCAAACAAGAAGGAGTGAAGAGCTACCTTTGGAATACAACACAAATTTTCCCTTGGTTATTCTCTTTTCTTTTTGGCCACACACCTACAAATAGATGGAGCTTGATTTCTTTGGCCTATACATAACAAATAGGACTCAATTACACTCTAGTAGCAACCCATAACATTAAATACACACTGAGGAAGCATACTTGCTTCAATGGTCACATATTAGTTTTATAAAAGGCCCAATGAAACAACTACCATAATTGAAGCTCTTGGCTTCATTTTCTTCTTATATCTAGGCCTCTCGGTTCTATTTAGACTCCTTAAAGTCATCACAAATTTATTTTCGAGAGTCTAGATACAAGTTGCTTCTTAAGGCTACATTATGAAACTTATACCTTTAACTCTCAATCTATGGCTTCTAAATTCTTCCCATGGATTCTTCTTATCTTCTTCCATCACATATAGCCCAAACCAAATTTAGAACAAATTAAAACACTCCCTAGCTACTCCTTCCCCTTTAGGCCAAGATAATAGAGGCAAGGAGAGCCCATGGAGTTTGCAAATTTTTCTTGTTGGAAGGGGCATTTGGAAAGCTTCTTAGGGGTCTTACAAACTCAAAAAAATACTCAATATGCTAGGAAATTCTTGAATCAAAATAGATTTCACACTTTCTCTGTGAATCCCTAACTTTTCTATCTTAAGTTTCAATGGTTTTGCTTTAATTCTCTTTGTGTAACAACCCTAACTTCTAATCATCATAATTAAGTTAAGTACGTAATTAATAATCATATATCAAAGTTTGAAGTCATTAAGGTTAATTACATAGGAAAAAAGTGAGGAAATTTGAAACCTTAATGTTGTTAAGGTCATTAGTTAGACAACTATAATTATTCGAATGCGCAAGTGAATTTAATTGTCAATGTGGAGTCTTTGATTCTCCCATCCATCAATTCCAACTCATAAAATCCTCCTACAAGTGTTTCTAAATCATTCCTTAGCATTACCTTAAGAGAAATTAAGGTTTCTAGGTGAATATGAGAAATAGAGCACTTTCGCCGCGGTTAAATTCCCTTGTGCCGCGGCCAATTGCTCTCGGTTCAACTCCTTACGTCTTCACAAATTTTTCACATTTCGCCGCGGCCAAATACCCCTTTAGCCGCGGCCAAATACCCTCTGGAACACCCCCAAATCTGCCTCTCAGACTTAGCCGTGGGCAACGTCACTGTTCGCCGCGGCCAATTGCTCTCTGTTTTCTTCCCTGGCAGGTTCATCACATTTGGCCGAGGCCAATTAAATGTTGGCCGCGGCCAATTCCCTTCTGTTCTTACAACTCCCAAAATTTCATCTCATGCTCTCCAATTCCCCCTCTAGCAATACTATAGGCTACTTTAACTTAGTTTATGAAGATTTAGTGTCTTTCCTTTACCTAATCTACCTAACATATCTATCATTACCCATTTAAAAATTCAAATGTGGATCCTTAACCCTCTAGCTACCATAAACTAGTGAGTTCATAGGTTAATGACAGTAAGAACACATGCGTTAGCAGCAATTAACATCCCATGCACATTCCATAGAGATTCCATTCAACAATAGCTTATGTCCACATCTAAGGCATCATATGACTACAATTCTCATATGGTAATCCATATCACAATTTCAACAAAACTACATATATAATACTATAAGTTCATACATTAATATTCAACTATAATGAGGCTTAAATCCTTAACGGTTACATTTCAATCAAACAAAATATGAACGCCTACACTTGGCAACATGATTATATGATGATGCTATATAAACTAATAACAAAATTGCATCTACCCTATTCTACGCAGACCAAGTGTAGCTCCCCACACCCGGCCTCAACTAATGGATGTTCATCCACCTGCTTACCTTTATCCTTACCCGATGGACCTTCACCTGAAATATTAATCCCATAAAATGGGGTTAGATATAAATCTCAGTAACCAAGGCAATTCCATCATATATCCAGTTTAATTAGCATAAAAGTATGAATCAAAATCAACATCAGGATCATATCCGTCATATTAGCAAATGAACCAATTAAGCTATTATGATTACTATCCCATACTAGCAATCATATTATCACATGTTAAAGGCCATTAACACCGGAAGAGGCCCGTCCACGGCACCTACTCCCTATTGAGCACAACCGGGGCTCTGTGCATCTAGGGTTTGATCATAACCCGGTGTTCGATCGAAGCACATGCACGGGTGGCAGCCGCACCACAGCTCCACCATGGACTCACAAGGTCCAATCACAATTCAACAGATAGCCAATCAATTCATTCAGCATTTTCAATCATTCATATACAGAACATATGAAATTAAATCGAATATATACATGAAATTGGTATTAAACCGATTACCTCACTTGTAGACACTTGCAACAGTCACCAATGGTGCAGAATTCCTTCTATAACCATAGCATCATAGAATCACTACTCTAATTCATCATTAACAGTTACAATCAGTACCCAAAGAATTTAAGATGCTAATGACTACTTAAGAATCACTTACCCAGCCACTATAAGTCCCAAATTCGGATTAAAGTGTCCTCCACTAGAAAACTCAATATTCCACCCAAAATCCTAAGCAAATTCATATATAATTAATACCCATTTTATAAGTCAGCTATGGGGGTCTCAAATTAACAAATGAAGCATCAAAATGGAGGGTTTAAACTCACCTAATGTCAGCCCTAACCTCAACCTACGAATTTCACCAAGAAAATTCCCAAACACTCACATTTCAGATTTTAGGTAGGATGAAAATGCTCCAAATGAAAAACTAATCAGACCAAATTAAAGGGAAATATGAGGGGATTAAGTTGTATAACTATTACCTTAGCTGAATCTTGCTCTAAATGTGAGAAAATGCAGACTTATTGCCCCTAACCCCAGCCTCCTCTCTAAGCTCCGAATTTTCTCTTTGTGTTTTGTGTTTCAGCAAGTGTGAGGAAGAGGCTGGTATATTAGGGTTGTAGTTGGGTTTAAGTCGGGTCAAATGTGGGTCATGGGTTGCTCCAAGGTCCATCTTCATTTGGGTTTTAGATTTTTGCTTGTTGGGGCAGTTTTTAGAGTGTTGGGCTGCATAATTTTACTTGGCCAGTTCTATATGCAATGGGTTGCTGAAGTTTAATTGAGCCAGACCAAATTTTAAGAGCCCAAAGGTTTTGGGTCTACACAAGGGTTATTGGGCCAGTTAGAGGAGTCTATACAAGGTGGATCTTGGGCCTCCATCATACTAAATTGGGTTGGGTCTGCACCTAACCAATTGGGCGTCCATTAACCTCTTATCATGGCCTCCTACATTAATTTGGGCCTAGATGAAATTTCTCTCCCAATTAATTCTCAAACCCATATTAATGATTTATTTATCTAAAATCCATATTCACTCAATTTGCCTAATTATCCCATATTAATTTCGTCTAATTAATCTAATCCATGATTAACACCTTAATTAATTATGGGGTGTTACACTTTGCATTTCCTAGGTTCCCATAGCCTAATCCCTAGGATTCTTGCTTGCTGTAGGTCAGAAAATCCTTCCCCTTACAAGCTCTCTCCAAGGCCGAACCAACACACACATAAACAAGGGAGGAAGAAGCAATAAAACAAGAAGATGTACCTTAGTTCCTTAGTTACTATAGCCTCCTTCTTGAAATTCTAACCTTCCTTCTCTGAATCAAGCTCAAAATAGATCCAAATGAACAACCAAGACCATAGAAAGAAAGCTTAAGAGAAGGATAACAACATTAAAGAAGGAAAAGCCATGAAATTCTTCCATTTTCCTACCTTTCTCCTTGCTCTTTCTTCCTCTTTAAAGCTTCTCCTTGTGCGTCTCACTTGGGCAAACTCTCTCTCTGTTTTGGGCAGAATAAGTCAGTTAGAAGGAGTAAGGGAGTGGGACGCCTCTTATGTAGAATAATAAAAAAGAAATTGTTTAATAAAATGATGCTTACATCCTGTGTTTGTAGCATTTTTGCTTTAGACTTATTTTAGCTCTTTTTCGAGAATTGTCTTTCCATCATAAAATTTAGGTCCTTAATTTTATAAAATAGCTTTGGAAGCACTCAATTTGGATTAAAAATCTTCTCAAATGAAATAGTCATAGTTTGGGTCAACAGTCATTGAAAAATATACACTGGAGGGGTTTTAATTATCCTGGGGCTTGCTATGGTTTTCAGAGCTTTTGAGAACCCTGGAAAGCTCAAAATTTTTAGTTAAAAAGCCTTCCTATGAGTTTTCCAAAAGGTGCTTATATTTATGAAAATGCCACTATACTTTCGGCAAATTTTTTGAACAATTTTGGTTTCAGTTTTTGGGCTATTCAACTCTCAAATCCTCATTTTTCATTATTTAAAATTTTACCCTAATTTTATTTGGCCTTAAATCATTCAATCAAGAGGACTTACTTTTCAAATTGACTAATTTTAGTATTTTTACAAAATACCAGAAGTTACATTTGGGGACTCCTGTTATGACTTGGTATACCCGTGTTGTGGTGTAAGGGCTCTCGAAAACTACTATTCGCACCTTCATGAATCTCATCGTAGCGAGCCTATGTGGTGCCACAGTGGAAGACCATCCTGGAACCTACTGTAAAAATTTTTATGATTCATGCCACGACGGGTTATACCTGCACCATGGTGAAACTAACTACTAGAAGCTAGAATTTTCCTCCTTCGATCCTTATTGCGACTTGATCCTCTAGCGCCGTGGCGAATCTACTCTCTGGAGTGCTAGCTACCTGGCTTCCTTAACTTGCGCTGTGGCTAAACATCATGTGCCATGGCGAGTTTGCTCTCTGTCACTCTCCCTGGGTGAATTTTTTGCCTTGTGCCACGACGAGACATCCCATTCCATGGTGCTCCTTGTTTCTGACTAACTTTTGGCCGTGACTCAATTAATCTTGGCCTCTGCTCAACTCTCTTTTGCACCTATACCTCCTAATTTCATCTAATACACTCCAGCTTTTCCTTTAGATTCTAAGGCCACTTTACCTTAATTTATAGGGCTTTAATGGCATTCAACTACCTAATTTACTTAGCATGTCTCTCATTGCCAAATCAAATCCTAGGTGTTGATTCCTACTCATCTACTATCATATATTAGCAATTTATGTATCAATGACAGCAAGAAGGATTCATAACTACTAACATTATCATTCATGATAATACTATAACATACTTCCAAGAAATAAGTCATATATATATATATATCCATCTAATAAGGTTCCATATCAGATATAAATAAGTTCATACATCAGACACTAAATTATAAAGAGCTTAACTCTCCATTAGTTACATCATTGTTTACCAAAACATAAAATACGCACACTTGGCAACATGATTACATGATGATAGTACTATACAAAAGAATAACAAAAATTAGCATCTATTCTAGATTAGATCCATGCAAGTGCAGAATTTCTTACACATGGTCTTAGCTCATAGATATTCATCTACTTACTTCCCTTTATCCTTATCCGAAGGACCTTTACCTAAAATAGTTAGCCTATGAAATGGGGTGAGATGCAAATCTCAATAACCAAAGGAAAATTCTATTCATATATTCCAATTTAATTAACATAGATGCAATTAATTAGTAATTATTAGAAATAATCGTCATATTAGCAAATGAAACAATTGGGCTATCGGTGATTACTATCCTATACTAGTAATTACATTTCACATGTTAAAGGCCATTAACACTGAGAGAGCCCGTCCACGACACCAACTCCCTAATGAGCACAACCTGGCTCAGTGTGTACAAGGGTCTAATCACAATTCGGTCCCTAATCGAAGTATAATGCACAGGTGGTAGTAGCACCACAGTTCCACCATGGACTCACGAGGTCTAAACATACAATTCAGATAGCCAACCATTCATTATGCATTCAAAATCATACTTGTGCAGTAGATATAAAATTAAAGTATACATATGCATAGAATTTAACATTAACCATAGTTACCTCACTTATAGACAATTCTTTGAGAGCTAACTACAATGCTACTTCCACCTATTGATACAAAACCAGACCATTACTATTTCTAATCATCATTTATAGCAGCAAACCCAATACTCAAAGAATTAAATTACAAAGGACTACTTAGAAAGCACTTACCCAACCACTACAAGAACCAAATTCAGATTTAGTAGTGCTTACACCAGTAACCTCAGAACAACACTCTAAATTCTGGGCAAATTTGTAGTAAATCACCACTCATATCATAAATAAGCTATAGGGGTCCTAAACCAGCAAAAAGTGCATTAAAATGAGAAGTTTATACTTACTTAATATCTCTCCTAACCTCAACCTCCAAAAATTCTCCAAGAAAACATCAAACAACCCATATCAGATTTGAGGTATAGGTGAAAATGCTCTAAATAAAAAACCAATCAGGTTAAATTGAAGAGGAAGAGGAGAGGGTCAAGTTATATAACAATTATCTTAGCTGATTTTAGCTTTAGACATAGGAAATGATGGATTTATGCCACAAACCCTAGCCTCTACTTTAAACCTCCAAAAATGCTTCTTGCTATCTAAATATTTTTGCAGAATGGTGTAAGAGAGGAGGGTTTTCTCTTAGGGTTTTAATGAGAAATGGGTTGACCCATCAGCCCAAGGCTCAATTGGGCTCCCTCTTAATTGCTAGGCTATGGTTTAATGAATTGGGCTGTAGAACACTTAGAGTTAAAAGGAAATGTGATGACCCAAAGGCCCTAAAACTTACTTAGGCTTAGATTTTTGATTTGTTGGGCCAACTATAAGAGTCCATTACCATTAGGTTTGCACATAATTAAGGTTGGGCTTCTAAGGAATGGAATTGAGTTAATCATATGGCCCAAATTAAATACCTATCTCCCTTTCCACTTAATTAGCTTTACTAATTACCTAGATTAATTCCCTAATTATCATAATTAGTCTTAATTAATTTTAGAGTGTTACACATAGAGTTTGAGGATGAGACTATGTGTTCCTTAAGGTTACCTAGGTAATGGATATAGGCATTCCATTAAATCAAGAAAGCTCAATCCTCATTACCTTGGTTCCTTTCAAATCCTTGAGCAGATATGATCCACAAATTATAAAGTAGTGTTACCTTTCAATTTGGCCTGATTGCATGATATATTCCATTTATCCCAATTGAAAAAGTATCATCTAAACCCTTCATATGTCACTAAGCATAAGAATGTGCATCTACATGATAACATGTCATATATGGTGAAGCTTGACACGATTGTGAATTCAAAAGTCAAATCGTTGTGTAATAAAAACATCCTTCTAGTAAAAATGATTTGGAAGGGGCTAACTCTTAATGAAACTACTTGGGAAACAAAGGAAATAATGATGAAAGACTATCCAACACTTTTCGAGTAAGGTATACCTAATTTTGAAGACAAAATTCCAAAAAGGAGGAAAGAATATAAAATCCCAAAATTAATTAAGCAAAATTATGGAAATTAAAGATTTAATTTAGGGAAATAAGAAAAACTATTATGGAAATTAAGAAAAATTATGGAAAAATAATTTTTCAAAGAAAAAAAATTATTTGAGCATTTTGAGGCAAATAATAATTATTTGAAAATTTTTAGTAGAAAATAAATTTAATTGTAGAATTTAAATTTATTTAAGAGAAATTAATTAGTGGAGTTTTGAAAAAATTAATTTGGAGCCAAATAATTAGTTTGACTATATTAAAAATAATTTTTAGGAGCTAAAATGAAAAACAAGTAGAGACCCAACTTAAAGAGACCTAATAGACCTAAGCCCATTACCCTAAAATAAGTTAAATTAGTCCTAAACCCTTACTTTCCTTCATTTTCATGCTAAAGCTCACTTTTGGATAGCAAAGAAGTGCAAAAACACAGGTGTTGAAGTATTACACCATATCATATTCCAATTATCTTATACCATTAGTTGTCCATTTAGAATAAAACAACCACAATCAAACTTGTTGCAGCAATAATTTTGGTTACTAGATACTTCAAATAGACTCATAAGGCTTAAAAATGGGTTCTCACCATTCCATCTCATAATCTCATGTTTAACTTTTTTATTTCATCAAAGTTAACATATATGTAAGATAAAGCCAATAAAAATAGTCATTTGGTTGACAAGGCTATATAACACATAATGGAGCTCAAATTTCAAAAAATTATAACTTGAGCTACACAACTCTAATTAATGCAAATTAGGTGTCCTTAAAGAAAGTTTAGGATGTGAACTTTCTACTATAAAAGTTGCAAGTCAAAATGAATCCACTTGTTTCTTAAAGAACACTAAATTCAATGCTATATTAGAATAAAGAATAACACTGTATAACAACTTTTTAGCGCTAATTTTGAAAATTCATCAAATATTTTATAGAGTTTTGAAAATTATGATCTTTAGCTCTACAGAAAGCTTTAAGTGTCCTCTAAATGCTCATTAAATTTTAGCTCCAAGTTTGCTCATTAAGGCTATCGAAGGTAGAGGGATATTTAAAGGTTCCAATGGTAAAAAATTTAGTTTGAATTGGTACTAGATGAGCTTTAAAATGCCATTTTTTGTCATGAGCAAATTTCAATTCATATATGCATCTATATCAATGAATCATCACATGAGAATCGCCATACATCTAAAATTCACTATTCCAAATACAAATATATATATATATATATTCAACATAGAATTCCATTTGCTAAATCATGCTTCAATTCTTTATACATGTATCCATGGGTTACAAAATCATAGTCTAACACTTTTACATATGTTGCTATTACATTAGTATTAAAATATGGATTCATATGTTCATGTACATAGCACTAAATTCTAGGCTATTTAATTATGGAATTTAATCTTTCTATGTCCTTGCATCTTGATTTTCCTTTCTTTGAGTTTCACCTAGCCATGGTTAGTGGAGATAAGGAAATATGATATTCAAATAATTCCAATAGCTAAAGCAACATTCAAACACACATAAGGTTCACTAAAGCACATAGAAGCAAGCATGCATATTATGCTATCATAGCCAAATCATACACGAGAGAGCAAATCCATACTCTAGGGGTTTTCTTGGATTAAGCAAGAGCAAATCTATGCCCTTAAGGGACTTTTGGCCTAAAGTAGAGCAAATTCATGCTCACTTCCTTAGACTCATCCAACAAAGAGCCACCCTACTAACAGATGCAAATAGACATCATGCAATTGCATATTCCACTTAAACAATCCATAAACCAATCAATTGTAAACAATACATACAAGCAACCAAAATACTCAAACAAACCAATCATATATAAGAATGAATGAAAAACTACCTATCAAGTAAATTTAATCAATTCCCTTGTTCTCCTTCTCTTGATCCCATTGCCTCACACTCACACTTTGATGCAATCCACTTGTTTGGCCTAAGCACATCAATTAAAGTATAATATAATCAATTAAGACATATTCAACCTCATTTTAGCAACACATGTGCAAATTCGGTCTCAAAGTATATATTTGATTACTTTAAGTGTTTCAAAATATCTCATTCTATTTGCCATGTTTCATGTAGTGATTTCATCATTTATCTATCTCAATTTACTCACTCTTTCTTATGACTGAAACAAGTTCAAAAACTTGGCCACATTACCTATTTCATTCATAGTGTAATATATGGCTCTTCGAAAATATGAGAAAATGTGAGAAACGTAACGTACAGTTTCTCCGTAAATGCACGAAATTCACTGGATACAAAGGGAAGTCCCCTAGATAGAGTGATTTGAGGTCCAATAAAATTAGAGTAATATTTTATACCTCAAATAATGATGAGTTTAAGGCTAGAGGTGTCCTGAAACCAGAACCAGAATAGCCAGATGGATTTTAATGAAAAAGCAATGAAACGTAATAGCATTTTTGTAATTTTGGGCAATTTTTAGAATACTCATAGGAGGAATTTTTAAACAAAAAATTTGAGTTTTTAGGGATTCTCAGAGGTCTTGAAAACCATGGAAAGCCCTGGGACAGTTAAAGCCCCTTCGGTAGACGTTTTCCAATAGCGGTGAGCCTGAACTTTGACCAATTCATTCGGAAAGGTTTTAGCTCCAAATTGAATGATTCCAAAAGCATTTTATAAGATTAAGAACCTAAATTTTATGATGGAAAAAATGGTTCTAAAAAATGAGTTAAAACGAATTAGAAACAAAAATGTTAAGAACGAAGGGAAAAATTGAAACTTTTGTGAAAAAGTAGCTTCTTGAACCCTCTATAAACTTCACGCCACTTCTTCACTCCATTCCACCAACTTGCTTCTGCCCAAAAATAGAGAGGAAGACCAGCTCTTTTAGGTGCACCAAGGAGGAGAAAAAAGGAGAAGAAAAAGCAAGAAAAAGGTAAGAAATTTTATGGATTTTCTTAGTTCCTCCTTAGTAAATTCATTCTCCTCCATTTTCCCTTCTTACCCATGGAATTTTTGATGTATTTGGGACTGTTTTGAGGTCAGACCAAGGATGAAAATTTCGTGTTTGGAGAGGAGAAGCCAAGCAAGGGAAGAATCATCCAAGAAACTAAGGAAAAGAAAGGTAAAATCTCATCTCCATGGTAGCTCCTCCTTGTTCCTCCTTCTTGCATGTTTGGCCAATGTAGGGAGATCCAAGAGGGCTTGGATTTTAGGCAGAGCCAAGGGTGAATCCTAGAAAATTGAGTGTGGAGAGTGAGAACATGCAAAGAAAATTAGCAAAGAACTATTAGTTTTCAAGATAGCAACATTAGGGATTCAAGTACTTAATGAAAAATCTGATTTAATGTAATGATCCCTAGGCCTAATTGAGTGTTGGCATGAGCTCTATAGACCCTTAGGAACCTCCCCACATGCCTCTTCCACCAAAGAAAGCAAAGCAACTCTAAGGGTGCTAAGAAGAGAGCATGTCTCGGCCTAAGGGAGTTAGGGCACCTAGGGGTAGTTTTAATTTTTTTCCAAGCTTATTTTTGTATCATATATGATGGGAGAGTATGAGAAGAAGTCTTAAAAAGATTTTAGAAGTCATGGATAATGAGATGGAGTTATTGGTTCCATATTGTAGCATAATAAAGCAACACCTAGCTAGGCTCCATGAAATGAATGTGTGATGGTTCCAAGAGACTTCAATAGAGTCAAGAACCTTAGATAGATGGAAGGAATGGAGCCAAGATGATGTTTTCCCAAGGTTGCTTTATTAGGTGCATTATGGAACCATAAAAGAACCTTAGAAGCCAGCTAGCTTTCTTAATGAGTGTGTGCCTTTATAAAATTTTCCAAGATTGTAATTGGCTTCCATATGATGTGTCTAGGTCAAAGGAACCAAGTTCCACCTTCTTGTGAGTGTGTGGCTGTGGGAGAGGATCCAAGTTCAAGGAAGAAAATGTGTTGTTGTAACAAAGGTAGCTCTCTTTTCTTTCTTTCATGCATGAGTGGATGTTCACCTTGTCTTGAATGTGTGTATGTGTGTTTTGAGCCATGAGAAATGTTTTATCATGCATCTATATGCCATGGTATCATGATGTTACATTATGTCTTTAAATGATGCTTGGGTGAACTTACTTTGGTTTGCTTGAGTGTGGTGAAGCCATGAACCTCTTAGCCATGGTGAGGATGAGTCAAGAATCCTCAAGAATGGTTAAGACAAAGTTAAAAGTCTCCCAATAGTAAGGTTTAGTTAAGAGCCTTTGAGAAAATAGGGTGAGGCAAGTCCAAAATCTTAAAAGAGAATGGGTGAGGCTAAACCACTTGTTTAGCAAGCTTATGTATGTTTTATATGACTTTTTGAATGCTAAAAATGTTTTATGAATGTTTATGAAAGCCATGATGTCCATGCATGTATCTTTAGACTTGGATTTGCATTCTTTATATGTGATTGAAAGGGAGAAAAGCTATTGAGATTCCATGAATCTCACCCATTTCCCTCTCCTATCTCATATGGTTTCAAGAGCTAAGGAATGGAGGCAATGAAGCATAAATAGTATTGTTTTGACAATGACGTTGTAATACCATAACCTTCTAACTTATCTCATGCTACTTCCAAGACTCATACATGTATTTCTTGAAGAAGCAAGGAAGAATGGCTTTAAAATAATGAATTTTCTTGCGTTGCGTAGCATATAAATTTGTCTTTTAGAGTCCTGTGGGCCATATGAACTCATGTATCATATTCTCATATTTAATTACATAGATACAACTCAAATCCATCACCAAAAATGGCCTAGAACTCGTGCAAGTGCAAGGAACACATAAAACATCATGATGTAGCCTCGGCCAGAAACTTCATCTTTCTGTCACAAATTTTGAAAAATCATAACTAATTCTAGAAAAATTGAAATCATGCATTCTTTACCATTATGGAAAGCTATATATGTCTACTATATTCTAAAAATATGTCCAAGTCATGAAACATTAGACATAAGATGTTTGACATTCAAAAAAGTGTAGAGGTCTGACTAGCTACTGGTACTGATATAGGTTTCTACTATAAAATTAAAAAATATCCAATTAATTTTACAAAAATCCAATTTATGAAAATGATACTAATTTGGAAACCTAAAAATGTTACCTAAAGGGAAAAAATAACTTTAGACTAGTTTAGATACGTCCAGGCCTCGAACACTAATCAAGTAGTAACCTAGGTCAGTCTGGATGCTTGATACTAGACAGAAATTCAAAAATTTATATCTCCCTCTATAGAATCCAAATTAGATGCTTCTAGTTGGTACAAGTCACTAGAGATGTCTAGTTTCTTTCTGTAAAATTTCATGGCAATTGGACATCATTTGCCCCCTAACTAATAGAATTTAATTTCAGACCTGAGTGAACAGTACCCTGAACCAATTTTAGAATTTTTTTCAACTTTGAAAATTTATTAAATATTCCATAGGCCTCCAAAAATTCTGTACTTTAACTTTTGAAAAAGCTTTCAACAAGCTCTAAATGCATACCAAGTATTAGGTCAAGAAGAGCTCATTTGGACAAAAAGTGGTATAAGTTTTCAATATAGTCAATTTTGCTCCATATTAGATACCAAATGTGTCCAAATGACTTCTCTTAGTGTTTGGAACTTCTTGGGTAAGTTTAAAAGCATGAATATGACTTGCATGAACTGTCTAAGTGGTCCCAAACCTCATGCATCTCAATTTGGCCTTTACACTTCCATTTATACATACATCTCTATAATGCTAGTTTTGCCATTACATGTTCAAGATGCACATTTTCATACATATAACCTTAACTCTCATTTATACATGATACATTAGTATAATTATACATATTCATAACATCATAGGACATATACAACAATGGATTACAACATTTGCCACTCATATGGCCTTAAAGAAACAAAATCTATACACTTTAATGTCATACTTTCATCTCTCAAGTGGTTGGCTACCACTTCCTTATTCTCTTAGTCCACCTAGCATGTTAGAACATTAGAGAGAAGGAAATGAGATTCAAAAAATTCCAATAGCTTATCTCCCTTCCAATCACACATAAAAGATGTAAAATAAGTCTTACAAATGCATGCATGAGCATATTGACATGTGCAATCATTCGATAGATATTTTTAACATTTGAGTAAGTCATACATAGTATACATAGGCTCGCCAAGTAAGTAGATTAGCCTCACCCATTCACTTGTGAATTTTGGACTTGCCTCACCTATTTCTTTAAGAGGTTTTTGACTCAACCTTACTCTTAGGAGTCAACCTCACTTTTAGGAAACTCTTTACTTTGTCTCAACTAACTTTAAGGGTTCTTGACTCCTCCTCACCATGGTTAAGGGTTCTTGGCTTCACCACACTCAAACAAACCAAAACAAATATAAAAAATATCATTTGAAAACATAAAGCATCATTATGGTACCATGGAATAAGAGCTTATGCTAAAACATCTTTCATAGCTTAAAACACACATACACACATTTAAAGACAAGCCAAGCATACATTCATGCATGAGAAAAGGAGGAGTAAGCTACTTTGCTTGCATTTACACACTTTTTTTCTTGAGTCTTGAGTCCTTTCCCTTGACCTCACACCTAAGAAGGTGGAGATCACTTCTCTTGGCGTAGACACATTATATGAAAACTAATTATACTATTGAATTAAATTCTAAGGCCATACATTTACTAAAAAAGTTAGGTAGTTCATATGGTCATCTTATGGCTCTATAATATACTTAATGAAGCAACCTTAAGAAAATATCATCTTAGCTCCATTCTTTTTATCTATTTATGATTCTTGACTCCATTTAAACCTCTTGGAGTCAACACATAATTAATTCAAGGAGCCTAGCTAGGTATTGCTTCTTTAAGCCATATTATAGAACATATAAGGCCATCTTACTATCTATGGTTTCTAAAATTTTTCCAAGGCTTCTTCTCATAATCTCCCATCACACATGATGCAAAATGAATTAAAACACTCCCTAGGTGTATGAACTCTCCTTGGCCGAAGCATGTACTCTCCTTGGCACCCTTAGAGTTTCTTTACTTCCTTTGATGGGAGAAACATGTAAGAAGCTCTCTTGGTGTCTTAGGAACTCATATGAATACTTAAACATCATAAAATATGGCTAGGGTTCACGGTAAAGTTCAAGGTGCAATCAAAACTGTAACACCCGATTTTTTGTAAAATACCGAAATGAGTTAGTTTTCAAAGCAAGTCCCCTGAGATGAGTGATTCAAGGCTAAATAAAATTTGGATAAAATTTCAAATAATAGAAAATGAGGATTTGAGCCATGAGTTGCCCAGAAACTGGGGTCGTAGTGATTCAAAAAATTTGCCGAAAGGCTAATGACATTTTCATAAATAAGTGTAATTTTGTAAAAGCACCTAAGAGGACTTTTTAAATGAAAGTTTTAAGTTCTTTGGGGTTCTCAGAGGCCCTGAAAACCATAGGAAGCCCCGGGACCAGTAAAGACCTTCCGGTGTAATTTTTTCAATGTCAATTGACCCAAACTTTGATCGATTCGTTCGGAAAGGTTTTAGCTTCGATTTGAGTGATTCCAAAAGCATTTTATTAAATTAGGAATCTAAATTTTATAATGGGAAAGATGGTCCTAAAAAAGGAGCTAAAACAAAGGAGAAACAAAAATGCTAACAACGAGGGGCAAAATTGGCATTAAAGTGTTAAAAGAAGCTTCTTTCTTCTTCTTTATATGCCACGTTCTTTCTCTCCTCTTTAAGACCAACTTGCTTCAGCCCATTTTTAGAGGAAAACTCCAGCTTCTTAGGCGCACAAGAGGAGGAAGACTTTGGAGGAAGAAATTCAAGAAAAAGGTAAGAAACTTTAAGAAATTCTATATCCTTCCTTCTTGAAACTTGCTCCTCTCCTTTCAAGCTCTCTTTCTATGGTTTTAATGGAAAGTTTGGTGCTGTTTTGAGGGCAAAACAGAGGGGGGGGGGGGAATTTCAAAATTTGAGGAAGCAAGCCAAGTAAAGAAAGAGCCTTCTTAGAAGAACTTGATTTAAGGTACTTTCCATGCAAGATGTTGCTTCTTTTTCCTTAGTTCTTCTCCCATATTTTGCCCAAAATAGACCCAAGGAGAGGGAAGGGTTTTTGTTCAAAAACCATCAAGAATTAGTGAGATTAAGTTAGAGGAAGATGGAAGATACCATGAAATTCCAAGGAAATCTATGAAACTAGAAGTTAGAAAAGTGTAGAGCACTTAAGGGGATTGTAAAAACTGATTTAATCCATAAGTTTCCTTGGCTATTTAAGTGTTTCCTTGACCTCCTACAACTCTTATCAACCTCCTTAAATGGTTCTCCCATCAAGGAAAAATCAAGAAGCCATTAAATCCTATTTATGCTCTAAGTTTCGACCAAGTAGGGATGACATAGTTAGAGAGAGTTTTAAATTTTTTTAAGGCCATTCTTGAGTCACATTTGATGAATGAAGATGAGTAGAGGCCTTGGGAAAAATTTAGAACTCAAGGAAAGTGAATTAGGGTCATAGGTTCTATATTATGACCTAAAGAAGCAACATGGTACTAGGCCCTTTGTTTTAATGGTATGGTGGCTCCAAGAGGCTTAAAAAGAGTCAAGAATCATAATTGAGAGGAAAGAATGAGGCATAGAAGCTATTTGAGGAGTGTTGCTTCATTAAGCACTAGTATGGACCATAATGAAGCCTATAGAGTAATCTAGGGCTTAAGTAAATTGTATAGCTTTAGAATATGTTTCATAAACCTAATTAGCTCCCTTAAATCATGTCTAGGCCAAGAGAAACCATCTCCACCAAATTGTGGATGTATAGCCGAGGCAAAGGAGGGAAATCCAAGGAGAAAAGTGTGTAGATTTGTATAAGGTAGCTTTCTCCACCTTCTCTCATGCATGGATGTGTGTTTAGCTTGTTTTAGAATCTGTGTATGTGTATTTTTAAGCTATGAAAATCATACTAGCATGCTCTTATATACCATGACTCTTGATGCCACATTATGCTTTCAAATGAATATATGATGTGTGATTGAGCTTGCTTGAGTGTGGAGAGGCCAAGAACTCTTCCCCATGGTGAAGATGAGCCAAAAATCCTTGAGCTTGGTTGAGACAAAGTAAAGAGTCTTCTAAAAGCAAAGTGGACTCCCAAAGAGTATGGTTGAGTCCAAAGATTTCAAAGAATGGGTGAGGCAAGTCCAAATATCATGGAGGGAAGTGTGAGGCCAACTCAAATACTTGGTGAGCTCTTGAATGTCTTGTATGATGGGTTTCTATGCCAAGCTTGATTTTAAATGTTCATGACTTTTATTTTTCCCACACATGCATTCATAGAACTTGTTTGCACATATTATGTATGATGGAATGAGAGATAAGTTATTGAGATTCTTGAATCTCACTCCTTCCTCTTAAATGTCCTAATATGCTAGGTGGACCAAGTAGACATGGAAATGGGAGCCAACCACATTGAAGAAAGAAGATTGCCACCCTTATGCTTAGTTTTTGTCTTTGATTCATAATGAGACTTCATGATGTATATTATTATTGTAAATAGTCTATGACCCCTTGGAAAAATATAAAAATGATATTATGTGATAGCTAAATGAATGAGTATGGTGTATTTATTCTAGAACTTAAATTGAGTGTTTGTGCCAATGTGTGTATTTGAGAAAAGCTTGGTGTAATGTGTATAAGTGAGGGTGAAAAGGCCAAAATGAGATGAAAATGGTTTGGGACCATTTGGGTTGCTCCTACAAGCCTTAAACATATTTTTAGACTTGCCCAAAAGGTGCCAAGACCCAAGGGAAGCCAAATGGCAATTTTGATATCCTACATGGAGCCAAAGGTGACCAAAAAGAGAACCCTATGTCACTTTTTAGCTAAATAATTTATTCTTGATTTGAGATTTGACATGCTATTAGAATATGTTGAGAGCTTTTTGGGAAGCTAAAGTGCAGAATTTTTGGATGTGTAGAGAATATTTGATGAATTTTCAAAGTTGGCCAAAATTCTTGAAATGGTCTGATGTATTGTTCCATTGGATCCAAATTGTTTTTCTATCACTTAGGGGCCAAATGAAGTCCAATTGCCATGATATTTTATAGGCAGAAACTAGAGGTTATAAGTGATTTGTGCCAACTAGAATCACCCCATTTGGATGTCTAGCGAGGGAGATACGATTTTTCAACTAGACCTTCGTCACTGTTTGATCAAAATTCATGGTCTGGACGAGCTTGAATTGGTCTGGAGTTATTTTTCCCTTCTAGATAACATTCTCAGCTTTCCATATTGGTATCATTCACTAGAATTAGAATTTTTTGGAATTAAGTGGATATTTTTGAAGTTTATATCAGTAAACTGTGACAGCATCAAGACCTAGTCCGACCTCTAGACTATTTCCATAATGACCAAGATTACATGATTTCAATTTTTCTAGATTTAGTTATGATTTTCCAAAGTTTTGGACAGAATAGGGGCAAATTTGGCCGAAATTGCATAAGTTCAATTTATGCTCCATCTCGGTTTCCTTGAGTCATGAGCAAGATTTTGTGATGCAAATGAATTGTAATGATGTAATTAAATGTAAAGATGCATGGTATGAATCCACATGGTCCATGTGACCCTAATTGTGAATTGTTAAGCATGACGTAACACAATTAAATCCATTATTATTAGTTCCTTTTCCATGTGCTCTTATGAACATGATGATATGGAGCTTATGAATGCCATGAATGGGGTTAGATATATATAGTATTACACTTTTTCTCTTCCTTTCTTCTCCTCCATGGTGCATCTAAGAGAGCTAGTGTTTTCTTTGGTTTTTGGGCAGAATAGGTTGTGCAAATGAAAGGGAGAGGAAATAAGAAACTTAAAGAGTGTTCAAGAAGCTTTCACTTTCTTAAAAATTCTAATTTTGCCCTTCATTTTTGGCATTTTTGTTTCTAACTCGTTTTAGCTCCTTTTTTAGAACTATCTTTTTCATTATGAAATTTAGGTTCCCAATTTAGTAAAATGTCTTTAGAATCACTCAAATCGGAGCTAAAACCTTCCTGAACAAATCAGTCAAAGTTCGGATCAACTAACATTAAAAAATGTTCACCAGAGGGGTTTAACTGTCTTTGGGTTTCTCATGGTTTTTAGGGCCTCTGAGAATCCCAAAGAACTTAAATCTTTTATTTAGAAAGAACTCCTGTATGAATTCCAAAATTTACTCAAAATTACAAAAATACCATTTCATTTTGTAAGTCTTTCGTCAGATTTCATTTCTTCATTCTAGCTCTATTTTTTCTTTCCATCTAGGCTTAGGATTCTCATTTTTAGGAGTCTAGAATGCTTCTCAAATTTTTTGGGACCTTCACTAATTCATTTCGGGGGACTTATTTTTGTATCCGGTGAATTTCGTTCATTTACGGAGAAACCGTATGTTACGTTTCTCACATTTTCTCTTGTTTTCAGAGAACCAGATATTACAGAGGTAGCTTATGTAATTTTAAAGTGTGTAGAAATTTCAAAATACTCATGTATATATTATTTTTGAGTTGTAGATCAATGAGCAAATGTAATAGCATGTATGAATGATGTATGAACCACTTTTGGTGCAAAATCAATAGAAATGTGAGATTTCGTTACTTGATGGCTTGCATTTGTTAGTGTATTCATGGATGTGGGATAGCTAAAATGAGATGCATGATATTTAGGACCAGTTGGATGGCTCATACAAGTTGTATTCATACTTTTAAACCTGCCCAAGAGGTGCCAAACATAAAGGAAAACCATTTGGACTAAGTTGGTGCCTTATAAGAGGCAAAAATGACTATAATGGTAAGTTATAGCAAAATCTACCCACATAAGCTCTTCTTGGTTTGAAATTTGGCATACATCTAGATCGTATTAAGAGCTTTTTGGTAAGCTAAAGTGGGTAATATTTGGAGGTCTACAGAATTTTTGGTGGATTGTTGAAGTTGGCTGAAATTTCTGAAATGGCCAGGGTTACTGTTCATTTGGTCCGAAATGGATTTCTATCATTCATGGGGAAAATGATGTCCAATTGCTATGAAATTTTATAAAGAGAAATTAAACCTTCCCAGTGACCTGTGCCAACTGGAAGCACCTTAATTAGATGTCTAAAGAGGGAGATATGAATTTTTGAAGTTTCTATTTTGTTCCAGGAGCATAGCTAGACTCTCAGTATTGTTCCATCAATTTGTTAGGTCTGGATGCTCTTGAATTGATCTAGAACTATTTTTCCCTCTAGGTAACATTTGTAGCTTTCCAAATTGGTACATTTTTGCATAGATTGGATTTTTTTGGAATTAATTATGCATTTTCAAAGTTTATATTAGTAAGTTGTATCAGTAATTCTGGATAGCTTGACCTTTGTGCCTTTTCTATTGCCAAACATAGACCAAATGAGATTTTCGTGACTTAGAATTATTTTTAATGTAAATTTAACATCCAAAGATTTCTAGAAAGCTATGGTTTGCTTGATTTTAATTTTTTTAGATTTAGTTATGATATTTCAAAGTTCACGACAAAAAGCTGGACCATGAACTCGAGGCTGCACTTGAAAATTTTGTGTAAATGTCCCATGAGCTCGAGTTTCCAGCCACTTTTTAGGATGGTTTTTAATTGTATTTGTGTTTTTAAATATGAGAATGAGATGGATGACTTCATATGGCCCATGAAACATGAAATGAAGAATTTATACACGACATAATGCAATTTAATTGAATATTTTTATTGCTTTTCTTGAATGAATGTGCTATACCAAGGAAATGGAGTCTAGAAATGATATAAGATGAGCTTAGTAATTATGGTGTTACACATAGGACTAGTAAGGGTATTTCATGGTACCAAATTTGTACATCATCTAATCTCATTCTTTTCCTTAAACTAATGATTCATCTAGCCTTTAAATTGCTCATTTAGGCCTCCTCAACCATGAAATTAAATTAAAAGCTTCCCTAAATGTCCTTTACCCCTTTGGCTAAGACCACCACAACATGTCCCAATCTTGGAGCTTTGTTTGTTTCATAGGGAGTTTGATGGTTTTAGGATTTCCATAATTTATTTCTAACTCAATTATGGTATTATAGGGATTAACCAACTTTCTTAGGCCAAATCTAAACCCTTGGTGAAGCCATAAGCCTTTCTTTGATTCTTAACTAAATCTATCTACATATTCTTATTCTTTACCCTTTTAAACCCTTAATTTCACCAAGTTTTCATCAAATAAATACATGTTTCCCTCTCTTACCATCTAGGCCAAACCCATGAGGAGTTAGGGTTCCAAAAATATAATTTTTTTAGCCTAAATTATACCTTGCTTTGGTGTGCTCTTAATGGAGTTTCTTTGGGTGTAACTAGCTTCTTCAAGTGAGCTCTTTCACTCAAAAGGAATAGCTATAAAATTCATCATTTTAAGAAATGAAAACCACCATGAGAAAGAGCAAAAAGAGTAGGAGAAGTTTCATAACAATATCATACAAAAATTTAGCATGTTTCCTTACCTATATATAGCCTTCTTTCTCCTTCTTCCTCCTTCCTTCTTCATACCACCATGAGAGGGTTTTGGTGCTACCTAGGTCATTTATTGGGAGAGGAATGAGTGAGGTGTAACAACCGGGAAAAGAAAAGAAAAAGGAAAAGGAAGCTGAAAATTTTTGAAGGCCTGAAATTTTCTAAGTCTGTTAACTATAGCGAGAAATGGCCTAGCTATAACAAATATACCTGTTTGCTATAGCAAGAAAGGGTCTAGCTATAGTGAGAGTTCCTTTTCGCTATAGCAAAAATGCTTCTAGCTATAGTAAGTGCGAGCATCCCATACAAAAACCAGGGAGCTGCTCGCCGTAGCTAAAGTAGGGGTCTAGGACTGATACGTGCTCACCGTAGTGAGGGTTATGCTTCGCTATAGCAAGGGTTAGTTTGGAAAAGTATGAAAAAAGAGAATTTGACTTCTTAAAGCATCCCAATTCATTTCTTCTCTTTTAACCGACCCAAGCTTCGACCAAAAGAGAGAAAAGGGCTGTGGAGAGAGAGAGAGACCAAGAGAAAGAAGGAAGAACAAGGAAAAAGGTAAGCATAGCTTGAGATTTCATAGCTTTTCTTCTTAGCATGTTATTCTTCTCTCTTTGCCCTCTCTTGCTATGGTTTTGGATGTTGAATTAGTTGGGTTTTGGGTTTAGTCCAAAAGAGAGAAAGTGGGAAACTACTCTTAAAGAAGGTTAGAACTCATGTATCTTCACTTCTTCTTCTTTGCTTTCCTTTCTTGAGAGCTTGAGAGAGGAAGGAGAGTTAGTGAAATTTTAGAGAGAGAATCCCTAGTTTCCTATCTATGTAGTGGGGTTTGCCTTGATGAAGAGCCCCCTAGCTTTGTGAGTGTATATTTGAGTTATGAGAGAGTAATTTCATACTATTTGTTGTGCCTAGGCTCAAGAGAAGAACTCCATTTAGTTGTGCTTGTAGGACTAAGAAGGAAGAAGATAAATTGAAAGGGAAAGCTTATGTTGGTTAGTAAGGTAGCTCTCCACTCTTTCTTGTTGCATTCTTGGATGTGTAATAGTCATTGTATGCTTGTGTATGTACTTATATTGTGAACCATGCCATTTGATGTTACCTTGATGCATTAGTACCAATATGTTTATGATATAGATTATGAAAATTGCTCAGGTGAGGTAGTGCTACAAGTCCTTTGAGACGGGTGAGATGGAGCTAAAAGTCCCTAAACCAAGGGTGAGGCCAATCCAAAAGTCCCAAAAACTCGAGTGAGGCTAGACCAAAAGTCTCTAGAGCTTATTCTTGGCATTGATATGAAATCATGGCATGAAAATCATGTGTTGTATGATTGTGAATGGTTTGCATGCTTTAACTTATTTATATATCTTGATTGTTATCTTGTATGAGTGTATGAGCTATTGAGATTCCATGAATCTCACCTCCTTCCCTCTCCTATCTCATATGGTCCTGGTGGAGCTCAAGAGCCTAAGAGTAGAGGCCATGAGGCATAGAAGGCCTTTGTATTGCCACTTTTGCACACTTACACATAGTTTGATGTATAGGAAAGCTAAAGTGCTTATGTATACATATTCTTTTTGAGATGTAAATATTTGAGCAAGTGTAGAAATATGTATAAATGATGTATGAACTATGTAGAGAGCCAACGCAATGAAAATGTAAAATTTGGCCCTTTTGTGGATGGTATGCAATAGTGCATTTTGGCCTGTAGCACAGTGAATTTGAAATGTATGATGATTTGGATCACTTGATCATGTCATATATGCTATGTTTATACTTTAAAACTTGCCTAAGAGGTGTTAGAACATGTGGGAGACCATTTGGACCCACTTTGAACTATTTTGGGTACCAAAATTGCCAAATTTGTGAGTTTCATCAAGATATGACTAAATGAGCTCTTCTTGATATGAAATTTGGCATGACTCTAGAGCCTATTGAGATCTTCTTGGGAAGCTAAATTAAGTAATATTTGGAAGTCTAAGGAATATTTGGTGAATTGTTGAAGTTGGAGAATTTTCTGGTTTTGGTTATTGTACTGTGCAACTAGGTCTGAAAATGAATCTATATCATTCATAGACCAAATGGTGTCTGATTGTTATAAAATTTTATGGGTATAAACTAGATATCTACAGTGACCTATAATAACTAGAAGCACCTCAATCAGAGGTCTGTAGAGGGAGAATGAACCTTTGGAATTTCTATCTTAGTATTAGAAAAGCCATCCGACCTTCGTTATTGTTCCATTAATTTTTGAGGTCCAATGGCTACTAAAACGATCTAAAATTATTTTTCTCCTCTAGTTAACATCTGTAGCTTTCCAAATTGGTACATTTTTCTTATATTAGATTTTTTTGGAATTAGTTATGGATTTTTGAAGTTCATGATAGTAAGCTGCATCAGTACCAAGGACAGCCGGACCTCTGTCTCTTTTTCAATGTCAAACATGGTCTAAACACTGAGATTGTGGTTGGTTGTTATTTTTAGTGTGAAGTTCACATCGAGATATTTCTAGAGAGATATATTTTACTTGGTTCCCATTTTTCTTGAATTAGTTATGATTTTTCAAAGTTAGAGCCAAAAATTTGATTTTTGGGCCCATTTGAGAAATTGCATTTTCTTGGTTTTTGGCTTCATATCCGTGGTTTATGGGTTTTTTAAGGCTATGTATGAGTTTTATAAATGGGGTTTGAGTACAAAATATGAATGATGGGTTCATGGGACCCACGGGGCAAAATATGACTTATTAAACCCCGACTTAAAGTAGTAAAATACCACGGTTTTGGTCATTTTCATTGGAAATCATATGGAATCAAGCGTAAAGGGAGATTAGTTAGAGTTAAGTCATTATGGTGTTACATTTTTGGTATTAGAGCAAAGGTTCTGGCACTTTTGCTCGATGTTGGACTCTTAAATGATGTGATTTGGTTGTGTTTGGTGTGAATTGCCATAGAAATGGTAGCTTTCATATACATATGTGCTTGTGCAATGATTGTGAATTGAGAATTGCTACTTCTTTTTAGATAAGATGGTTGAGATTAGATGGGGCAGGGGTAGAGGCAGGCCACCCAGAGCTTAGAGAGCTGAGCTAGAGGTTTCAGTTGGGCCTGAGGATCCTCTGTGGACTATCATAGAGGGACTTGACCAGTATGAAGCCATGATGGGCCAGCACTAGGAGATGCTGGAATAGTAGAGGTATATTGCCCAGCAATAGGACGATATGATTATGCACCTGCAAGATACCCTAGCCAGGCAAGAAGAAGCCAGGAGAGAAGCCCCTGTACCTCAACCATCCACATCTGGCATTCCACCCGCACTTCCCTAAAAGCTTACTACTGCTTAGACCCAGACGCATATCCAGAAACTGTTGAAGCAGTTTTGGCAAAATAGGCAACCCTCGTTTGATAAGGAGTTGGATGCGGATAGGGCAGGGGCTTAGGTTATGGAGCTAGAGAAAATATTCTCGGTGATAGATTGTACCACAGAGCAGAAGGCTCAGCTAGCCACTTCCATGCTACAGAAAAAAGTTGATAGATGGTGGCATAGCACGAAACCTCTGATGGAGACCAAGAATATACTGATTACTTGAGAAAGTTTCTTGGTCGAGTTTTACAAGAAATATTTTCCTAGTTCAGTGAGGAAGAAAAAAGAGATGAAATTTATAGGCTTGAGACAGATGGATGAGATGACTGTGGACCAGTATGTGGCCAAGTTCATTGAGCTGTCTCGGTATTCCTCTTACCTCCAGAGGTATGATGATGAACCTTAGAGATGTGAGTAGTTTGAGACTAGGTTGAAGCCCCTGATTAGTGACAGAGTTACCCCATAGCGGATCAGGAAGTTTAATACCCTTGTAGAGGTCAGTAGGGTAATTGAGAATAACCTGTGAGCTATTATGCCTGCTGCGGCTATAGCTAGTCAGAAGGGGGTTTCGGAATTGAAAAGACCAAGACCAGAAGAGGGTTCTAGTGTAACACCCAGTGCCAAGAAGAGAGGCAAGGGGCCATGGGATCGAAGGCCACAGTGGGGTAAGCCAATGCCGCCTCCTTGGAGCCAATCATCCTTCTAGTAGTCTCTGGTGACATGTTTTAAGTGTGGGAAGCCGGGGCACAATACTAGACACTGTCCTCAGGTGGACACAGTGCCTCTTCTTAGGTCGCAGACCCAGGGCTGAGTGTTTGCACTCACTCAGCAAGAAGCCAGTGCGTCCCCCAGTTTGATTCTAGGTACGCTAATAGTGAATGGCTTTCCTGTAGTTGCTATGTTTGATTCGAGTGCTAGTTACTCATTTATATCCTATGATTATGTGAGACAATTGGGTCTGGCTATTAGTGTCTTGCTATTTGACTTGTCTGTCACTACACCCACTGGAGGCCTCGTGGTTACTTCCCATACTTGCTTAAATGTCACTGTTCAGTTCAATCATTACCATACCACTATTGATTTGATCTGTATGCCCTTTCATGATATTGATTTGATTGTTGGTATGAACTGGTTGGTCGTGAATAATGTGGTACTTGATTATAAACACCGAACTATTTCCTTACCTGCTTGTGGGACCATACCTAGGGTAGGAGCTGAGTTATCCTTTGTGACTACTGCCTAGGCTGAGAGATATTTAGAGTGTGGATGTCAAGGGTTTCTAGTCTTTTTCTCTATTCAGGTTGAGGTAGAGGAAGGGATAGAGGAGATCTAATTGTCAGGGAATTCTCAGAGGTTTTCCCTAAAGAGTTTGACTTTAGTGGTCTATCCCCTGAGCGAAAACTAGAGTTCCCTATAGACATAGTGCCTGGGGCTGGACCGGTGTCCAAGGCTCCTTACAGGATGGCTCTCGCTGAGCTCGTTGAGTTGAAAAAGAAAATAGAAGAATTATTAGAAAAAGGGTTTATCCACACTAATGTTTCACCTTGGGGAGCTCCGGTGTTATTTGTGAAAAAGAACAATGGTAGCTTGCATTTATGTATTGATTACAGAGAATTGAATAAAGTTACCATTAAGAATAAATATCTTCTCCCTAGAATTGATAATTTGTTAGATCAGTTGGCTGGGGCATTTGTGTTTTTCAAGATAGATCTTAGATCTGGGTACCACCAGTTGGAAGTGAGAATTGAAGACGTCTCCAAGACGGCCTTCAGAACGAGATATGGGCATTATGAGTTCCTTGTGATGCCATTCGGGTTAACGAATGCGCCTACTGTGTTCATGAATTACATGAACAGGGCATTCAAACCGTATCTAGATCAGTTTGTGGTGGTTTTCATTGATGATATCCTAGTGTATTCCAGATCCTTTGAGGAGTACAAGAGGTATTTGAGATTTGTCCTAAAGACCTTGAGAGAGAAAATGTTGTATGCTAAACTTAGTAAATGTGAGTTTTGGCTGACTGAGGTGAGATTCTTAGGTCATGTGATCTCACGAGATGGGGTTGCGGTTGATTCCCATAAAGTTAAGGCTGTGTTACAGTGGGATAGATCTAGAACGATCACTGAGGTTAGGAGCTTCTTAGGTTTGGCAGGATATTATAGATGATTTATTCAGGGCTTTTCTCAGATGGCCTTACCACTGACGAGGCTAACCAGGAAAGAGACACCATTCATGTGAGATGATAGATGTGAGAGGAGTTTCCAGGAGTTGAAACTTCATTTGACCACTGCCTCTGTACTGATTATCCCTGACCCTAGTGAAGCATTTGTGGTTTATTGTGATGCCTCGGGTAAAGGGTTAGGATATGTGTTGATGCAGTAGGGTAGAGTAGTGGCATATACCTCTAGGTAGTTGTAGCCTCATGAGGAGAATTATCCCACGCATGACCTGGAGTTAGCCGCCGTAGTGTTTGCTCTTAAGGTTTGGAGGCACAATCTATATAGTGCTACCATAGAGATTTATAGTGACCACAAGAGTTTGAAATACCTGTTTGACTAGAAGGAACTCAATATGAGATAGAGAAGATGAATGGAGTTCCTGAAAGACTATGATTATGTGTTGAAATATCATCCGGGCAAGGCCAATATGGTGGCAGATGCCTGAGTAGGAAATCCATCCATGTAGCCCATATGATGATTAGGGAGCAAGAGCTCATAGAAAAGTTTAGAAATATGAACCTCTCTTGTTAGGTGGTATCGGGTAAATTGTATCTAAGTGAAACCCAAATTGAGAATGTAATGACAACCCATATCTTAGATGCCCAGAGAGAGGATGAGTTCCTGAGATGGATCAGGAATGAGATTTCCCAAGGTAAGACCTCATATTTCAAGGTGTCTGAGGATAGTATGATAGTATATCGAGATAAAATCTATGTGCCGAGTCAAAATGAGTTGAGAGAAAGGATCTTAGAAGAGGCACATAAGAGTAAGTATACTATCCACCCAGGTGCCACCAAGATGTATCAAGATTTGAAAAGAATTTTCTAGTGGCCGGGGATGAAGAATGAGGTGACAAACTATGTGGCTAGATGCCTAGTGTGTTAGAGGGTAAAAATAGAACATCAAAGACCGGCTGGGTTGTTGCAACCTCTAGATATTCTTGAGTGAAAATGGGATAGTATAGCCATGGATTTTATTATAGGGTTACCCAGGACATCCTCTGGACACGATACTATTTGGGTAGTTGTGGATAGACTGATGAAGTCTGCACACTTTTTAGCTATCAGGGCTACTCATACTGGAGAGATTAGCCCAGTTGTGTATCAGAGAGATAGTGCAACTTCATGGAGTACCCAGTAGCATAGTTTCGGATAGAGACCCTAGGTTCACATCGAACTTTTAGAGGTTATTGCAGCATGCCTTAGGAACCAAGTTGCGATTTAGTATTGCATATCACCCCCAGATAAATGGTCAGACTGAGAGGACCATCCAGACTTTAGAAGACATGTTGAGGGCATGTGTGTTAGAAATGAGGGGTAACTAGGATGTGTATTTACTATTAACAGAGTTTGCTTATAATAACAGTCACCATTCCAGTATTCAGATGACCCCTTATGAGGTTTTATATAGGAGAAAGTGAAGATCCCCTCTATGTTGGGTTGAGTTAGGTGAGAGGAGTATGATAGGACCTGAGATTGTAGACCAGACCACTCGACAGATAGAATTGATTAGAAAAAGACTCCTCACGGCCCAAAATAGACAGAAAAGCTATGCCGATAAGAGACGGAGGCCGTTAGAGTTTGAGATTGGAGACTATGCGTTCATTCGAGTGTCTCCAGTGACAGGAGTGGGTCGATCAATGAGGGTAAGGAAGCTTAGTCCTAGGTATATCGGTCCATTTGAAATCCTTGAGAAAATTGGACCCGTAGCTTACCAGATAGCCTTGCCTCCTAACCTAGCCCAAATCCATGGTGTTTTTCATGTCTCCTAGTTGAAAAAGTATTTACCTGACCCCTCACATGTCATAGAATATGAGCATGTGTGATTGCAGGAAGATCTTTCCTATATAGTGAAACTGGAGAGAATTATAGATACTAAGCTGAAACTGCTAAGAAGCAAGAACATTCCTTTGGTGAAAGTGGTCTGGAGAGGTTTGAAATCTGAGGAAGCAACTTGGGAATTAGAGGATGAAATGAGACAAAGATATCCAGAGTTATTCCCTTGAGGTATGTCTTTAAATTTCAAGGACGAAATTTCTTTTAAGAGGGTTAGAAATGTAACAACTGGGAAAAGAAAAGAAAAAGGAAAAGGAAGCTGAAAATTTTTGAAAGTCTGAAATTTTCTAAGTTTACTAGCAATAGCGAGAAATGGTCTAGCTATAATGAATGTACCTATTCGCTATAGCAAAAAAAGGTCTAGCTATAGCGAGAGTGTCTTTTCACTATACCGAAAATGTTTTTAGCTATAGCGAGTGCGGGCATCCTATACAAAAAGCAAGGAACTGCTCGCCGTAGCGCGCACCGTAACGAAAGTAGGGCCCTAGGACTGATACGTGGTCACTGTAGTAAGGGTTATGCTTCGCTATAGCGAGGGTTAGTCAAAAAAAGCATGAAAAAAGAGAATTTGACTTCTTAAAGCATCCCAATTCATTTCTTCTCTTTTAACCAACCTAAGCTTCGACCAAAAGAGAGAAAAGGGCTGTGGGGAGAGAGAGACCAAGAGAAAGAAGGAAGAACAAGGAGAAAGGTAAGCATAGCTTGAGATTTCATAGCTTTTCTTCTTAGCATGTTGTTCTTATCTCTTTGCCCTCTCTTGCTATGGTTTTGGATGTTGAATTAGTTAGGTTTTAGGTTTGGTCCAGAAGAGAGAAAGTGGGAAACCACTCTTGAAGAAGGCTAGAACTCATGTATCTTCACTTCTTCTTCTTTGCTTTCCTTTCTTGAGAGCTTGAGAGAGGAAGGAGAGTTAGTCGAATTCTAGAGAGAGAATCCCTAGTTTCTTACATATGTAGTGGGGTTTGCCTTGATGAAGAGCCCGTTAGCTTTGTGAGTATTTATTTGAGTTATGAGAGAGTAATTTTATGCTCTTTGTTGTGCCTAGGCTCAAGAGAAGTAACTCCATCTAGTTGTGCTTGTAGGACTAAGAAGGAAGAAGATAAATTGAAAGGGAAAGCTTATGTTGGCTAGTAAGGTAGCTCTCCACTCTTTCTTGTTGCATTCTTGGATTTGTAATAGTCATTGTATACTTATGTATATGCTTATATTGTGAGCCATGCCATTTGATGTTGCCTTGATGCATTGGTACCAATATGTTTATGATATAGATTGTGAAAATTGCTCGGGTGAGACAGTGCCAAAAGTCCTTTGAGACGGGTGAGGTGGAACCAAAAGTCCCTAAACCAAGGGTGAGGCTAATCCGAAAGTCTCAAAAACTCGGGTGAGGTTAGACCAAAAGTCCCTAGAGCTTATTCTTGGCATCGATATGAAATCATGGCATGAAAAATATGTGTTGTATAATTGTGAATGGTTTGTATACTTTGACTTATTTATATATCTTGATTGCTTCCTTAAATGAGTATATGAGCTATTGAGATTCCATGAATCTCACCCCCTTCCCTCTCCCATCTCACATGGTCCAGGTGGAGCTCAAAAGCCTAAGAGTGGAGGCCATGAGGCATAGAAGGCCTTTGTATTGCCACTTTTGCACACTCACACATAGTTTGATGTATAGGAAAGCTAAAGTGCTTATGTATATATATTCTTTTTGAGATGTAAATATTTGAGCAAGTGTAGAAATATGTATAAATGATGTATGAACTATGTAGAGAGCCAAACAATGAAAATGTGAAATTTAGCCTTTTTGTGGATGGTATGCAATAGTGTATTTTGGCCCGTAGCATAATGAATTTGAAATGTATGATGATTTGGATCACTTGAGTATTTCATATATGCTATATTTATACTTTAAAACTTGCCCAAGAGGTGCTACAACATGTGGGAGGCCATTTGGACCCACTTTGAACCATTTTGGGTATCAAAACTATCAAATTTGTGACCTCCATCAAGATATGACTAAATGAGCTCTTCTTGATATGAAATTTGGCATACCTCTAGAGCCTATTGAGAGCTTCTTAGGAAGCTAAATTGGGTAATATTTGGAGGTCTAGGGAATATTTGGTGAATTGTTGAAGTTGGAGAATTTTTTAGTTTTGGTTATTGTACTGTGCAACTAGGTCCAAAAATGAATCTATGTCATTCATGGAACAAACGATGTGCGATTGTCATGAAATTTTATGGGTATAAACTAGATATCTACAGTGACCTATAATAACTAGAAGTACCTCAATCGGAGGTCTATAGAGGGAGAATGAACTTTCTGAAGTTCTATATCAGTATCAGGGAAGTCATCCGACCTTCGTTACTATTCTATCAGTTTTTGAGGCCCATGGGCTACTAAAATGATCTGAGCTTATTTTTTTCCTCTATTTAACATCTGTAGCTTTCCAAATTTGTATATTTTACTCATATTATATTTTTTTGGAATTAGTTATGGATTTTCGAAGTTCATGACAGCAAGCTGCGTCAGTACCAAGGACAGCCGGACCTCTGTCTCTTTTTCAATGTCAAACATGGTCTAAACACTGAGATTGTGGTTAGGTGTTATTTTCACTGTGAAGTTGACATCCAGATATTTCTATAGAGCTATGGTTTGCTTAGTTCCCATTGTTCTTGAATTAGTTATGATTTTCTAAAGTTAGAGCCAAAAATTTGACTTTTAGGCCCATTTGAGAAATTGCATTTTCTTGGTTTTTGGCTTCCTATCCTTGGTTTATGGGTACTTTGAGGCTATGTATGAGTTTTATAAATGGGGTTTGTGTAGAGAATATGAATGATGGGTTCATGAGACCCACGGGGCAAAATATGACTGGTTAAACCCCGACTTAAAGTAGTAAAATACCATAATTTTAGTCATTTTCATTGAAAATCATATGGAATCAAGTGTAAAGGGAGATTAGTTAGAGTTGAGTCATTATGGTGTTACATGAGGCATCTCATACACACATACACTCCCACACCCACACCCACACCCCTAGGGTTTTAAGACTTCTTAAAAAATACTTATTTTGCCCTTACACTTTAATTCCTTTATTCGAGCTTATTTTTTAGTATTTTTAGAAATTGACAACTTCACACTAAATTATAGACTTTCCTCTTCATTTAAAATATTTGTTTAGAGGTTATAGAGACTTAAAATAATTTGAAAAAGTCTAATCAAAGTTATTATTGCCTAGGGTGCTAAACTATATTTTGTTAGAGATTTAGCCAAATCAACTTCATTTAGTTAATCTGCTAACCTTATTTCATAATATTATGATAAGGGATATCATATTCATTTCTCATGTTAATTCTTATATTTTTTAAATCCTGGTTTTTCTATTGGTTAGGTCTAAATTGGCTCTTTTAGTCCTGACTAGCCTTTTCTCTTTATGTAACCACTTTTTAATCATTTCTTTTTATTCTTTATGGACTATATTAGTTTACAAAATATAAATATTACATGAAGGAAAGCAAGGGTTCTTCAACTTTGTGGCTTTGATTTGCTTATCTAGAGGAAGATTTGGGCAATGTGAGTGTTAGGAAAGTTGATATACTCTTTCTCCATTTCATTTTGGTCAATTGTTTTCTCATTTAGAGGTTTTTCATGATAATGTAGTTGCTAAATATTTGAGTTTTATATGCTTTTTTGCATGGAATTTGATCTTAGAAGTTAATATTATTTTTGAGTAAGTGTTTCCCATCATTTATTAGTGGTTGATTTTGGGAAGTGGTTGTTTTCATGTGTGAAAATGCAAGCGTTGGTGGTGACCCATTGTTGTTTCTTGGTTTTTGGGCTCAAATCAGCTCATTCAATATATTAAAAGATTAGATAAGTGTTTTTTTAAGTGTTTTATGATATTTTAGATGAACAGGTATATGACCCATTAGGTGGATGATGGCTAAAAATTGTTTTTGACTTGCTTAAGACATTTAAGTTGCTATTCGTAATTGTTGATAGCTTTTGAAAAGTTGGCATTTTAAGTGAGGTAACTAAGGTTTTTAAATTCCATGTATATGTCTAATGTTAATCATATATTTACTACACATAATTTTATGATAAATGATGAGTTTGGCTACTTGTTGTTTATAGGCTGTGATTTTGTCCTTATGTAAAGTTGTGATTATACTTCCACTTATGCATTGTGTTGTGATTGTGTATCAAGTCATGATCATACTCCTTAGAATTCATTGAGCTATGATTATGCTCAATGGGGGTTTGGGACATGATCGTGCCCCTTCCTTTTGCTTTTAGCTAGTAACATATTGTATATGCTTATTACTATAGGATGGTAGTTGCTTATAGTCAAACTTATTCATTTAAGAATCTACATAATTTGACTTGTACTTTTCTTTATGTTGAGCATTATGTTAATTAGATTGTACATATAAATGGAATTTTTCTTGGTTATTTTTTGGAATTTATATCTCACCCTGATTATGGGCTAACATTTTTAAGTGAAGGTTCTTTCACTAATGCCTAATAGAAGCTATTGAATGTCAATCCTTAACTTGAGACCTTCAGTGAGATTCTACACTTGGACATTTTGGTTTATTTGTAGATGCTAATTTTTGTAAGCTAAACTTTGTATGGCATCATATTGCATTCATATATTGCCTAGTATAAGTATTTTGATATTTTGTAACTTAGGGTGGACCCTATAGGATTAGGTCTTAAATTATGTTTAACTTGATGACTTCATTTGTAATTGAGTAATTATGACTTGCTATGTTTGTAGGAGGGATTACCTTATCAAACAATGAATTTAGTTATCGTACTTACTCTTATTGTTGGCTTTATTATTGGTAAATGGTAAGTTGCTATCATGTATAGTGAAATATTGATTTTGATGCTTGTATAGTTATAGTTCTACTTTAGATTATGGGGTAAAAGCCTCAGAAATGTGCCTTCGATGCCTTGGTCATGTGGAATGTGAAATGGTTGATTCCTTTAGTATTGAAATAATGCATCTTGCTATTGTGAGTCATTATTTGGGTGAATATAGGTGTGATGTGGTCATAATTTGAGTTTGAGATTTTGTCAAGGCTTTGAGTGTTTGGGTAAATTTACTTGGTCAATTAAAAATTGCTCAAAGTGGTTAGATGAATTTAGGTGATGTGTTGTGAGTTTTAGGGGTGCCACTTGAGGCCAACTCTCTTTATTTTGCTGTCATTGAGAGGCCTAGTTGCTTTCATATAGGAATTTAGTTTGGTTTTAGTTAGTTTTAAATCTTCAATCATATGAGGTATTGGGTAATGATTATAGGAATTTAAATCCTTTAAAAGTCTTACCTTTTAGCCTTTGAAACACTCTAGGATTGATCTTAAGATGGTAGTAACTTGATGGTTTGCTTATTTAGTTTTTAAAGTTGGTATGTATTTGAGTTCGAACCTAATTCTCTCAAGTTGTAGCCAAGATAAGTAGGAATTAATCTAGGGAGGAACTACAACATGACTTAATTATTCAAGTTGTAACACAACTTGTGAAATTTTGGAGGATGGCTCAAGATCAATTTGCACCATGACTCAAGTATTTTAAGTCATGGTGCAAATCATAAAATTCATGTCAAGTCACAAGGAAAAATTCTTCAAGTCATGGCATAAAATGAGTTTTTGTGTTTTATAAGTTTCTAGAGGTATTTTAGGTCACGACTCAACTATTTTGAGTCGTGACTTAAATCTTGAAATCAATACACTACTTGTTGGATCTTGTTTACTTGATACTGTTGATGAATATATGTTAGAGATGCAACTTATACTCATTTTAATCCTTCTAAAAGGTATCAAAGAGAGGCAATTAAGCTTAATAGAGATTCTGAAGTTAAATGAACATGAAGTTTCCTATTTAATTTTAGTAGTGTAATTTATTAGATCAAAGTTTTAATTTTCTCATATTTTTCATCTTGGTGATTCATTAACCAATCTTATGAATTAATTTTAACTAATTTAAAGCTTAATTATGTTATTTAGCTTAATTATGAGCGAGGGACGTTTCATCATACATAATCATCATGTTATTTTATTCCAAGTTATCTAGGTCAGTTTTCATGGTCAATATAATTATTTTACTAGGCATAAATAACATGGCATCGACAAACATAATCATAATTCCTCATTTAGCAAAACATAAGCAAGCAATTTATATTTTACTCATAATTAATAGGAATATAATCTTATATTAAATAAACGGTAACTAAACTATGTCAAATTATATCAATCAAAGAAATCTTGCATTCCTTTAAGTCTAATTTGTGAACTTGTAATCATTAGTTGCCTAAACAAATTCTAATGAAGCCTTTTGCTTCTTGTTATCATGTCTTCTAGTACTTTAAGTGTCTTAAAAGTCCATATCATAGTATTCCATAGTTGAGGTCACCTATACATAGGAATGGTTCATGGTTCAGTCCTCCATGCATAGGGATTAAACTTAAATCTAAGTACTTCAATTGCTAAGGTTATTCATGCATCGGAATAGTTTAGAGTTTAGTCATCCATGAATAGGTCTTTGTATTATTCTTTGCTGAAGGAATTATATGATATATTATTTAATTTAGATTCTTTAGGTTCTAAGAGAATTTAATAAGGCAACTAAGTATATAAAAATACACAAACATACAAAGATCCATGTTATAGATACATTAAATTCATCTTTATCACAACATAAAACACCTACTCATGAATCAATGCTATTTAGATATAACAAAATATCATAAAATAGTACAAAATATCACAAAATATTACATTTTCCCTTTGCTAATGAAATTACATAGCCCCTTTGAAATTTACGTGATTGTGCCATGTGATTCTTGGACTTATTGCACTTGTTGAATTAGAGAGAAACATGGCCAGGCTGTGTTCTTCTCTTTTTTGACACATGCTTTACACAAAAGCATATATTACACAGCCCATGTTTAATTACATAGCCAGGTCATGCTACCATGCCCTAATATATGAATTTTAATGTGATTCCCAAGGTAAACTTCCATCCATTTTCCTTTTATCTAAACCAAGTAACCTTCCTTAAACATCAAACAAATGTCAAAAGCAAGCCAAGAATTAAGCAAAACATAAAAGATTACAACCCAAATAATTAGATTGAATTTGCTAATTTCATGAAGCTCTAACTTCTCCTATGGCTTCTACTCAACTATGATAGCTTTTGAAACTCTTAATAGAGGAAGAAAATGCATGGAACAAGCTACTTATATATGTCATATCAAAGGGGTGTGTTCTTACCTTAAGTTTCCCACCAAGTTCCTTCCTTCTTTTGCTTCTCCTTTCTTTGTAACTTTCTCTCTTGTTCTCACTTTTCTTCAATTGTTCCCATATTACTCTTTTTCTTACTTTCTTCTTGTAATGTCCAGTTTTGTAAAAATGACAGAAACAGATATGTTTTAAAAGTAAGTCTTCTTAAATGAATTGGTTAAGATTTAGAAAATTTAGAATAATGATCTATACATTAAGTAATGAAAAGAGGAGGCCAGAGGTACCCTAAAACAGAGGCTAAAAAACAAGATAGAAATTAACGAAATTGTTACGTAATATAATGGCATTTTCGTAATTTTGAGTAAATTTTGGAATACTCACAGAAGTATTTTTTAAATGAAAAATTTGAGTTCTTTGGGATTCTCAGAGACCTTGAAAACTATGGGAGTCCCTAAGACAGTTAAAACCCCTTTGGTGTACCTTTTCTAATGTCAGTTGACCTAAATTTTAACCCTTTCATTCGAAAAGGTTTTAGCTCTAAATTAAGTGATTCCAAAGGTATTTTATAAGATTAAGGATCTAAATTTTATGATGTAAAAGAAGGTTTTCAAAAAAGAGCTAAAACTAACTAGAAACAAAAATGTCAAGTTTAAGGGACATAAATATAATTTTTTGGAAACAATTTCTAAACCCTACCTATATATACCCCATGCCCCACTCTTCTCCTCATTTGGCTGATTTCATTTCTACCCTAAACTAGAGAAAAGACCAAGAGAGTGAGGTGCACAAGGGAGGAAGAAAAGGGAGAAGAAAAAGCAAGTGAAAGGTATAGATTTTCATGGATTTTCTTGGTTTCTCTTTAGCAAATTCCTTTTTCTCCTTCTTCTTTTTTTTTTCTATGGATTTATTGATGTATTTGGGGCTATTTTGAGGTCATACCAAGGGGAAAAATTTTGAGTTTGAGGAGAGGAATCCAAGCAAAGAGAAGAGCTCTTGAAGGAACCTAGAAAACCAAGGTATTTTGCTACTTTGATGCTTGTTCCTTCTTGTTCCTTTTCTTGTGTAGTTTGACCTACTTAGGGATAGTCAAGAGTAATTGGATTTCTAACCAAACTAAGGATGAATCTTAGGAAAATGTGTAACACTATCATTTCTAACTCATATCCATCATCATCTACATGCTCATGTGAGATATAGTAAGAATAAAGTGAGAACTTCTATTGGATTCATACACTTTTTTGCATTGTGTCATGGTTAAAAATGCATTTCGGTGTTGTGTGAGCTCATGCTATACATCCTCATATTTAATTGCACCATTAAAACTCATTTCAATCCCAAAAACGTGCTTTCAACCCATGGAAACCAAAATGGGGCATGGAAAATGGAAGTTCATTCTCGGCCAGAATTGGCTTCATTTTTGGGCAAACTTTGGAAAATCATAACTAAATCCAGAAGAATAGAACACATTCAATCTTGGTCATTATAGAAAGCTTAGGATGTCTACGTCATGAAAAAAAATATGTAAAAGTCATAACATCCCACACACAGAATGTTTGACATGCAAATTGGTTTGGAGGTCGGACTGAGTCCTGATGCTATCACAATTTATTGATATGAAATTCAAAAATGTCCAACTAATTCCAAAAAAATCCAATATATGCAAATGATACCACTATGAAAATTTGTGGATGTTAAATAGAGAGGAAACATATCTCCAGATCAGTTCATCAAGCCAAGCTCTTAGAAATCGATGGAACAGTATTTTTGGTTAGGCAAGATGACCGATAGTGGGAAGAAAATTTGAAAATTCATATCTTCCTCTCTAGACCTCCAAATGAGGTGATTCTAATCTGCACAAGTCACTGTGATTGCCTAGTTTCTCTGTATAAAATTTCATGGTAATTGGACATCATTTGGATCTCAAATGACAGAAAACAATTTCGGACTAATTGAATAGTGCAGCAGACCAAATCCCTAAAATTTGCCAATTTCAAAAAATTATCAAATATTTTGTAGACTTCCAAAAATTATGATCTTTAACTTCCTAGAAAGATCTTACTGAGGCCTAATTCCATGTCAAATTTCAGCCCAAGACTAACTCATTTGGCTAAAAAGTGACATAAGGTTTCAAAATGGTCAAATTTAGCTCCATATGAGGTACCAAACTTGCCAAAAGGTCTTCCCTTGATGTTGGCACCTTTTGGGCAAGTCTGAAAGCATATTTAAGACTTGCGTGAGCTACTCAAATGGTCCTAAACCTCATACATCTTATTTTGGCCATTCAACCCTCACTTATACACATATTCATCAAACTTTAAATTCTCATTCTATAGCCTTACATACTCACAATATGAGCTAGTGGTCATATATCATAATCATACATCTAAACATCACATAATAGGGTATTTACACATGTCTCCATGTTTATAACACATTTACAACCTTATATACATGATGAACCATCATTATGGTTCCAAAATCAATCAAACAAGGCACAAGGTTGTCAATCTCTCTTCCTCATCGTTGTTGGCTCCCTTCACCGTAATTGCTTGGTCCACCTAGCATGGTAGGTCATTGGAGAGGAGGGGATGAGATTCAAAGAATCCCAATAGCTCATCTCCCATTCAATCACACATAATATGTACAAAGCAAGCTTTTCAAATGCATGTATGGAAAAATGGAAGTCATGGACATTTTCAAAGCAACCTTGGCATGTGAATCAAGCATATAAGACATTCAAGGGTTTATCAAGTGTTTGGATTGGCCTCACACTTCTCCTCATGGATTTTGGACTTGCCTCACCCACTCTTGAGTACTTTGGACTTAACCATACTCTTGGGAGTCCACATTACTTTTGGAAGACCTTTTGCTTTGTCTTAACCAAGCTCAAGGGTTCTTGGCCCATCCTCACCCAAGGGAAGAGTTCTTAGCCTTTCTACACTCAAAGCAAACTCATACAAACATCATGGATTCATTTAACACATAACATAGCATCAAGGAGCATGACATGTAAAGGCATGCTAGCATACTTTTCATAGCTTAAAAATACACATACACACATTCTAGAACAAGCTAAACACACATTCATGCATGAGAGAAAGGGGGAGAGAGCTACCTTATACGCTAACACAAGCCTTCCCTTTCAATTTGTCCTCTTCCTTCTTAATTTCATAATCATAACTAGATAGAAGTGCTTCTCTTGAGCCTAGACACACAAAGAGCATGGAATTACTCTCTCATAACTCAACACTTATTCACAAAGCTAGGGGTTTCTTTATAGCAAACCCTACCAAGCATATAAGAAACTAGGGGTTCTTTCTCTCTTTAGAAGTTCACTAACTCTTCCTCTCTCTCAAGTTGGTAGAACCAATATACCTAGGGAAAACAAAGAAGTAACCTTCTTCAAGAGTAGTTTTTCACTTTCCCTCTTCTGAACCAAGCCCAAAATATAGCTAATTCAACATCCAAAACCAAAGCAAGAGAGGGCAAAGAGAGAAGAACAAAACTCTAAGAAGAAAAGCTATGGAAATCTCAAGTTATGCTTACCTTTTTCTTGTTCTCCTTCCTTCTCTAGGTCTCTCTCTCTCTCCTTAGCCCTTTCCTTTGCCTTAGATGAAGCCTAAGTCGATTAAGAGGAAAAAGAAGGAATTGGGACACTTTAAGAAGTCAAATTCTCTTTTTTCGCGCTTTTCTAGACTAACCCTCGCTATAGCAAAGCATAACCCTTGCTACGACGAGCACGTATCAGTCCTAGAGTCCTACTTTCGCTACGGCGCGTGCTACGATGAGCAGCTCCCTGGTTTTTGTATGGGATGCCCGCACTTGCTATAGTGATAGTTAGAAGTATTTTCGCTATAGTGAGAAGGTACTGTCACTATAGCTAGACCATTTCTCGCTATTGCGAACAGGTACATTCGCTATAGCTAGGCTATTTCTCGCTATAGCTAGCAGACTTAGAAAATTTTCAACCTTTCAAAAATTTTTCAACTTTTTCTTTTCTTCTTTTTTTTTTCTCTTTTTGCTGGTTGTTACAAAATGAGTAAGGAGAACAAGAATATGCAAAGGAAATAAAGAAAGAACCATGACATTGCAAGATAGAAAAGTTAGGGTTTTCATTGTACCTTGATTTATAAGATGCATTCTAGCCACAAATTAAGGAGTTTAAGAGTCCATATGAGTTTCTAAGACACCAAGAGAGCCTCCCACATGCTTCTCCAACCAAGGAAATCAAAATAACTCTATTAGTGCCATATTAGAGCATAGCCTCGGCCTAGCATGGAAGGAGGGCCAAGGGAGTGTTTTAATTTCTTCCAAACTTGGTTGTACATCATATATGATGAGAAAGGATGAGAGGAAGCCTTAGAAAAATTTTAGGAAGCCTAGGAAGTGAGATGGTATCATAGGTTCCATATTATGACTTAAAGAAGCAATATGTAGTTAGGCTCCTTAAATTAATTGTGTGATGACTCCAAGAGGCTTAAATGGAATCAAGAATTATAAATGGATGGAAAGAATAGAGCCAAGATCATGGATTATGGATGTTGCTTCATTTAGTGCATTATGGAACCATAAATGAGCCATAGGAACAATTTAGCTTTTAAGATGAATGTGTGGCTCTGGAAATTATTCCAAGAGAGTAATTGGCTTCCATATTATGTGTCTAGGCCAAATAAACCAAGTCTCACATCCTTGTGAGTGTGTGGCCGAGGGAGAGGAAGCGTTTTCAAAGAAAAAAGTGTGCATTTGTGACCAAAATAGTTCTCTCTTCTTTATTTCATGCATGAGTGGATGTTTATCTTGTCTTTGAATATGTGTATGTATGTTTTGAGCCATGAAAGATGTTTTAGTATGTATCTATATGCCATGGTGCTATGATGTTATGTTATGCATTTAAATGATACTTTATGAACATGTTTTGGTTTGCTTAAGTGTGGTGAAACCAAAAGTCCCTTAACTAGGGTGAGGATGAGCCAAAAGTCCCCAAGAATGGGTGAGACAAAGCCAAAAGTCTTTAACGAGTAAGGCTTAGTTAAAAGTCCTTTAAGAAAATGGATAAGGCAAGTCCAAAATCCCAAAGAGAATGAGTGAAGCTAAACTACTTGCTTGGCAAATCTATATATGTTTTATGTGACTTCTTGAGTGCAAGAAATGTTCCATGAATGATTATGCACTCCATGATATCCATGCATGCATTTTTAGACTTGGATTTGCATTCTTTATATATGGTTGAAAGGAAAAAGAGTTATTGGGATTCTTAGAATCTCATTCCTTCCTCCCCATTTGCCTAACATGTCTAGGTGGATCAAGTAAACCAAGAAATGGGAGCGACCAACTTGAAGAAGAGAGATTGAAAAGAAAGTGTGTGATTTTGTTCATTTTATGACCATTTTGACGGCATATGATGTAATCCTATGATAGATATGTTGTATAACTATTTGAACATATGTAATTACATATATACTTGATGTATGTATGAGATTTAATGCCATGTGAATGTTGTAGCAAGTTCTTGACATTGAATGGCAAGATATACCTTATGTACTCTTGTGTATATCTTGGGGTGAGAGAGTGAGTTTTATGCACCTTTGAGACATATTTAATAGACCATTTTGGTGTTTTCCTATGTGCTCAAGTGGCCATGAAAGCCTTGGAAGCAAAAATGACCCTTTTATGACCCTTTAACATGCATAAAAGAGCCATTGGCAACCTTATGGCATAATATGACTAAATGAACGAATTTTCTCATGAAATTTGTCATACATATACATCTCATTTGAAGCATTTTGGGAAACTAAATACCAGATTATTTGGAACTCTGTGGAATTAATTATGAATTTTTGAAATTGTCAAATGTCAGCTGTTCTGGTATAGTCACTATTCATATGGTTAGTTTCTTCTCCTGTGTTATTTAAGTGTCAAATGGTATTCAATACTTATGAAATTTTGTAGATATAAACTAGACATGATAAGCCTTCTATGACCATTGAGATTGTCCCAATTGGATGTCTGAGTAGGGAGATATGAATTTTTGAAGTTCTATGACAGTACCAATAGTGCCAAATGAGTTTGGGTACTATTCTATCAATTTCTAGTAGTTATACATTCTTGTTTTGGTCTGGACTTATTTTTAGCATAAAGTAAACATTTGTAGCTTTCTAGAATGGTATAGTGTGCTTAGTTTTGATTTTTCAAGAATTATTTATGATTTTTCAAAATTCATAATAAAAACTTGGCACACCTATCTGAGGTTGAACATGTGATTTTTATGTATATGATTCATGAGCTAGAGTTTTTGGCCACATTTTGAGATGGTTTTGGATTGTATGTGTGTAATTAAATAGGAGAATATGATGGATGAGTTCATATGGTCCACAGGATGCAAAATGAAAATTTTCTTCACGACGTAACATAAAATAATCTATTTTTTTATTGGATTTCTTTCTATGAACTTTTGTGATTCAAGGAAGTGTGTCTAGAAATGAGATGAGATGAGCTAAATAAATATGGTGTGACACTTCTAGTTGCTGAATGCAAAGGGGTGTGTATGAAGGGTTTGGCAAAATTGAGGGAACGGATGGTCCTTATATATGGGATGAAAGTTGGTTTCTATAGCTCCCCTCTCTTTCATACTGCCTCTCCCTCCTTCATACATTCTCTCTCTCTCTCTCTTTATCTTTTAGCTTTCTAAAGAATCTATCAAAGGGTCAAAAGCTTTTGATTTTTCTTCAACAAGAATCTCCATGCTTTCTATACATGTATTGTACAATTTTTTGGCTAAGTTTTCTAATAGTTAAAAATATGTTTTGACATCAGAGAAAACTATAATTTTATTATGGGAAAAATTATATTTAATCGAGATTAAAATTATGCTTTAAGCTCCAAACTTTTAGTAATTATATTTTAACTCTAAAATTTACCTAAATGCCTTTACTTTCCAATTTCCTTATATTTTTAGGGTCTTTAAGGCCTAGGGAATTTCACTAGAACTCTTTTCTAAGTGTTTAATATTTAATTCTCTGTTATTTAATAAATTAAGATTATTTCCAATTAATTCCCACAATCTTTCTTAATAAATTTTGTTAATTCCCTAATTGACCCCATAAAATTTAGTTATATTCTTAATAAATTTCTTAAATTTTCTTATACTTAAAACTCATAAAAAACCAATATTATCTCATGTAATTATTAACTACACATTTTCTATTATTTAATTTTTCTTGAATTAATTTAATTAAGTATCTAATTGTGGGGATATTACACATGGTCTCAAGTCACATTATCACACCTAGAGGATTCCTATCATATTTACAAGAAAACACAGCTTCATAACTTTGTTATTCTCCTTACCATAAAATTCTCATTCTATTGTGGAGAAACAAAAGCTAATAAAGTTACTGCTAACTTGAATTTTTGGACCTATTTTTGTGAAATTTCTTTACCCCATCAAATGTCATCCAAAATTGTAAAAATTGTTAGGATGAGTCCTTATAATGTAAATCAAAAGCCACTAAAACAATTTTTGAAAATTCCTATGGATGACCCCTTAACCAGTACCATTTATACCCATGCCTAGTTTGAACTCACTGTATCCTATGCTCACTATTTATGACTTAGTTGGCCTAGTAAACGAACTCATAAAATCTAAAACTTTCTAAATCTAAGTTTATATGTCTTAGCTACATTCCTATAAAATTTTGGGCATTAATTCATTCATATACCTATTTAACAAGATTTATTATGAATCCTACTTAGAGCTATCCCGTACAGAAGTTAAGTTGAATTAGTACATTATTTCCATGATCTAACTTATTCAAAAAATTCTGTAACTTTATAGATCTTAAGTTCAAAGGATGGAAAACTCATTATTAAAATTTGGCCTAAAAAATCCTCCTCTATAACAACCGGGAAAAAGAAAAGAAAAGAAAAAAAAAGGAAGCTGAAAATTTTTGAAGTCCTGAAAATTTTCTAAGTCTACTAGCTATAGCGAAAAATGGCCTAGCTATAGTGAATGTACCTGTTTGCTATAGCGAGAAAGGGTCTAACTATAGCGAGAGTGCCTTTTCGCTATAGTGAAAATGCTTCTAGCTATAGCAAGTATAGGTATCCCATACAAAAACTAAGGAGCTGCTCGCCGTAGGATGAACCGTAGCGAAAGCAATGGTCTAGGACTGATACGTGCTCGCCGTAGCGAGGGTTATGCTTCACTATAGCGAGGTTTAGTCTAGCAAAGCATGAAAAAAGAGAATTTGACTGCTTAAAATGTCCAGATCCATTCTTTCTCTTTTAACCGACCTAAGCTTCGACCAAAAGAGAGAAAAGGGCTGTGGAGAGAGAGAGAGACCTAGAGAAGGAAGGAAAATAAGCAAAAAGGTAAACAAGCTTGAGATTTTCATAGCTTTTCTTCTTAGCATGTTGTTCTTCTCTCTTTGCCCTCTCTTTCTATGATTTTGGTTGTTGAGTTGGGTGTGGTTTAGAAGAGGGAAAGTGGAAAACCACTTTTGAAGAAGGCTAGAACTCATGTCTCTTCACTTCTTCTTCTTTGCTTTCCTTTCTTGAGAGCTTGAGAGAGAAAGGAGAGTTAGTAGAATTCTAGAGAGAGAATCCCTAGTTTCTTATACTTTGTAGGATTTGCTCTGAAGAAACCCCTAGCCTTTGTGAGTAATTGTTTGTCTTCTAAGAGAGTAATTCCATGCTCTTTGTTGTGTCTAGGCTCAAAAGAAGCAACTCCATCTAGTTGTGATTGTGAAATCAAGAAGGGAGAAGAGAACTTGAAAGGGAAGGCTTGTGTTGGCTTATAAGATAGCTCTTCACTCTTTCTTGTTGTATTCTTGGATGTATATAGTCATTGTATGCTTGTGTATATACTTGTATTGTGAGCCATGCCATTTGATGTTGCCTTGATGCATTGGTACCAATATGCTTATGATATGGATTGTGAAAATTACTCGAGTGAGGTGGTGCCGAAAGTCCCTTGAGATAGGTGAGGTAGAGCCAAAAGTCCCTAAACCAAGGGTGAGGCCAATCCAAAAGTCTCAAAACTCGGGTGAGGCTAGACTGAAAGTCCCTAGAGCCTATTCTTGGCATTGATATGATATCATGGCATGAAAATCATATGTTGTGTCATTGTGACTTGTTTGCATCCTTTGACTTATTTATATATCTTGATTGCTTCCTTGAATGAGTGTATGAGCTACTAAGATTCCATGAATCTCATCCCCTTCTCTCTCCTATCTCATGTGGTCTAGGTGGAGCTCAAGAGCCTAAGAGTGGAGGCCATGATGCATAGAAGGCCTTGTTTTGCCACTTTTGCACACTCACACCTAGCTTGATGTATAGGAAGACCAAGTGTTATGTATATATATTATTTTTGAGATGTAAATATCTGAACAAGTGTAAAAGTATATATGAATGATGTCTGAACTATATAGAGAGCCAAAGCAATGAAAATGTGGGATTTGGCCATTTTGTGACTTACATATAAGAGTGTATTTTAGCCCGTAGCATAGTGAGTTTAAGATGTGTATTGATTTGGACCACTTGAGTATTTCAAATATACTATGTTTATACTTTCAAACTTACCCAAAAGGTGCTAGAACATGTGGGAGGCCATTTTGACCCACTTTGAACCATTTTGGGTGCCAAAACTACCATATTTGTGAGCTCTGTCAAAGTATGACCGAATGAGCTCTTCTTGATATGAAATTTGGTATGCCTCTAAAGTCTATTGAGATCTTCCTAAGAAGCTAAAGTGGGTAATATTTGGAGGTCTAGGGAATATTTTCTGAATTGTTGAAATTGGAGAATTTTTCTGGTTTTGGTTATTGTACTGTGCAACTAGGTTTGAAAATAAATCTGTGTCATTCATAGACCAAACGCTGTTCGATTGTCATGAAATTTTATAAGAATAAACTAGATATCCATAGTTACTTATAACAATGAGAAGCACCTCAATCGGAGGTCTGTAGAGGGAGAATGAACTTTCTGAAGTTCTGTGTCAATATCAGGGAAGCCATCCGACCTTCGTTATTGTTCCATCAGTTTTCGAGGTCCAAGGGCTACTGAAATGATTTGAACTTATTTTTTCCCTCTATTTAACATCTGTAGCTTTCCAAACTAGTATAGTTTGCCTAGATTCGATTTTTGTGGAATTAGTTATGGATTTTCGAAGTTCATGACAACAAGTTGCACCAGTACTAGGGACAGCCGGACCTCTGTCTCTTTTTTGATATCAAACATGGTCCAAATACTGAGATTATGGTTGGGCATTATTTTTATTGTGAATTTAACATCCAGGGCTTTCCAAATAGCTATGGTTTGCTTGATTCCCATTGTTTCAGAATTAGTTATGATTTTTCAAAGTTAGAGCCAAAAATCTAACTTTTGGGTTAAATTTGAGAAATTGCATTTTCTTGGTTTTGGATTCATATCTGTGGTTTATGAGTTGTTTGATGCTATGTATGAGTTGTATAAATGGAGTTTGAGTAGAAAATGTGAATGATGGGTTCACGGGACCTACGGGGCAAAATATGACTGGTTAAATCCCGACTTAAAGTAGTAAAATACTCGGTTTTGGTCATTTTCATTAGAAATCATATGGAATCAAGTGTAAAGGGAGATTAGTTGGAGTTAAGTCATTATGGTGTTACATTTTTAGTATCAGAGCAAAGGTTCAGGCACTTTTGCTCGGTGTTGGACTCTTGAATGGTGTGATTTGCTTGTGTTTGGTATGAATTGCCATAGAAATGGTAACATCCATATGCATATGTGCTTGTACTATGTTTGTGAACTGAGGATTACCTCAGCCATCCACATCTAGCATTCCACCTGCACTTCCCAAGAGCCTATTGCTGCTCAAACCCAGACGCCTATCCAGAAACTATTGAAGCAGTTTCGGCAGAATAGTCCACTCTCGTTTGATGGAGAGTTGGATGTGTATAAGGTAGAGGCTTGGGTTATAGATCTAGAGAAGATATTCTCAGTGATGGATTGTACTACCGAACAGAAAGCTTAACTAGCCACTTTCATGCTACAAAAGGAAGCTGATAGATGGTGATGTAGCACGAAATCCAAAATGGAGACCAAGAACGTACTGATCACTTGGGAAATCTTCCTGGTCGAGTTTTATGAGAAATATTTCCCTAGTTCGGTGAGGAAGAAGAAAGAGATGGAATTTATGGGCTTGAGACAGATGGATGAGATGACTGTGGACCAGTATGTGGCCAAGTTCATTGAGCTGTCTTGGTATTCCTTTTACCTTCAGAGGTATGATGATGAACCCTGGAGATGTGAGCAGTTTAAGACCGGCTAAAGACCCTGATTAGCAACAGAGTTACCCCATAGCAGATTAGGAAGTTAATACCCTTGTGGAGGTCAGCAGGGTGATTGAGACTAATCTGCGAGCTATCATGCCTGCTGCGGCTACAGCTAGTCAGAAGGGGGTTTCAGAATTGAAAGGACCAAGACCGGAAAAGGGTTATAGTGTGACACCCAATGCCAAAGAGAGAGGCAAGGGGCCATGGAAGCCAGTCATCCTTCCAACAGTCTCCGATGACATGTTTCAAGTGTGGGAAGCCAAGGCATATTGCTAGACACTGTCCTTAGATAGACACAGCGCCTTCTCCCAGGCTGCAGACCCAGGGCTGAGTGTTTGCCCTCACTCAGCAGGAAGTCAGTGCGTTGCCCAGTTTGATTCGAGGTATGCTGATAGTGAATGGCTTTTCTGTAGTTGCTATGTTTGATTCGGGTGTTAGTCACTCGTTTATATCCTATGATTGTGTGAGGCAATTGGGTCTGGCTATTAGTGTCTTGCCATTTGACTTGTCTATCACTACACCCATTGGAGGTCACGTGGTTACTTCCCATACCTGTTTGAATGTCACTGTTCAATTCAATCATTGTCATACTACTATTGATTTGATCTATTTGCCCTTCCATAATATTGATTTGATTGTTAGTATGAACTGGTTGGCCGCAAATAATGTAGTACTTGATTGTGAACACCAAACCATTTCTTTACCTGCTTGTGGGACCATACCTAGGGTAGGAGCTGAGTTATCCTTTATGACTACTGCCCAAGCTGAAAGGCATTTAAAGTATGGATGTCAAGGGTTTCTAGTCTTTTTCTTTATTCGGGCTGAGGTAGATGAGGGGATAGAGGAGATCCTAGTTCTCAGCAAATTCCCAGAGGTTTTCCCTAAAGAGTTTGACTTTAGTGGTCTACCCCCTGAGAGAAAACTAGAGTTCTTTATAAACATAGTGCCTGGGGCTGGACTGGTGTCCAAGGCTCGTTACAGGAAGGCTTTCGTCGAGCTTGCTGAGTTGAAAAAATAGATAGATGAATTGTTAAAGAAAGGGTTTATCTGCCTTAGTGTTTCACCTTGGGGAGCTTCGGTGTTATTTATGAAAAAGAAAGATGGTAGCTTGTGTTTGTGTATCGATTATAGAGAGTTGAATAAAGTTACCATCAAGAATAAATATCTTCTCCCTAGAATTGATGATTTATTAGATCAGTTAGTTAGGGCATCTGTGTTTTTCACGATAGATCTTAGATCTGGGTACCACCAGTTCAGAGTGAGAATTGAAGACGTCTCCAAGACGGCCTTCAGAACGAGATATGGGCATTATAAGTTCCTTGTGATGCCATTCGGGTTGACGAATGTGCCTGCTGTGTTCATGGATTACATGAATAGGGTATTCAGACCATATCTAGATCAGTTTGTGGTGGTTTTCATTGATAATATTCTAGTGTATTCCAGATCGTTTGAGGAGCACGAGAGGCATTTGAGATTAGTCCTAGAGACCTTGAGAAAGAAAAGGTTATATGCCAAACTTAGCAAATGTGAATTTTGGCTGACCGAGGTGAGATTCTTAGGTCATGTAATCTCACGAGACGGGATCGTGGTTGATCCCCATAAAGTTGAGGCTTAGTTATAGTGGGATAGACTATGAACGATCACCGAGGTTAGGAGTTTCTTAGGTTTGGCAAGGTACTATAGACGATTTATTCAGGGCTTTTCTCAGATGGCCTTACCACTGACGAGGCTAATTAGGAAAGAGACACCATTTGTGTGGGATGATAGATGTGAGAGGAGTTTCCAGGAGTTGAAACTTCATTTGACCACTGCCCCTGCACTGATTATCTCTGACCTTAGTGAACCATTTGTGGTTTATTGTGATGCTTTGGGCAAAGGGTTAGAATGTATGTTGATGTAGCAGGGTAGAGTAGTGGCATATACCTCTAGGCAGTTGAGGCCTGATGAAGAGAATTATCTTACACATGACCTGGAGTTAGTCACCGTAGTGTTTGCTCTTAAGGTTTGGAGACACTATCTGTATGGTGCTACCATAGAGATTTACAGTAATCACAAGAGTTTGAAATACTTGTTTGACTAGAAGGTACTCAATATGAGATAGAGAAGATGGATGGAGTTCCTGAAAGACTATGATTATGTGTTAAAATATCATCCGGGCAAGGCCAATGTGGTGGCAGATGCCCTGAGTAGGAAATCCATCCATGTAGCCCATATGATGATTTGGGAGCAGGAGCTCCTAGAGAAGTTTAGAAACTTGAACCGCTCTTGTCAGGTGGTATCGGGTAAATTGTATCTGAGTGAGACCCGACTTGAGGATGTATTGAGAACTCAGATCTTAGATGCCCAAAGAGTGGATGAGTTCTTGAGATGGATCAGGAATGAGATCTCCCAAGGTAAGACCTCAGATTTTAAGATGTCTGAGGATGGTATGATAGTATATCGAGATAGAATCTGTGTGCCTAGTCGAAATGAGTTAAGAGAAAGTGTCTTAGAAGAGGCTCATAAGAGCAAGTATACTATCCACCCAGGTGCCACCAAGATATATCAGGATTTGAGATGGATTTTCTAGTGGCCAAGGATGAGAAGTGATGTGACGGACTATGTGGCTAAATGCCTAGTGTGTCAAAGGGTAAAAATAGAGCATCAAAGACCAGCTGGGTTAAGGCAACCTCTAGATATCCCTGAGTGGAAGTGGGATAGTATAGCCATAGACTTTGTTATGGGGTTACCTAGGACATCCTCTGGACACGATGCTATTTGGGTAATTATGGATAGACTCATGAAGTCCAAACACTTTTTAGCTATCAGGGCTACTCATGCACTGGATATATTAGCCCAGTTGTATATTAAAGAGATAGTGTGACTTCATGGAGTACCCAGTAGCATAGTTTTGGATAGAGACCCCAGATTCACATCAAACTTTTGGAGGTCATTGCAGCATGCCTTAGGGACCAGGTTGCGGTTTAGTACTGCATATCACCCCCAGACAGATGGTCAGATTGAGAGGACATGCTGAGGGCGTGTGTGTTAGAAATGAGGGGTAACTGGGATGTGTATTTACCATTAGCAGAGTTTGCTTATAATAACAGTTACCATTCCAATATTCAGATGGCCCCTTATGAGACTTTGTATGGGAGAAAATGCAGATCCCCTCTGTGTTAGGTGAGAAGAGCATGATAGGACTTGAGATTGTAGACCAGACCACTTGACAGATAAAATTGATAAAAAAGAAACTCCTCACAGCCCAAAGTAGGCAGAAAAGCTATGCCGATAAGAGAAGAAGGCCGTTAGAGTTTGAGATTGGAGACCATATGTTCATTCGAGTGTCTCCAGTGATGGGAGTAGGTCGGTCGATGAGGGTAAGGAAGCTTAGTCCTAGGTATATTGGTCCATTTGAAATCTTTGAGAAAATTGGACCCGTGGCTTAATGGATAGCCTTGCCTCTTAACCTAGCCCGAATCCACGGTGTTTTTCATGTCTCCCAGTTGAAAAAGTATTTACTTGACCCTTCACATGTCATAGAATATGAGCATGTGCAATTGCAGGAAGATCTTTCCTATGTAGTGAAATAGGAGAGAATTGTGGATGCTAAGCTGAAACAGCTGAGAAGCAAGAACATTCCTCTGGTGAAAGTAATCTGGAGAAGCCTGACATCTGAGGAAGCAACCTGGGAATTAGAGGATGAAATGAGGCCAAGATATCCAGAGTTGTTCCCTTGAGGTATGTTTTTAAATTTTGAGGACGAAATTTCTTTTAAAAGGAGTAGAAATGTAACAATCGGGAAAAAGAAAAGAAAAAAAAAGGAAGTTGAAAATTTTTGAAGTCATGAAATTTTTCTAAGTCTGCTAGCTATAACGAGAAATGACCTAGCTATAGCAAATGTACCTGTTCGCTATAGCGAGAAAGGGTCTAGCTATAGCGAGAATGCCTTTTTGCTATAGCAAAAATGCTTCTAGCTATAGCGAGTGCGGGTATCCTATACAAAAACCAGAGAGCTACTTGTCGTAGCGTGTGCCGTAACGAACACAGGGGTCTGGGACTGATACGTGCGCTGTAGCGAGGTTATGCTTCACTATAGCGAGAGTTAGTTTGGAAAAACATGAAAAAAGAGATTTGACTTCTTAAAACATCCAGATCCATTCTTTCTCCTTTAACCGATCTAAGCTTTGACCAAAAGAGAGAAAAGGACTGTGGAGAGAGAGAGAGACCTAGAGAAGGAAGGAGAACAAGCAAAAAGGTAAACAAGCTTGATATTTTCATAGCTTTTCTTCTTAGCATGTTGTTCTTCTCTTTTTGCCCTCTTTTTCTATAATTTTGGTTATTGAGTTGGGCTTGGTTCAGAAGAGGGAAAGTGAAAAACCACTTTTAAAGAAGGCTAGAACTCATGTCTCTTCACTTCTTCTTTTTTGCTTTCCTTTCTTGAGAGCTTGAGAGAGGAAGGAGAGTTAGTGGAATTCTAGAGAGAGAATCCTTAGTCTTTTATACTTTGTAGGGTTTGCTCTGAAGAAACCCCTAGCCTTTGTGAGTAATTATTTGTCTTCCAAGAGAGTAATTCCATGCTCTTTGTTGTGTCTAGGCTCAAAAGAAGCAACTCCATTTAGTTGTAATTGTAAAATCAAGAAGGGAGAAAAGAACTTGATAGAGAAGGCTTGTGTTGGCTTATAAGGTAGCTCTCCACTCTTTCTTGTTGCATTCATGGATGTATATAGTCATTGTATACTTGTGTATATGCTTGTATTGTGAGCCATGCCATTTGATGTTGCCTTGATCCATTAGTACTAATATGCTTATGATATGGATTGTGAAAATTGCTTAGGTGAGGTGGTGCCAAAAGTCCCTTGAGATGGGTGAGGTGGAGCCAAAAGTTCCTAAACCAAAGGTGAGGCCAATCCAAAAGTCCCAAAGCTCGGGTGAGGCTAGACCAAAAGTCCCTAGAGCCTATTCTTGGCATTGATATGATATCATGGCATGAAAATCATATATTGTGTCATTGTGACTTGTTTGCATCCTTTGACTTGTTTATATATCTTGATTGCTTCCTTGAATGAGTGTATGAGCTATTGAGATTCCATGAATCTCACCCCCTTCCCTCTCCCATCTCATATGGTCCAGGTGGAGCTCAAGAGCCTAAGAGTGGAGGCCATGAGGCATAGAAGGCCTTGTTTTGCCACTTTTGCACACTCACACCTAGCTTGATGTATAGGAAGACTGAGTGCTTATGTATATATATTATTTTTGAGATATAAATAGTTAAGCAAGTGTAAAAATATGTATGAATGATGTATGAACTATGTAGAGAGCCAAAGCAATGAAAATGTAGGATTTGGCCCTTTTGTGGCTTACATGTAAAAGTGTATTTTGGCCTGTAGCATAGTGAGTGTGATATGTGTATTGATTTGGACCACTTGAGTATTTCATATATACTATGTTTATACTTTCAAACTTGCCCAAGAGGTGCTAGAATATGTGGAAGGCCATTTGGACCCATTTTGAACCATTTTGGGTGCCAAAACAACTATATTTGTGAGCTTCGTCAAAGTATGACTAAATGAGCTCTTCTTGATATGAAATTTGGCATACCTCTAAAGTCTATTGAAAGCTTCCCAAGAAGCTAAAGTAGGTAATATTTGGAGGTCTAGGGAATATTTTCTGAATTGTTGAAATTGGAGAAATTTTTTGGTTTTGGTTATTGTACTATGCAACTAGGTCCAAAAATGAATCTGTGTCATTCATGGACCAAACGGTGTCCGATTGTCATGAAATTTTATGAGAATAAACTAGATATCTATAGTTACATATAACAACTAGAAGCACCTCAATTGGAGGTTTGTAGAGGGAGAATGAACTTTCTGAAGTTCTATGTCAGTATCAGGGAAGCCATCCGACCTTCGTTACTATTCCATCAGTTTTTGAGGTCCAAGGGCTATTGAAATGATCTGAACTTATTTTTTCCCTCTAGTAAACATCTATAACTTTCCAAATTGGTGTATTTTTCCCAGATTAGATATTTTTGGAATTAGTTATGGATTTTCGGAGTTCACGACAGCAAGCTGCACTAGTACCAGGGACAGCCAGACCTCTGTCTCCTTTTTGATGTCAAACATGGTCCAAACACCAAGATTGTGGTTAGGAGTTATTTTTAGTGTGAATTTAACATCCAGAGGTTTCCAGAGAGCTATGGTTTGCTTGATTCTCATTTTTCTAGAATTAGTTATGATTTTCCAAATTTAGAGCCAAAAATCTGACTTTTGGGTTCATTTAAGAAATTGCATTTTCTTGGTTTTGGATTCATATCCATGTTTTATGAGTTGTTTGATGCTATGTATGAGTTTTATAAATGGAGTTTGAGTAGAAAATGTGAATGATGGGTTCACAGGACCCACAGGACAAAATATGACTAGTTAAACCCCGACTTAAAGTAGTAAAATACCACGGTTTTGGTCATTTTTATTGGAAATCATATGGAATCAAGTGTAAAGGGAGATTAGTTAAAGTTAAGTCATTATAGTGTTACATCCTCCAACTATTTCTACAAGAAGCAGATATCAAGTACCTAGAGTACATACCAATCTGACGTTCTCGTTGGATGTACTCTACTATTTTTTAACCAAACTTAGGGAATTCATGGATAAATTTAAAATGGCCTCTCTATCATCAACCAAGCATAGACCATCATTCTAAAATTATTCCCAAGATTATGATAATCAATTTAGTACAAAAATAGTAATTAAAGTTACTTTTACATGTAAATCAACATTTCTATCAAGTATTGTCGTCAGGTTGCACGGAAAGTTACTCATGTGCCATTGTCATACAGATACAAAATAGAAGATTACAAAACAACTCTATGTTTTCAAAACTAAAGTCATGCTTTAAAATTTCACACTATTTAGAGAATTTACAAAACTAACTATAAGAATAACACGTAGTCTACTATTCTACTTGTTTATTTTCTACTTGTTTGACTTCGTCTGTGGTATAACTAATACCTGGAAAATAGTTAGCTTCATAATGATATAAAATCCTAGTAGATAACAATGTATTCAAAGAGTATGCATATAAATAGCGCTGAATATCATCTAGGGTATGTTCAATGCACAATTCAGTCTAGGAGCATGCAATTACCAAATAGTAGCATACATTCATTTGTTAGGCTAATGTGATTCGATCATTGGTCAATAACAGTGATTTAGTACTCATAAAAGCCACTTTAGTAGACATACATGGAACTATATATAGCATAGGAAATTTAGGAATTATTCAATACAATTATGTACATAATAGAAAGAATACGGTGTTAACTATGTCTTTTGTCACCATTGTTTTGTCAAGTTATTCCTTAGCCCTGGTTGCCCCAATTGCTTCCCTAAAATTTCAGTCACATATTACCCTAAATAAGAACAAGTCATGGTCAAGATTTGAATAAAAATAAAGCTACTAATTTCCCATACAATAAATCCTGATTCTCTTCCATTAGTTGGAGATTTGAATTCCTAATTTTGAATTAATCGCATTTTCATTTCTTTTTGCTCTCATTAATTTAATACCATTTGAATTAATCATGTTGAGTTCAAGGCCTTAAGGCCTAGCCCTAAATCATTATTTATGTGGCAATTTAGTCCCTAATTACTAGCTTTCCTAGCCTCGGTACATCCATTTTCCATTGTGATAATCATATACATACACTTTCCATAATGTCCCATTGTATAGTTCCATTTAGTATCAACACACCCCTCATATGTTTTGCCCTTATTGTGCTATTCTTCTAATTTAATTGAAGGTATTCATATGACAAAGTCCTCATGGCCAACACCCATATATATATATTTATATATATACTTATATTCTTTTTCATTCCATCATTCTCGCCCTAATTGGATTCAAGGGAGCAAGCTCAATTTATTTACCTTCAATTGTCCATAGCTTCCTTCTAGCTTTCTCCTCATGGCCTTCCATCAATTTCTTTAGTTGTCCAATTAATAACATTCCATGGATTCAATATTCCACTTGGTTGGATTGGAAGCCATTAAAGAGTTAATCATTTTTCTACACATGCCTTTCTTGATATGTCTTGGGACTTTCTCAACTTCCATGGTTAAGATGAAGCATTCTTCCTCTCTTTGTCATTATTCCTCTTGATCAAATGAAGCTAGTATGGAGAGAGACCTTGTAAATGCCACCTCAAGCTTTCCCACCATGATGAATGTAGTGAAAGTGGGTAGAAAAATATTAATTTCTTCCATTCACCATTTGGTGGCAAGCAAGGTGTCACTCTCTCCATTTTTCCCCTTCCAAGTCATGTCTTTAATTGGTAATACATGACTCCCCATAGCTGAACACACAAATACAAGTGACCAAGTGAACTTATATGCTCTTGTATGGTAACGGCATTAAAGGGATGTAAGATTACAATTGGTTTTTCTATTTTCCTTCTCTTGGCCCCACCCACTGTATTATGCTAGGTGTCCCCTTATTGTCTTGTGTAAGTCACTAAATTAAGTCGGATTCATGAAATTTTCCATGGCTAAATGGAGGTGTAATGCCATGACCGAGTATGATTATTTATATGGTGGATGAGTGGAATAACAAGGTGGCACATTTTTGTCCTTCTTCTCCCTTGTGTTTTATTTCTTCCTACACCTATTTGCTTGGCTATGCAATGTGCTAATGGTCCCAAGGCTTATTCCAATATTTATTTGGATGCTAGCTAATAATATATATGGCCAATTGAAGGAGCAACCCCTTGGTCGAATGCACTTACTAATATATATATCTATCCATGTATGTGAAGGTAATGCAATGGTGTGAGGAGAATGGTCACAAGCTTGTGTTTAAGTCATTTCTATATGTATCTACCTTAGACAAAACGCATGTTAATGTCTCATTAGGCTTCCTAGCATATATCTTCCTCTTAGTACTAACTAAATTAATTAGCTTCTAATTAACCTTGGTAAGTTCCCTAATACTTACTTGATGTTGTTCCTTGATGTTCTTCTTTAGTTAGTATGGTTATGTTACCATTTAAAGAAAATTTAGAATGTGACACACACTAAGTCACATATATATAATGTATTGAAATAGTAAGTTACTCTAAATAGTGTGACTCCACTAATGGCAAATTACACTGAATAGTAAGGCTTAGCTAAAAAGATCATATTTACTTGTTTAAAGTTATGATTAGCTCACCTTTAGGAACCCTCTATAGTATCAAACAGAAAAGAAAATGATTTATACAACCTACAACCTTTACCATTACCGTAATGTCTGGTTTTCGTTAAACGACGAAAACGAGTATATTTTCAAAGCAAGTCTCCCAAAATGAATTAGTTAAGATCTCAAAAAATTTAAGTAACATTCTAGACTCCTAAAAATGAGAATCTTAGGCTCAGACGAAAAGAAAAATGGAGCTAGGATAGTGAAACAATTTGTGACAAAAAACTAACAAAAGATAATGATATTTCTGTAAATAAGTGCAACTTTTGGAAAAACACATAGGAGGGCTTTTTAAATGGAAAATTTAAGTTGCCCAAGGTTCTCAAAGGCCCTAAAACCATGGGAAGCCCTGGGACTGATAAAACCCCTTTAGTGTACGTTTTCTAATGTCTGTGAGCCTGAACTTTAACGGATTCATTCGATAAGGTTTTAGCTCCAAATTGAGTGATTCCAAAGGCATTTTATTAAATTGGAAACCTAAATTTTATAATGGAAAAGATGGTTCTAAAAAAGGAGCTAAAATGAAGCTGAAACAAAATTGCTATTATGGAAGGATGAAATCAAAATTTTTGAAAAAGTATGATTCTAGAAGCTCTCACACACTTCTCCTTTTTTCTCACACCTTCTTAAGCATGACTTCCTTTGCCCAAATTACAGAAAAATAGCAGCTCCTTGAGGCTCACCATGTAACATCTGGTTTTCTAAAAACGAGAGAAAACGTAAGAAACGTAACATACAATTTTTCCATAAACGAATGAAATTCACCAGATACAAAAGGAAGTCCCCCAAAATAATGTAGTTAAGGTCTCAAAAAATTTGAGACGCATTCTAGACTCCTAAAAATAAGAATCCCAGGCTCAAACAGAAAGAAAAATGGAGCTAGAATAAAGAAATAATTTCTTACAAAAAACTTATAAAACATAATGGCATTTTCATAATTTTGAGAAAATTTTGGAATTCACACAGAAAGGCTTTTTAAATAAAATTTTTGAGTTATCTAGGATTCTCAGAGGCCCTGAAAAACTATAGAAAGCCCCGGGATAGTTAAATCTCCTCTGGTGGACGTTTTCCAATGTCAGTGTATCCAAACTTTGACAGATTCATTCGGGAAGATTTTAGCTCTGATTTGAGGCATTTTACTAAATTAGGAACCTAAATTTCATAATGGAAAAGACAATTCTAAAAAAGAAGCTAAAATGAGTTAGAAATAAAAATGCCAAAAACAAAGGGTAAAATTGAAATTTTTAAGAAAATGAAAGCTTCTTGAACACACTTTAAGTTTCTTATTTCTTCTCCCCTTCATTTGCACGAACCATTCAGCCCAAAAACCAGAGAAAACACTAGCTCTCTTAGATGCACCATGGAGGAGAAGAAAGGAGGAGAAAAAGCAAGGAAAAGGTAAGGAATTTTATGATTTTTTATACTTTCTCCTTTCTAAACCTCTCCTTCTCCATTCCCCTTTCTTTCCTATGATTATAATGAAGTTTATAAATCTGTTTTAAGGGAGAAATTAAGGAAAAATTCGGATTTGAAGGGAGGAGCTTAAAGAAGACAAGATTCAAATGAGAAAAAGTAAGAAAATAAGGTAATTTCTTCTTCCATGGTTGCTATCCCTTGCTCCTCTTCCTCCACCATTTTGCCCCACTCATGAAACCCTTAGAGGGTTTGATTTTTAGGTAGAACCAATGATGATTCTTAGAAAAAAGGGTGTGGAGATTAAGAATGTAAAAAGAGAATTAATAAAAAACTATGAAAATTCAAGATGTAATTTTTAGGGTTTCAAGTGTTCCTTCCAAAATATGATTTGATCTCTTAATTTCTATACATAAATAAGTGTTTGAATGAGCTCCTAAGATCCCTAGAAGTCTCCCCATGTGCTTCCTCCATCAAGAAAACAAAGCAAAGTCCATGAAGGTCATTAAGCTTCATGGTCTTGGTCTAAGGAGGTTAGGGTAGCTAGGGAGAGTTTTAAATTTTTCTAAGCCTATTTTTGAGTCATATATGATGAATGAATATGAGGGGAAGCCTTGGGAGAAATTTAGAAACCATAGAAAGTGAGTTGGTGCTTTATATTCCATAATATGACCTAAAGAAGCAACATGTAGTTAGGCTCTTGGTTTTGATTATGTGATGACTCTAAGAGGCTTAAAATGAGTCAAGAATCATATTTGAAAGGAAAGAATTGAGCCTAGAATTTATTTGAGGGGTATTGCTTCATTAAGTGCAATTATAGAACCATAATGAGGTTTATGAGTCAAGCTAATGTCTAAGCAAGTTATATGGCTTTAGAATTAATTCCTTGAACCTAATTGGCTTCCATAAATTGTGTTTAGGCCAAGAGAAACTATCCCCACACTTTTGTGTGTGTGTGGCCGAAAGAGGGAGCTTGGATTCAAGAGAAAAAGTGTGTAATTATATCCAAGGTAGCTTTCTCCACCTTCTTTCATGCATGATTGCTTGCTTTACTCTTCTTTGAATGTTTGTATATGTGTTTCAAGTCATGAAAAATGTTTTAGCATGAGCTCTTACTCCATAGTACCATGATGATGCATTATGTTTTCCAAATGATGTTTATGATGTTTGCTTTGATTTGCTTGAGTGTGGTGAGGCCAAGAACCCTTAAGATTGGTTGAGATAAAGTAAAAAGTCTCCTAAGAGTGAGATAGACTCCCAAGAGCATGATTGAGTTCAAGAATCTCTTAAAGAATGGGTGAGACAAGTTCAACATCCACAAGAAATTAGGTGAGGTCAATCCACTTGCTTGGCAAGCCTTTGTATGCTATGTATGACTTTCTCAAATGATGAAAGTGCCTCTTGAATGTTTGCACATGTCAACATGACCATATATGCATTTATGAGACTTGTTTTGCATGCTTTTATGTATGATTGAATGGGAGATGAGCTATTGGGATTCTTTGAATCTCATCCCCTCCTCTCCAATGATCTAACATACTAGGTGGACTAAGTAGACAAGGTAATAGAAGCTAACCACCTTGAAGATGAGAGTATGACATCCAAGAACATGAGTTTTGCTACTTTAAGATTATACAATTGGCAAATGATGTAATCAATAGATATATATATAATATGATATTATGAACATATGTAATTATGATAATATTTCATGTATAAATGGGAGAATATGTTATATGATCATTAGAATGTGATTTGGGTATTATATGGCAATGTGGCTTGTTGAATGAGTTTATGTAATTGTGTATAATTGCAAGTGGCATAGCCAAAATGAGATGCATGAGGGTTGGGACTATTTGGGCATCTCACACAAGTCCTAATTATGCTTTTAGACTTGCCCAAAAGGTGCCAAACACCAAGGAAAACCATTTGGACATTTTGGTATCCTATATGGAGCCAAAATTGACCAAAATAGAATCCTATATCACTTTTTATCCAAATGAGTTCTTCTTGATCTGAGATTTAGTATGCAATTAGAGCTTGTTAATAGCTTTTTGGGAAGTTAAAGAACAGAATTTTTAGAGGTCTAAAGAATATTTGATGAATTTTCAAAGTTAAAAAATTTTTTGATTTTGGTCATGTCACTGTTCATACTGGTCCAAAAATGAAATATGTCACATAAGGCCCAAATGATGTCCAATTGCCATGAAATTTTATACAGAGAAACTAGACATTTCTAGTGACTTGTTAAGCACCTCATTTGGATGTCTAGAGAGAGATATATATGAATTTTCAAAGAATCTGTCTAGTATCAAGAACTCCAGTTGACCTCAGTTACTATTTGATTAAGTTTCGAGATCTGTGCATGCTTGAACTGGTCTAGAGCTATTTTTTCCCTCTAGTTAATATCCACAGCTTTCCAGATTGGTATCATTTGTATGGATTAAATTTTGTGGAATTAATTGGACATTTTTGAAGTTTGCTACAGAATTCTGTGACAGCACCAGTGGATGACCTGACCTCTAGATCATTTTGAATGTCAAACGTCCTCTGTGTTAGATGTTATGGTCTAGAAATATTTTAGCATGAAATCCAGAATGGCCAAGAATGCATGATTTCAATTTTTCTAGAATTAGTTATAATTTTCTAAAGTTGTGACAGAAAAGTGAAAAAATCTGGCCGAAAATATGTATGTGTATTTTAAGCTTCCCTTGGAGTTTCATGAGTTATTGGCCACTTTTCATGATGCAAATGAGTTGTAATCATATAATTAAATATGAGAATGTGATGTATGAGTTCACATGATCCACGTGACACCAAATGAAATTTTCATACGTGACGCAACGCAAAAATATTCATTATTTTATGTATTTTCTCAATTCTTCCATGAGATGCATAATGGGAAGCATAGATATATTAAGAAATGAGCTAGAAATTATGGTGTTATACACCAAGAGAGGAAGAAAAGGAGGAAGAAAAAGGCAAGGAATGTAAGGAAATCTAAGGAATTTCATGCTCCATCTTCCTCCAATCTTGTTCCTCTCCTTTTTTCCTCTCTTTCTATGGTCTATTTGAGATGAATGGTTTTGTTTTGGTCCAAAAATTAAGAGGGGAGTTCGAATTCCTTGTGGTAGAACAAACCAAAAAGAAAGAGCTTGGAAAACACACTTGAATCTAAGGTAAATTCTCACCTTGGTTGCTTCTTTCTCTTGCTTCTTCTTGGTGTATATTTTGGCCTAAACCAGAACCATATAGGGGGAGGATTTTCTACCTAAAAACAAGAGAGAAACTAGTGTTTTAAACTATGAGGAAGAGGAATATGGCAAGAAATTTTAAGAAAAACCAATAAAAATATGATTTGATACCTTAATTCCTAGGCCTAAATAAGTGTTTGAATGAGCTCCTAAGACCACTAGAAGTCTCCCCATATGTATCTTCCTCTTAGAAAACAAAGCAAACTCCATGGTTGGGACACCTAGTTAGAGTTTTAAATTTTTTCCAAGCCCATTTTTAAGTCATATATGATGAATGAAAATGAGGGAAAACCTTAGAAAAAATTTAAGAGGCCTAGAGAATGAATTAGTGTCTTAGGTTCTATAATATGACCTAAAGAAGCAACATATAGTTAGGCTCTTTGTTTTAATTGTGTGATGACTCCAAAAGGCTCAAAAGGAGTCAATAATCATATATGAAAGGAAATAGTGGAGTCTAGAACTCATTTGATGGGTGTTGCTTCATTAGGTGCATTCTTGGAATCATAAAGGAGTTAATAGACCAAGTTAGTATTTAAGGAAGAAGTGTGGCCTTAGAATTAATTCCATGAACATAATTGGCTTCTATAAATTGTGTTTAGACCAAGAGAAATCAATCCCACACCTTTGTATGTTGAGGCTGAGGAAGAGAGAACAAATTCAAGAAGAAAAGTGTGTGGTTGCACCAAAGATAGCTCAATGTATGTTTGGCTTGTCTTTGAATGTGTGTATATGTGTTTTAAGCTATGAAAAGTGTTTTAACATGAGCTCTTGTTTTATGGTACCATGATGATGCATTATATTTTTAAATGATGTTTGTTATATTTGCTTGGGTTTGCTTGAGTGTGGAGAAGCCAAGAACTCTTAGCCATGGTGAGGATGAGCCAAAAACCCTTAGAAATGGTTGAAACAAAGCAAAGTGTCTCCCATGAGTGAGGTTAAGACAAAACCTCCTTAAGAAAATAGGTGAGGCAAATCCAAAATTCATAAGTAAATAGGTGAGGCTAATCCACTTACTTGGCAAGCCTATGGATGTTATGTATGACTTGTTCAAATGCCAAGAATACTTCTTGAATGATTGCACACTCCATGATGCTCATGTATGCATTTTCAAAACTTGTTTTGCATCTTTTCTGTGTGATTGAAAGGGAGATGAGCTATTAGGATTTTTTGAATCTCATTCCCTCCTCTCTAATGTCCTAACATGCTAGGTGGACCAAGTAGACAAGGTAATAGGAGCCAACAACTTGGAAGATAAGAAATTGACAACAATTTGCCTAGATTTCACTACTTTATGGCCATATGAATAGCAAATGTTGTAATCTATTATTGTATATGTCCTATGAAATTATGAACATGTATAATTATGCTAATGTATCATGTACAAATGAGAATTTATGTTATATGAATGTTACAATGCACTTTGAGTATGTAATGGCAAGACTAGCATTATGGAAATTTGTGTATGGCATGGGGTGAGAGTGTGAGTTTCCAAATTCTGGGTTTGTGCACATTCGAGACAAGTTTAGAATGTCATTTTGGTGCAATCCCATGTACTCAAGTGGCCACACAAGCTTGGGAAGCAAAATTGGACACTTTGATGCTAGTTGAGACCATAAAAATGACCAAATCGGAACCCTATAGCACAAACTAACCAAATGGATGAATCTTCCCATAAAATTTGGCAAACATGTAAAGCTCATTGAGAAATTTTTGTGAAACTAAATTGCAGAAAAATTGAAGCTCTGTAAAATTAATTATGAATTTTTAAAGTTGGGATTTTTCTACTGTTTTGGTGCATGTACTATTCATATAGTCAATTTTGTGTTCTGTGTCATCTGATAGTCCAATGGTATCCAATGTTTATGAAATTTTACAAGAATAAAATAAAAGGTTATAAGCTTTTTGTGGCCATCAAGATCACCTCATTTGGAGGTCTAAGTAGAGAGTTATGAATTTTTGAAATTTAATGTCAGTACCAGTAGTGCCACTAGACCTCCAGTACCATTTCATCATAATTCATTTCCCAGTTGGTGTTGGCGTGATCGAGAGATATTTTTTTCCTTAAAGTTAACATATATAGCTTCTCATATTGACCAAATTTACTTGATTTTTATTTTTTTAGAATTAGTTATGAATTTTCAAAGTTTATGACAGTAACTTGTGACAGTAGCCTAGATAGCTAAGACCTTGGGTGCTTTTTGAATGTCAAACATCTTCTAGTTGATGTTTTATGACCTGAAACTATTTTTAGCATAAATTAAACATCTGTAGCTTTCTAGAATGACAAAGAATGTATGATTTTGATTTTTTAAAAATTAGTTATGGTTTTTCAAAGTTTGTGACAAAAAGTATGCAATTCTAGCCGAGGCTACACTATGGCATTTTATGTGTTTCTTGCACTTGCACGAGTTCTAGGCCACTTTTGGTGATGGAATTGAGTTGTATCTATGAAATTAAATATGAAAATGTGATACATAAGCTCACATGATCCACAGGACATCAAATGAAAAATTCATATGCTACGCAACGCAAATTTATTCATTTTTTTAATGCTACTTTCTTGCCTCCTTTGTAAGATACATGACATAAGGCATAGGAATAGCATAAGATAAGCTAGAATTTATGGTGTTACAATTACAACACTCACATTCTAGTTCTAGCACTTTTAATATTATAATCTTTATATCTATTGAGCAATACAACTTTCTTTTCCACTATGTCATCTCTTTCTTACTATTGCAATTCCTCTTCCTTGACATATGGTGCACTAGGTAAGAGGCCGAACAACTTTTTTATGTTCGTTAAAGAAATTAAGGATGCTAGCACCAGCCATAAAAAATGTTTCAATAATCAAAACATCTAAAGTGCTAGAGTTAGAAATATAGCCCACTCTCAGAAGTTAGAGGAATATAATAAAAGAAGGACACGAAGGATCCTTTTCTTTAGAATGGTGTTAAATTGTTGACAATGGAATTTCTACTAGAAATGTATGGGCAAATAACATTGCCTACTAACCACAAATAGCTAAACCCATTAACCAATCCTCTATTAACTTGCAATTATTGCATCAACAACAATAAACAATAATGGACCTACAAAAACAACTACTACCTTTACACCTACAAGTATAAGATAGCAGTGTAAGTGTGCAATGAGGTGACTAAGGGAAAAACAATGAAAAGTAATCGTTGGCTAGCTAAGTCAAAGATGACAAAGGAAGACGAAGGGATGAGGAAGAAAATGCAAACTTTGACCTAAAATACGTCCCATTTGAAGACTCTAATATAAAGACCAATTCATAAACATTAGAGAAAAGAATATAATTAATATATTCTACAAGAGAAGGTAGCAAAAAGAAGCCACTTAACATACTAAGTGCACCTGATGAAGTAATGGTTGCCACAAAGCCCACGTAATGGAACAAGATGACAAACTTACCCTAAAATTTGTGAAGCTAAAAGAAAAATAGCTGTTAAAGCCATGATAAGAAAAGAAGGAAGCCTAGAACATAACATTAACTTTGCAGGCTTTATAACATCACCTTTCAATTTAGAAAGCTCAAGGGCCTAACCTTTGAAATATTATAAACTTATGACCTTGGAGTTATATGATAGGAAGGCTAATTCTGCCATAATTTGCAAAACTTTTGTGGTCCAAATTGACTTATGATGTAACTAAATACCAATGTAGGTTGTTCCTAACCATCTTGAAGGATAAAGCAAAAATATGGCTTAACAACCTACCATGAAATTTAACAGGACATTTTGAGCAACTCAGTGTAGGGATTTGTTGACACACATAACCAAAAAAATACAAAAACAAAACAATCAAAATCCCTCCCATGAATTCGTTATGCTCACTTAAAATGAAGTAAGGTAGAGAAAAATATACCTCTACCACACAAAATTTTGCCTCTCCTTCTGCTTGATCACGTTTGGATATTAAGATGCTGCTCTTCATGAACCAACACCCTTTATTGGTATCTACACAAATGGGTTCCCAACACGAATGATGTGCTAGCACCATGATACACGAACATCCTTATTAGAATTCATCCACAAGAGCCAAACGTCTTCTCAAGTGTGCGGTAGAACTCGTCTTTCTCTCTCTCTCTCTCTCTCTTGGGTGGTGTTGTAGCCTCCTTCTTAAAAAATGACACATAGGAAACCTTAGCATCCCCTTTTATAAAAGAGCCTTATAAATTTTGAAATTAATATACTAATTTCATCCACCTCCTTTTTTCAAAGAGAATGCAATGTCCTATCATAAATAGGATAATTTCCTATTCGAAATAGGAAACCTTTCTAGAGAGCAAATACATTGAATATGGACACTACATTTATTGAATCTAAACGCCTTCTAGATATAATGAATTTAGACATTCTAGTTCATATTGACCCATTCTTGTATGTATTCCTGTAGGCCTATATAATGTTAGTAATAGGCCCAAAACTCTTTTTAGCTCACAAGTTATAAGTAGCCTCTAGTAAGATATTATGACTACCTAAATTTTAAGAGGATCAATGTTCTAATGCAACCTATTTTATAGCCCATGTCAAGTCCTTTTTGTCACATGATATCTAGGTCAAGCACAAGGCATGGAGACGTCATCTTTGTTTCACTTAACCACTCTTTCTTAATCTCTAAGTAGATTGTCAAAACAAACGAAACTCCTTTCATTTGAGCACTGCCATGCATTTATCAGTCATACTTATCGAAGGGCCTAGAGACATTTCTCTCTTTTGTTAAGAGGAACAAATCCCATCTTGACTACTCATCTTCCTCTATATGTATCTCATTGTATTCAATCCTAACCTTTATGATTACCCGATTAAAGGCGACTTTTGATTATGTCAAAGTACAATGTTCCTCATGTAGGAATCTATGGCGGTCTCAAGTCTAAGGCTCGATGATATGGCTATAGATAAGATATGCTTATGACCTAGTCCATGTATCTATCTCATGATGAGTCGGTGTAACAACTAGAAAAAAAAATTTTGAAGTCCTGAAATTTTCTAAGTCTACTAGCTATAGCGAGAAATGGCCTAACTATAGCAAGAGTGCCTGTTCGCTATAGCGAGAATCCTTCTAACTATAGCGAGTTTGAGCATCTCATACAAAAACCAGGGGGTTTCTTGCAATAGCGTGCGCCGTAGTGAAAACAGGGGCCTGGGACTGATACGCGCTCTTCGTAATGAGGGTTATTCTTCGCTATAGCGAGGGTTAGTCTGAAAAAGCGTGAAAAAAAAGGATTTTGCTTCTTAAAGAGTCTAGACCTTCCCCTTTCCTTCTAACCGACTTAGGCTTCGACCAAAATAGGGAAAATGGTTGTGGAGAGAGAGAGAGACTTAGAGAAGGAAGGAAGAATAAGAAAAAGGAAGAACAAGAAAAATGTAACACCATAATGTCTTAATCTCAATTAATCTCCCTCTTGGCTTGATTCTATATGATTTCCAATGAAAAGGACTAAAACCGTGGTATTTTAATACTTTAAGTCGGGGTTTAAATGCTCATATTTTGCTTTGTGGGTTGCATGAACCCATCATTCACATTCTCTACTCAAACTATATTTATATAACTTATACATAGCATAAAACAACCCATGAACCATGGATATAAAGCCAAAAACCAAGAAAATGCAATTTCTCAAATGGGCCCAAAAGTCAAATTTTTGGCTCTAACTTTGAAAAATCATAATTAATTCTAAAAAAATGAAAATCAAGCAAACCATAGCTTTCTGGAAAGCTCTGGATGTTAAATTTACATTAAAAATAATTCCAAACACCAATCTAAGCGTTTGAATCATGTTTGACATAAAAAAAGAGACAGAGGTCTGGCTGTCCCTGGTACTAATGCAGCTTACTATCATGAACATAAAAAATTCATAACTAATTCCAAAAAAATATAATCTAGGAAAACTATACCAATTTGAAAAGATACTGATGTTAACTAGAGGAAAAAAATAAGTTCAGATCATTTCAGTAGCCTTTGGACCTCAAAAACTGATAGAACAGTAACGAAGGTCAGATGGCTTCCCTAATATTGACACCGAACTTCAGAAAGTTGTTTCTCCCTCTACAGACCTCCAATTGGTGTAGGTCACTGTGGATGTCTAGTTTATGTCCATAAAATTTCATGACAATTGGACATCATTTGGAGTATGAATGACACAGATTCATTTTTAAACCTAGTTGCACAGTACAATAACCAAAACCAAAAAATTCTCCAATTTCAACAATTCGTCAAATATTCCCTAAACTTCCCAATATTACCCACTTTAGCTTTCCAAGAAACTCTCAACAAGCTCTAGAGGCATGCCAAATTTCATATCAAGATGAGCTCATTTGGTCATACATTGACAAAGCTCCTAAATTTGGCAATTTTGATACCATAAATGGTTCAAAATGGAAGTAAATGGTCTCCTACATACTCTAGCACCTCTTGGACAAATTTTAAAGTATAAACACAACATATATGACTTGCCCAAGTGATCCAAATCAACACACATCTCAAACTCACCATGCTACGGGCAAAAATACATTACCACATACAAGCCACAAAGGAGCCAAATCTCATAATTTCATTACTTTGGTTCCATACACTACTTTTACACTTGTTTAATGTAACATCTGATTTTCTGCATATCTAAGAAAATGTAAGGAAACGCGAGAAATGTAACATATGGTTTCTCCTTCAACGTGCGAAATTCACCAGATACAAAAGGAAGTCCCCCAAATAGAGTAAATTAAGGTCTAATGAAATTATAATAATCTTTTAGACCGCCAATAATGATGAATCAAGGCCAGAGGTGCCCAAAAATTGGGGCTAAAATAGATGAAAAAAAAAAGGATAAAAAAAAGGTCCCGAAGAGCCTCCAAAGTCAAGTATGAAGGAGCCAGGGACCAAAATGCAAAGAAAACATTATGAGCAGGGTAAGATGTATAAATTACTTGAAAGTTCAAGAAACTCTAGTTTCACCTTATATTCGTGGCTTTAGGCACGAATATCAGAAAATCGGGTAAGAATCTTAGAAATCCATGACCCATAGTTAAACTCCATTTGATGAGATGGGTCCAATAAGGACAAGTTATCCAGATGGCCAGGCGGGATCCGGTCTAGGATCCGGTTAGCCCGATCAGTAATTATAAGCAAAATAGAAAAAAAAAGTTATAACAACTACAAAAATAAAAATAGCTAAAGGGCTAAAAAACCCTGAAGGAGTTTTAGAGACTAAATTGCAGTAAATAAAAATTTTATAACATAATCATAATACAGAACGGTGAAAATTACACCTATAAGACTCAGGTGTCCGATTGACACCGAAATTTATGAGGATTGAGGTTAAGGGCCCCTGATCTATGTTTAAAGCTCAATATGGCCAGAAAGTAGAAGAAATCATATTTATAAATTGTAAAAAATCTAAAGGTAGGCATTGTACCGTAAAACCTTAATCGGGCCCGGATACCGATTTTTAGACAGCTGTAAGGCCTAATAGCTGGTTCTAAAGGCCCAAAAGAGAAGAGAATATATAATTAGGGTTTTAGAGAAGATGAAACCCAAATATAAATAAAAAAAAAAGAAAAAAGAAAGAGGAAAGGATTTTAGTTGTTTTAAAGAACTAACCATGGTTAAGTTAGAAACTAATTATGGTTAAGTTAAAAGTTAACCATGGTTGAGTTAAGGAAATTAACCATGGTTACTAACCATGACTTAAGGGCTAAGAAAAGGCTTCCAAGTGTGTGGCCAAAAATTTTTGGAAAAAGATATTTAGTTATGAAATTAGAAAATTAAAAGAAAAAAGAATGGAAGGTTAAGATTTGATCTTGAAAAGGTTGATCAAAGGGTTCAAATTTAGTATGACTATTTAACTTCATTAGATTCATCTCCTTCACTTCCATTCCACCATTTTCATGCCACACACAAGGGAGAAAGAAAGAAAACCGTGAAGAGAGAGAGAAAGGGAGAAAAAGTGGGAGAGGAAGTGAAACAAAGCAAAATTACCACCATTCTCCACCAAATTTCTTTATCTTCTCCATCTTCCAACCATTTTCTCCAAAGGGCAGCTACATATTCATCTTTTCTTCAAGGTGGAGTGTTGCTCTAAGTGGGGAGAGAAAGGATTTTAGAGTGATAAAAGCAAAGGAAGCAAGGATTAAGCTTAAAGAGTAAGTTTTTTCCACCTTGCACTTGAAAATCACATATTTTAAGTTAGTTTTGTTAAACCCTAGTTATGAGTCACTTTTAGACAGCATATGGAGCACTAGAAATTGAGTTTATATGTTGAATATTAAGGCCTAGAAATGGAGTTTATATATTGGCTATGGAGGGCACATGAGCTCATCTATTTTGTTGTTTGTTGGAACCTTGAAAAACACAAAGATTGTAAATTTTTGGGAAAATGAAAATGAAAATGTTGGGGAGATGCTATCCAAATTTTCCCAAAATTTTATGGTGTTTTCTTAATGTCTTAAAGTCATGTATACCAAATTTCAAGCCCTAAAACATAAAGGAAGAGGCTATGGAATTTCTAGAACCAAAGAAACTCACTTTCAGACCTAAAACGGAGCTAGCATATGTTATGACAAAACGTGTTGTTTGGGCTGGAATTTGATAATTTATCCTTTCCAATGGATTCAAAAGGGTTCTTTTAGCTAGGAATACCTATAAGAAAGCCCCCAAAACTCATGGAATAAAATTGCTAAATTTTGGCCAAGAAATACATACTATTCAGCCATAGTCAATTGGAAGGGAAGAAGTTAGATTTTCCAATTCTAATGGTCCTATTAAGTTAAAAAGGGCTATATTACTTTAGAATTTTGGGTCCATATGTTAATTGTAATGAATCATTATTATGATTATAGGGTTTGATAATTGTTTGGAAACTTCAAGAGTAAGTGGGTCGAGTCCTAAAGCTTAAGGAGCAAGATTTCTAAAGTAGTAGTTTTCCTTTCTCTTTCTTTAAGCTTGTGTGTTGGTATAATGATGAGTATTATGTTATACTGAATGCCATTTATGCTATAAGATGAGACATGTATATGAGGATATTGCTTGGCCTTGTATGAAATTCCTTGCATCACTATGTAGTATGTGATACCTTGATTGACATTATGTTATGTACTTACATGCTAGCTTGTGGATGAGATTGGTTTACTACTACTAAGATTTCATAATCTCACCCCAAACATAACTAATATTAGGTCCGAGCTCAGGCAAAGAAAGGGCAAAAGGTGTAAAGGCATGAACCGAGGACTTTACTTTTATGTATCACATTTTGGTCATGTAATTAAGTATCTTGAATTCTTGTATGTATAAGTTATGCTATGGTGTTGTAAGGTACTCAAGTATATAATAGAGAACCATGTATATACTCGACTCTTAAGTAAAGAGAATATGGCTAGCGTGCTTAGAATGCAAAGATACATGCACTCATGTAAGGACAAATCAATATAAATACAATAATATGTTAAAGGAGAGGTAAAATCATCCGATTTTTGTAAGGATATTTCTATACGAATTCATATGTATTCTGTTGAGTAAGTATTTTTTTCTTGTAAAGGACTTAGAGAGCTTGAATTAGAGCATTGAACCAACCTCATATGATTTTTCTATAATTAATTGATTATTTTCAAAGTTAGACAATAATATGGGAATGACCAAATGAATAGTAAAATTGTATGAGCAAGTTCAGAAAACATATGTCGGGGAAGAAAATTTTTATTAGTTTAAATTTCCAATGGCTCTTTTAAGTCCTATATAAGGCATCAGTAGTAGGAGAGGCGTTATATAGGAAGGTATTACATTTAAGCATTTACATCAAAAAAAGAATATATATACATGAGCACTTTGGCTTTCCTATACATCAAACTATGCCAAAGTATGCAAAAGTGTAAAAAGGGGCCATCTATGCCTCATGGCCTCTACTCTTAAGCTCTTGAGCTCCACTTAGACCATATGAGATGGGAGAGGGAAGGGGGTGAGATTCATAGAATCTCAATAGCTTATACACTCATTCAAGGAAGCAATCAAGATATATAAACAAGTCAAAGCATGCAAACCATTCACAATTACACAACACATAATTTTCATGCCATAAATATCATATCAATGCCAAGAATAAGCTCTAGGGACTTTTGGTCTAGCCTCACCCGATTTTTGGGACTTTTGGATTGGCCTCACCCTTAGTTTAGAGACTTTTAGCTCCACTTCACCCATCTCAAGGGATTTTTGGCACTACCTCACCCGAGTAATTTTCACAACCCAAAATATAAGCATATTGGTATTAATGTATTAAGGCAACATCGAATGTCATATCTCACAATACAAGCATATACAAAAGCATACAATGACTATTACACATCTAAGAATACAACAAGAAAGAGTGGAGAGTTACCTTATAAGCCAACACAAGCCTTCCTTTTCAATTTCTCTTCTCCCTTCTTAGTCTCACAATCACAACTAGATGAAATTTCTTCTTTTGAGCCTAGACACAACAAATAGCACCAAATGATGCAAGACCCACTAGGAACATGCCCTAGAGAACCTTCAACAATTCGAAACTATGCCCAGGATCGGCTAGAAACAAGAATGTTGGTCAAAGGAAAGACCCTAAGAGAACTTGTCTCTTAGAACCCTAGTCTCAAGACGCCACAAAGGAAGACCAATCCTTTGATAAGTCACGTGAACTCTCAAAGAACACAAAGAAGCAAAAGCCTCTCAAAGTATTGAATAATATTCAAGTTCATTCATGATTCTCCAAAATAGAGTACAATAGGGGGCCTTTTATAGGCAAAGTTTCTAAAAGACTTAAAATCCTACTAAAACTAAAACTCTTAAAATCTAATTAGAAATATTTTAAACAATGCCTAAAATCAAGGAATAAGATTAAGATATTAATTTTAACTTAATCTCCTAGATAAGCTCATTGACCAAGTCCAAAAAATAATATAATAATAAAAAAATGAAATTCAAAAAGAGTTCTAGTCAAAACTAAAGTCCTAGTCAAAACTAATTAATATTAATGGGCTGGACATCTTGTATTCGAAATACTATTCACGTCCTCTAGCTTCAATGGGCTCTTTAAGCATCAACTTGGGCTTGAATAAGCATGATTAAGGCTCTATTTGCTTCCTCAATGCATGCACTAACATTATGCGCTTCTAATTCAGCAAATTGAAGCCCAATTGCTCTTTGTAGACGCTTAACTCTTCCTCTTGTCATTGGGTCATCTATCATCAAGTCTTTTTCCACACGAGCATCCTTCCTCACATGAGTCTGGTTCATATTACTTACTCTACCTCAAGATCTTCTTTAGGTTGAATGTTGAGAGCACGCCTAGCCACAAGGGCTTCACCATTTACAGCTTCAGTTAACTCTAAATCTGAGTCATCAGTCAGGGGTGGCATCTCATTCACCTCAGACTCACTACTAGCACTAGTCACATCACCATTCTCAAAAACAATCATAGTTCGTTTGTTCAGACATTGTGAAGCAATGTGACCGAAACCATTACATTTAAAGCATCTAAGCTTAGAGGAGGAAGCAGTAGGATTAGAAGATGAGAAAGGTTTTGACTCAGTTTTACCCTTAACCTGAAAGGGTTTTACCTTACTGTCCTCCTTAGACTTGAAATCAGTCTTTGGTTTGAAGGGGACTTTGGAATCCCTCCAAGAACTCGAGTTAGATGTCACTTTCAGCTTTTGTCGAGCCCTTAGTTGCTTTTCCACCTTGATAGCTCTATGCAAGAGCTCCTCCATATCTAGGTAATTGTATAAATCAACTTGGGCAGCTATATTAGGATTTAAGCCCTCAATGAATCGGGCCATGGTTGCTTCACGGTCTTCCTCCACATTTGCCTTAATCATGGCAATCTCCATTTCTTGATAGTAATCTTCCACACTCATAGAACCTTGCTTTAGCTTTTGGAGCCTCTTATGCAATTCCCTATAATAGTAACTAGGGATAAACCGTTTGCACATGATAATTTTCATCTCTTGCCAATCACGAATTGGACCTTCACTGGTACATCTTCGGGTGAGTAAGAGTTGATCCCACCAGATGCTAGCATAGTCAGTAAACTCTACTGCAGCAAGTTTTACTTTCTTCGCCTCAGTGTAAGAGTGGCACTCGAATATATGCTCCACTTTTCTTTCCCAATCTAAGTACTGGTCTGGGTCATTTTTCCTAGGGAATGATGGAATCTTCATCTTGATATTTCCGAGACCACCATCCTTATTGCATGATGATTGTCTACCTCTCTGAGTATGGGACTCCTCAAAGTCAGACTCAGCATCATCATCAAGCTCCACTTGAGCTCGCCTTCTATTGGTCCTCTTATTGGAAGAAGACTCCACATCATCTAATCTGGCACTTAGTTTCTCAAGAGTACTTTGAACAGCTTTAACCTAGACTTTCATGTCAAAGTCACTATGCTCAGATTCTCCAGACATCCTAAAATATTAGTTTGTACCAAAAAAAAAAACCAAGCAAAGAAAGATATAGGACCTCGCAACTCACTAGCTCACGTGTTTACACTCATAAGATGATAAGTTCGCTCGTGTTTAACTCTTTTTGGCTTTTTCTTTTAATGTTAATTGCACTCTTGCCTTTTACCACTCAACAATTTGCTTCTTACAAGTGTTCTAAGCAAGTCACAAGCAAATCAAAAGAAAAGATCATACTAGTGGCAATAAAAAAGAACTAGAATCCTAAAATGCAAATTCCCAAAGAATCAAACAAAGGAGAAAAGAGGGTATGTAACAAAAAGGTAAAGAGGAAAGGAAAATAAAGGGGGAGAGGAGGTTGGGATGGCTTGGAAGGAAGGAGAAGAAAATGGGAAAAATCTAAAAATAAGAAACTTTAAAAATAGGAAACTACTTGGGAAATTAAGAAACCAACTTTAAGAAAATCTGAAAATTAGGAAACTAAGTCCAATTAGGAAATTGAGTCCAATTAGGAAATTAATTCCAACTAGGAAACTAACTCTAATTAGGAAATTGTCTCCAATTAGGAAACTAACTCCACAACTTGCAACTTTTTTTTTCACTCTTTCTTTCTCTTTTTTTTTATTTTTTTTTCGAATTTCTCTTTTTTTCACTTTTTTTTTCGAATTTCTCTTTTTTTTTTCTTTTTTTTTTGAATTTTTTTTTTTGGAGTATCACACTCTCCCTTTTTTTTTTCGAATGAGTATAGAGGCACACAACAATGGAAGAAGGAAGAAGATAGAAGATAAAGATGAAGATGAGAAGATAACACAAATGGAAGGAGAGAAGGTATGAAGAACAATGGTAGGAAAAACACAAAAATATACCTTGTACTTGCGAACCAAAGCTCTAATACCAAATGATGCTTAAAGAGCCCTAGAGAACCTTCAACAATAGGAACATGCCCTAGAGAACCTTCAACAATTCGAAACTATGCCCGGGATTGGCTAGAAACAAGAATGTTGGTCAAAGGAAAGACCCTAAGAGAACTTGTGATACAATATCAATAGGCATGCCCATTGAAGCACTACAAGTTCGAGAAGCCCTCATCCATCAAGAAACCCAAATCATTCAAAAGCCTATGATTCAGGTCCAAATGGCTCATGAAAGGATGGCCTATGCTCAAGAGGCCCAAATTGTGCTAGTATATGTCCAAAAATCTCAAAGAGCTCAAAATAATATCTATGTTGGATGTCGGCCCAAGTTTAGAGCCCAAGATCCATATTTGATCAACATCTCTTTAAATATACAAAAGTGAAAGTCCAAGTGGAAGCCCAATGTCCTAAGAAGGTCCATGGAGCAACTAAAGTTAATATCCAACATGTTAAAAGCCCAATGACAAGAGGCAGAGTTAAGCGTCTACAGAGAGCAATTGGGCTTCAATTTGCTGAATTAGAAGCCCATAATGTTAATGCATGCATTGAGGAAGCAAATAGAGCCTTAATCATGCTTATTCAAGCCCAAGTTGATGCTTAAAGAGCCCATTGAAGCTAGAGGACGTGAATAGTATTTCAAATACAAGATGTCCAGCCCATTAATATTAATGAGTTTTGACTAGGACTCTAGTTTTGACTAGAACTCTTTTTGAACTTCGGTTTTTTATTATTATATTATTTTTTGGACTTGGTCAAGGAGCTTATCTAGGAGATTAAGTTAAAATTAATATCTTAATCTTATTCCTTAATTTTAGGCATTGTTTAAAATATTTCTAATTAGATTTTAAGAGTTTTAGTTTTAGTAGGATTTTAAGTCTTTTAGAAACTTTGCCTATAAAAGGCCCCCTATTGTACTCTATTTTGGAGAATCATGAATGAACTTAAATATTATTCAATACTTTGAGAGGCTTTTGCTTCTTTGTGTTCTCTGAGAGTTCACGTGACTTATCAAAGGATTGGTCTTCCTTTGTGGCGTCTTGAGGCTAGGGTTCTAAGAGACAAGTTCTCTTAGGGTCTTTCCTTTGACCAACATTCTTGTTTCTAGCCGATCCCGGGCATAGTTTCGAATTGTTGAAGGTTCTCTAGGGCATGTTCCTAGTGGGTCTTGCATCATTTGGTATCAGAACTTTGGTTCGCTAGTGCAAGGTATATCTTTGTGTTTCCATTTCACTATTCTTCATATTTTCTCTCATTCCATTTGTGTTATCTTTTCATCTTCATCTTTGTCTTCTATCTTCTTCCCTCTTCCATTGTTGTGTGTCTCCATCCTCATTCCAAAAAAAGGAAAAAAAATTCAAAAAAAAATCAGAAAAAAAAGTGAAAAAAAAAGAAGAAATTGCAAGTTGTGCAAATTCAAAAAGCTTGGAGTTAGTTTCCTAATTGGAGTTAATTTCCTAATTGGGGTCAATTTCCTAATTGAAGTTAGTTTCCTAATTGAACTCAATTTCCTAATTGGACTTAGTTTCCTAATTTTCAGATTTTCTTAAAGTTGGTTTCCTAATTTCCCAAGTAATTTCCTATTTTTAAAGTTTCTTATTTTCAGATTTTTCCTTTTCTTCTCCTTCCTTCCAAGCCATCCAAACCTTACCTTCCGCCTTGTTCTCCTTTCCTCCTTCTCTTTTTTTTATACACCTCTTTTTCTCCTTTGTTTGATTCTTTGGGAATTTGCATTTTAGGATTCTAGTTCTTTTTTATTGCCACTAGTCTGATCTTTTCTTTTGATTTGCTTGTGACTTGCTTAGAACACTTGTAAGAAGCAAATTGTTGAGTGGTAAAAGGCAAGAGAGCAATTAACATCAAAGAAAAAGCCAAAAAGAGTTAAACACGAGTGAACTTATCATCTTTTGAGTGCAAACACGTGAGAAGAGTGTGTGAGGTCCCATTCCTTTTTTGACTAACTTTTTAGGTGACAAGATGTCTAGTGAGTACAAATTCCTTGAAGAGGCTAACAAAGAGCAATTCAAGTAATCTTGTGCATGGTTAGATGCATTCCAATCACAAATGATGCAAGACCCACTAGGAACATGCCCTAGAGAACCTTCAACAATTCGAAACTATGCCCGGGATCGGCTAGAAACAAGAATGTTGGTCAAAGGAAAGACCTTAAGAGAACTTGTCTCTTAGAACCCTAGCCTCAAGACGCCACAAAGGAAGACCAATCCTTTGATAAGTCATGTGAACTCTCAGAGAACACAAAGAAACAAAAGCCTCTCAAAGTATTGAATAATATTCAAGTTCATTCATGATTCTCCAAAATAGAGTACAATAGGGGGCCTTTTATAGGCAAAGTTTCTAAAAGACGTAAAATCCTACTAAAACTAAAACTCTTAAAATCTAATTAGAAATATTTTAAACAATGCCTAAAATCAAGGAATAAGATTAAGATATTAATTTTAACTTAATCTCCTAGATAAGCTCCTTGACCAAGTCCAAAAAATAATATAATAATAAAAAAACAAAATTCAAAAAGAGTTCTAGTCAAAACTAGAGTCCTAGTCAAAACTCATTAATATTAATGGGCTGGACATCTTGTATTTGAAATACTATTCACGTCCTCTAGCTTCAATGGGCTCTTTAAGCATCAACTTGGGCTTGAATAAGCATGATTAAGGCTCTATTTGCTTCCTCAATGCATGCATTAATATTATGGGCTTCTAATTCAGCAAATTGAAGCCCAATTGCTCTCTGTAGACGCTTAACTCTTCCTCTTGTCATTGGGCTTTTAACATGTTGGATATTAACTTTAGTTGCTCCATGGACCTTCTTAGGACATTGGGCTTCCACTTTTGTATATTTAAAGAGATGTTGATCAAATATGGATCTTGGGCTCTAAACTTGGGCCGACATCCAACATAGATATTATTTTGAGCTCTTTGAGATTTTTGGACATATACTAGCACAATTTGGGCCTCTTGAGCATAGGCCATCCTTTCATGAGCCATTTGGACCTGAATCATAGGTTTTTGAATGATTTGGGTTTCTTGATGGATGAGGGCTTCTCGAACTTGTAGTGCTTCAATGGGCATGCCTATTGATATTGTATCACAAGTTCTCTTAGGGTCTTTCCTTTGACCAACATTCTTGTTTCTAGCCGATCCCGGGCATAGTTTCGAATTGTTGAAGGTTCTCTAGGGCATGTTCCTATTGTTGAAGGTTCTCTAGGGCTCTTTAAGCATCATTTGGTATTAGAGCTTTGGTTCGCAAGTACAAGGTATATTTTTGTGTTTTTCCTACCATTATTCTTCATACCTTCTCTCCTTCCATTTGTGTTATCTTCTCATCTGCATCTTTATCTTCTATCTTCTTCCTTCTTCCATTGTTGTGTGCCTCTATACTCATTCGGAAAAAAAAAAGGGAGAGTGTGATACTCTAAAAAAAAAATCAAAAAAAAAAGAAAAAAAAAGAGAAATTTGAAAAAAAAAAGTGAAAAAAAGAGAAATTCGAAAAAAAAAATAAAAAAAAAAGAGAAAGAAAGAGTGAAAAAAAAAAGTTGCAAGTTATGGAGTTAGTTTCCTAATTGGAGACAATTTCCTAATTAGAGTTAGTTTCCTAGTTGGAATTAATTTCCTAATTGGACTCAATTTCCTAATTGGACTTAGTTTCCTAATTTTCAGATTTTCTTAAAGTTAGTTTCTTAATTTCCTAAGTAGTTTCCTATTTTTAAAGTTTCTTATTTTCAGATTTTCCCATTTTCTTCTCCTTCCTTCCAAGCCATCCCAACCTCCTCTCCCCCTTTATTTTCCTTTCCTCTTTACCTTTTTGTTACATACCCTCTTTTCTCCTTTGTTTGATTCTTTGGGAATTTGCATTTTAGGATTCTAGTTCTTTTTTATTGCCACTAGTATGATCTTTTCTTTTGATTTGCTTGTGACTTGCTTAGAACACTTGTAAGAAGCAAATTGTTGAGTGGTAAAAGGCAAAAGTGCAATTAACATTAAAAGAAAAAGCCAAAAAGAGTTAAACACGAGCGAACTTATCATCTTATGAGTGTAAACACGTGAGCTAGTGAGTTGCGAGGTCCTATATCTTTCTTTGCTTGTTTTTTTTTTTTTGGTACAAACTAATATTTTAGGATGTCTGGAGAATCTGAGCATAGTGACTTTGACATGAAAGTCTGGGTTAAAGCTGTTCAAAGTACTCTTGAGAAACTAAGTGCCAGATTAGATGATGTGGAGTCTTCTTCCAATAAGAGGACCAATAGAAGGCGAGCTCAAGTGGAGCTTGATGATGATGCTGAGTCTGACTTTGAGGAGTCCCATACTCAGAGAGGTAGACAATCATCATGCAATAAGGATGGTGGTCTCGGAAATATCAAGATGAAGATTCCATCATTCCCTAGGAAAAATGACCCAGACCAGTACTTAGATTGGGAAAGAAAAGTAGAGCATATATTCGAGTGCCACTCTTACACTGAGGCGAAGAAAGTAAAACTTGCTGCAGTAGAGTTTACTGACTATGCTAGCATCTGGTGGGATCAACTCTTACTCACCCGAAGACGTACCGGTGAAGGTCCAATTCGTGATTGGCAAGAGATGAAAATTATCATGCGCAAATGGTTTATCCCTAGTTACTATTATAGGGAATTGCATAAGAGGCTCCAAAAGCTAAAGCAAGGTTCTATGAGTGTGGAAGATTACTATCAAGAAATGGAGATTGCCATGATTAAGGCAAATGTGGAGGAAGACCGTGAAGCAACCATGGCCCGATTCATTGAGGGCTTAAATCCTGATATAGCTGCCCAAGTTGATTTATACAATTACCTAGATATGGAGGAGCTCTTGCATAGAGCTATCAAGGTGGAAAAGCAACTAAGGGCTCGACAAAAGCTGAAAGTGACATCTAACTCGAGTTCTTGTAGGGATTCTAAAGTCCCCTTCAAACCAAAGACTGATTTCAAGTCTAAGGAGAAAAGTAAGGTAAAACCCTTTCAGGTTAAGGGTAAAACTGAGTCAAAACCTTTCTCATCTTCTAATCCTACTGCTTCCTCCTCTAAGCTTAGATGCTTTAAATGTAATGGTTTCGGTCACATTGCTTCACAATGTCCAAACAAACGAACTATGATTGTTTTTTAGAATAGTGATGTGACTAGTGCTAGTAGTGAGTCTGAGGAGGATGAGATGCCACCCCTGACTGATGACTCAGATTTAGAGTTAACTGAAGCTGTAAATGGTGAAGCCCTTGTGGCTAGACGTGCTTTCAACATTCAACCTAAAGAAGATCTTGAGGTAGAGCAGCGTGAGCATATTTTCCATACTCGATGTTTCATCCACAAGAAGGTATGTAGTTTGATTATTGATTGTGGTAGCTGCACATATGTAGCTAGTACTTTACTTGTGGAAAAGCTGAACTTGCCTACTTTGAGGCACCCTACCCCTTATAAATTACAATGGCTTAACGATAGTGGGGAGGTAAATGTAACAAAACAGGTGCTCATCTCTTTTTCTATTGGTAATTATCATGATGAGATTCTTTGTGATGTAGCACCCATGTATGCTGGTAACTTGTTACTTGGTAGGCCATGGCAGTTTGACCGAAAGGTAAAACATGATGGATATAAAAATTATTATTCTTTTGTTTTTAATGGTAAGACCATTGTGTTGACCCCTCTTCGTCCTGTTCAAGCATATGAGGATCAGTTAAAAATTGAAAGAGAGTGTAAGAAGAGAGAGCAAGAAAAGAAAGGTAAAGTGAGTGTGAGTGTTGAGAATGAGAAGAAGCAGGAGAAAGGAGAGCTGAGTAGAAAGGAAAAGAAAATTAGAGAAAAACATGAGGAAAAGAAAGTGAGTTTATTTTCGGGTAAAAGTGAGATCAAGAGAGCTCTTATTTGTGAAAATGCCTTCTTATTACTTTATAAAGATGTTTATCTTACTATCGATGATCTTGATCACTCTTTGCCTGCTAGTGTTACATCTTTATTACAGGAATTTTGTGACTTGTTCCCAGAGGAAATACCTGATGGATTGCCCCCGCTAAGAGGCATTGAGCATCTGATAGACTTTATCCCAGGGGCATCTATTCCCAATAGACCTGCTTATCGAGCAAATCCAGACGAGACTAAAGAAATACAATATCAAGTGGAAGAGCTCATGAAGAAAGGCTTTGTTCGTGAAAGTCTGAGTCCGTGTGCTGTCCCGGTAATTCTTGTACCCAAAAAGGATGGCAAGTGGCGAATGTGTGTAGATTGTCGTGCCATCAACAAAATAACGGTAAAATATCGCTATCTTATCCCTAGGTTAAATGATATGCTTGATAAGTTGCATGGTGCATGTGTTTTCTCTAAAGTTGATCTTAGAAGTGGTTGCCATCAGATTAAAATGAAAGAAGGTGATGAATGGAAAACTGCTTTTAAGACCAAGTTTGGATTATATGAATGGTTAGTTATGCCATTTGGCTTGACTAACGCACCTAGCACTTTCATGAGTTTAATGAACTATGTCTTTAGACCTTTCATTGAAAGATTTGTTGTGGTTTACTTTGATGATATTTTGATATACTCTAAGAGTTTAGAAGAACATGTGAATCATTTGCATGATGTGTTTGTTGTGCTTAGGGAGAATAAACTTTTTGCCAATTTAGAGAAGTGCTCTTTTTGTTTGGATTCTGTGATTTTTCTTGGATTTGTTGTAAGAGCTCGTGGCATACAAGTGGACGAGGAAAAGGTCAAAGCAATTCGAGAGTGGCCAACTCCAAAGAATGCGAGTGAAGTAAGAAGTTTTCATGGATTGGCAAGCTTCTATAGGCGATTTGTGAAGGACTTCTCTACTCTTGCTGCCCCTTTAAATGATTTGGTAAGAAAGAATGTGGTATTCAAGTAGGGTGAAACACAAGAGCGTGCTTTTAACATACTGAAGGAAAAACTAACTAATGCCCCTGTACTTGTGTTGCCTGATTTTACTAAAGTTTTTGAAATTGAGTGTGACGCTTCTGGTATAGGCATAAGTGGTGTGTTGATGCAGGATTCTAAACCTATTGCATATTTCAGTGAGAAATTGAGTGGTCCTGCTTTAAATTATTCCACGTATGATAAAGAGCTGTATGCCTTGAAACGAACTTTAGAAACTTGGCAACATTATTTGTGGCCTAAAGAATTTATTATCCATTCTAATCATCAAAGTCTTAAGTTTCTTAAGTCTTAGGGTAAATTGAACAAAAGGCATGCAAGTTGGCTTGAATTTATTGAAACCTTTCCTTATGTGATTAAGCATAAGCAGGGAAAGGAAAATGTTGTAGCTGATGCATTGTCTAGGCGTTACACTTTGATTACTTCCATGCATGCTAGATTGATAGGTTTTGAGATGATAAAAGGCATGTATGAATATGATTTTGATTTTGCTAATATTTGGAAATCTTGTGAATTGCATGGTGCTAATGACTATTATAGGTTTGATGGATTCCTTTTCAAAAAGAACAAGTTATGCATTCCTATGTGTTCCATTCGTGAGCTTCTTGTTAAGGAAACTCATGGTGGGGGATTGATGGGCCATTTTGGTGTAGAAAAGACTTTGGCTCTTTTGAATGAGCATTTTTATTGGCCTGGCATGAGAAAAGATGTGGTTGCTGTTTGTTCTCGATGTATTACTTGTAAGTATGCTAAGTCTAGAATTCAATCACATGGTTTGTATTCTCCTTTACCAGTTTCCTCTCACCCATGGACTGATATTTCTATGGACTTTGTTTTGGGTTTGCCTAAATCTCCCACTGGGAAAGATAGTGTCTTTGTTGTTGTGGATAGGTTTAGTAAAATGGCTCATTTTATTGCTTGTTCCAAAACTAATGATGCTATGTATGTGGCAGAATTATTTTTCAAGGAGATTGTTAGGCTGCATGGTGTGCCAAAAACTATTGTTAGTGATAGAGATGTGAAATTCTTGAGTTATTTCTGGAAAACATTATGGAATAAACTTGGCACTAAGCTTTTATTTTCTACTACAGCGCATCCACAAACTGACGGGCAGACCGAGGTTGTTAATAGAACCCTCTCTACTTTATTAAGAGCTATCATTCAAAAGAATCTTAAGAATTAGGAGAAGTGTTTGCCCCATGTCGAATTTGCTTATAATCGTGCTGTTCATTCTGCAACAAAATTCTCTCCTTTTGAAATTGTTTATGGCTTTAATCCTTTAACCTCGTTAGATTTGCTTCCTTTACCTTCACATGAGTTTACTAACCTTGATGGTGCTAGGAAGGCAAAGTTTGTATAGGATTTGCATGAGAAGGTGAAAGCCAATATTGAAAGAAAGAATGAGCAAATTGCCAACCAAGTTAACAAGGGTAGAAGGCGTGTAGTATTTGAACCCGGCGATTGGGTGTGGGTTCACTTGCGAAAAGAACGTTTCCCGGAGAAAAGGAAGTCAAAACTCCAACCTAGAGGAGATGGTCCCTTTCAAGTTCTTGAAAGGATTAATGATAATGCTTATAAAATTGACTTGCCTAGTTCTTATGGAAATATTAGTGCTACTTTTAATGTAACTGATCTCTCTTCCTTTGATATTGCAGATTCGAGGACGAATCCTTTTCAAGAGGGAGGGAATGATGCAATAACACCAAGTAATATGAACCAGACTCATGTGAGGAAGGATGCTCGTGTGGAAAAAGACTTGATGATAGATGGCCCAATGACAAGAGGAAGAGTTAAGCGTCTACAAAAAGCAATTGGGCTTCAATTTGCTGAATTAGAAGCCCATAATGTTAGTGCATGCATTGAGGAAGCAAATAGAGCCTTAATCATGCTTATTCAAGCCCAAGTTGATGCTTAAAGAGCCCATTGAAGTTAGAGGACGTGAATAGTATTTCAAATGCAAGATGTCCAGCTCATTAATATTAATTAGTTTTGACTAGGACTCTAGTTTTGACTAGAACTCTTTTTTAATTTCGTTTTTTTATTATTATATTATTTTTTGGACTTGGTCAAGGAGCTTATCTAGGAAATTAAGTTAAAGTTAATATCTTAATCTTATTCCTTGATTTTAGGCATTGTTTAAAATATTTCTAATTAGATTTTAAGAGTTTTAGTTTTAGTAGGATTTTAAGTCTTTTAGAAACTTTGCCTATAAAAGGCTCCCTATTGTACTCTATTTTGAATCATGAATGAATGAACTTGAGTATTATTCAATACTTTGAGAGGCTTCTGCTTCTTTGTGTTCTCTGAAAGTTCACATGACTTATCAAAGGATTGGTCTTCCTTTGTGGCGTCTTGAGGCTAGGGTTCTAAGAGACAAGTTCTCTTAGGGTCTTTCCTTTGACCAACAATCTTGTTTCTAGCCGGTCCCGGGCATAGTTTCGAATTGTTGAAGGTTCTCTAGGGCATGTTCCTAGTGGGTCTCGCATCAATTACTCTCTTATAACTCAAATAAACACTCACAAGCTAGGGGGCTCTTCATCAAGGCAAACCCCACTAAATATGTGAAAAACTAGGGGTTCTCTCTCTCTAGAATTTCACCAACTCTTCTTCTCCTTTCTTTGCATTTTTTAAGTTATCACACTCTAATTCAAGGATCTCTTGCTTGCTCTAGGTCAGACTTCCTTCCTCTCTCAAGCTCTCAAGTTGGTAGAACCAACATATTCAAGGAAAGCAAGGGGAGAAGATGCAATAAAATGGAAAGAAGTTATCTTAAATAAAGCTCTTTCCAAGAGGCTCTTCCTTTGCATAAATCTTCTCTTCAAATCCTTACAATTCCCCCTCTAACTTAGGCCAAAAACAAAGCTAACTCAATAACCAAAACCATAGAAAGAAGGGCAAAGAGAGAAGAACAAAACTCTAAGAAGAAAAGCTATGGAGATCTCAAGTTATGCTTACCTTTTTCTTGTTCTTCCTTCCTTCTCTAGGTCTCTCTCTCTCTCCACAGCCCTTTTCCCTATTTTGGTCGAAGCCTAAGTTGGTTAGAACGAAAGGGGAAGGTCTAGCCTCTTTAAGAAGCAAAATTCTATTTTTTTCACACTTTTCTAGACTAACCCTCGCTATAGCGAAGAATAACCCTCGCTATGGCGCGCTATTGCAAGAAACCCCCTGGTTTTTGTATGAGATGCTCGAACTCACTATAGCTAGAAGCATTCTCACTATAGCGAACAGGCACTTTTGCTATAGCTAGGCCATTTCTCGCTATAATTAGCAAACTTAGAAAATTTCAAGACTTTGAAAATTTTTTAGTTTCTGGTTGTTACATTTTATTCCCCATAGAGCCTCCAACAGTATTGTCCTCGATCTCGCCCCCTTCGGTTACTCTCATTTTACCAGCAAGGGTGGGGTGTTGTCTCTTAGGTTTTACCCCAAAAGCGCGCCGTTGGTGGGGAGAGCTTTGCTCCCACTTATAAGGCCTTAGCTTTAGGGTCTCCTACCCGATGTGAGACATTACATTCCACCCCTCTTGGGGCCAACTTGTCCTCGGGTTGCACATGTGGCTAGGCTGGCTCTGATACCAAGTCCCTACAGAGCCTCTAACAGTATTGTCCTCGATCTCTCCCCCTTCAGTTACTCTTATTTCATCGGCAAGGGTGGGGTTTTGTCTTTTGGGTTTTACCCCAAAAGCGCGCCATTGGTAGGGAGAACTTCGCTCCTACTTATAAGGCCTTAGTCCCAGGGTCTCCTACTTGATGTGAGACATTACAGTCGATCCAGCACCTTGGTTCCTAACAAGTGCCTATGACTTTGATTTGTATCTGCATACATGATCATTTCATAATCATCAATCAAAATTATACTAATTGATAAGTGCTAATTTTTATATATTTTTACCTATATTTATTATTATTTTTAATGATTAATTTAAGCTTAAATGGATTTATTATACAATATTTGAATTTTTGGTCAATTTTGGAAAATAATATAATTTTGAATTAATTAGGAGAATTTTTTGATTTAAATTTCTAATATTATATTTTTCATATTTATTTGATGGATTGAATATTTCCAATATTTAAAACATTTATTAAATTTGTGCAGATTTTTTGGAGATAAATTAGGAATCAATGGTGAAGACAATTTTTGGACAAGTGAATTGAAGATTTAAAATAGATCAAGGGCCACGATTGGAGCAGAATTTTTATTTTTATTAATTACTTAATAATGGCAATTTTTGTAAATAAGATATTAGGTTTTAATTTGTTTTCTTGTGGGACCAGTGAGCAGACCGGGGGGAGAGACGAATTACTGTTGGATTGATTTTTTTTTTTTTCGGACAACACAGTAAAGACGCAGGAGGCGCGCTTGGGAAAAAGGATTTGGCTGTTCTTCATTCTCCTTTGGCCTTCATACTGACGCAGGGACGCCTCTCTCTTGCTGGCACCATTTGTTAATTCATCTTTTCTCTTCAAACTTCACAACAGAGGCACGCCTGGAGAGGAGCTGCTGTTTCATTCATTAAATTTTCCTTTTTGGACTGGAGACGGAGAGGATGCTGGAGCACGAATTTTGGCTACTTCTTCATTCATCTTTCAGACTTGATGGGGCAAAAGACCATTGGGGAATTACTGCTTTGACTTCTTTGTCCTTCGTACTACAAGCAGAGACGCTAGAGGAAGAAAACGAGCTGTTGCTTCTTTTGGCTTTTTTGGACTTCTTTGTCCTTCGTACCAATTGCCTTCTTCTCACCAACACGTCTCCTCCAGTACATTACCACCATCATCCATTTATTCTCCTTCATCATCTCTTCATGGCAAAGAGCTTGAAGGAGTTTTAGGGCACAAATTCCATGAAAGCTTAAAGAAGGATGGCACCAAGGTGGAGTATGGAGGAGGAAAGCTTGAGCTCTTGATTTACATGGATTGAAGACCATTGGGGAGTTCTTTTCTTCTTACCTTTTCCTCTTTTAATTTCAAGAATTTAGGGATTTTCTAGTTTTAAGAATTTCCATGTGGATTTAATGTTGAGACCTAGTTTTAGGTTGGACAATTATTTTATCTTGGATTGTAATTGGAATTGGTGTTATTTGGGATTGGAATTATGTTTTGTAGCTGCTGGAATTTTGGTTTTTAGACCTTATAATATTGATTGGATTGATGTTTGAGTTCTCTTGCATTGATTTGATTAATATTATGATTTTAATTGCATATCTTGGTCTCTTGCACAACTTGATTGTTAAATTGGGTAGTATAATTGCTTAATTGTTCAAGTAGGTAATTAAAACCAAATTTTTTAGAATTAATTGAATCTAATTGTTGAAGGATTTGATGAGTTTAATTAGCTTAATTACTTGCAAATTACTTGAATTAGCTAAGGGTTTCCTAGTTAAGTCAAGTGATGTGTATTTGAGCCTAGGGTTTCCTATCCTTGGATTAAATTATTTAAATTCATTGGTCTACTGTTTAATCACTTCTTTTGGTCTTAATTAATCTTTGGTGAGTGATATGAGCTGAAATCCCCTTGTAAAACCTTGGTTGCCTCCTGTTTGTCTTTGCATTTTCACAATCACTTTAATTTCAATTTAGAGCAATCTAGTTTAATTACTTGTTTAGTTTTTCTCTTTTAGTTGAAATTTAATTTCTTAATTAAACAATCCCCCAATTGCATGCATTTAGTTCAATTAATTTTGCATTTAGCGTAGAGAGTTTTCTAGAATTTGCATAAAATTTCAAGCATCAAATAATCACCTAGAATCAATTCAAACTAGCCCCTAAATTGCTCTTTGGGAAGAATGACCTAGGGTTGACCTATACTATATTAAATCAATCTTAGTTTAATTGAGTGCTCAAGTGACTAAGGCATCATCACTAATCTTAATTCATTATTGTTCCCACAATGATGATCAATTAGAGATATTTAGGATAACTATAATTATCCAAAGATCTTATTATATGGCAAATATAGAAACAATATAATAATGATAATGAAACTCTTTATTAAATTAAGACAATGTTCACAATAAATTGATAGGTCTAGGGCACAATCTTTAAGACTCAACAATCACTTCCTCACTTAATTCATGCTTAAACAACATAGAAACATAAGATATATCAACTCCTCTTGGAATGTGCTTGAAGGAGGATGATATTTTAGATAACTATGTCAAATGATTTAATTGATTGAGGCATATGAGACCAAACGAGGAAAACATAACAAAATATGCAAAGAACGCCAAGCAACTCCTAGCAAGCTTTGAGTTAACCAAGGTCAACTATGTCCTGTGAAGTAAAAATATATGAGCCAATGCCTTGTCAAAATAAACTACCTTTAAGAATTTGATAAAGATCTAATAATCTATGTGGAACAAAAGGCTAGTCCTAACATAAAAGAAGGAAAGATGATTCCTATAAAGGAAGATGGAGATAGTTGGACTTGGCAAACTTAGATTAAGCATTATCTGAAAGATGGTTACCTCCTAAATAACCTTGAACAAGTGAAGGAGATAATCCACAAATTTGATCACTTCACCATGGTTAATGATGATCTATAATACTAATTTACAATGGGCCTTCGTTGTAGTGTTCAACCAAAAATAGAAAAAGTTCTTGAGGAGGATTACGAAAGAGATTGGCTATAGAAAAGCACTAGTATAAAAGATAATGCACCTTGGCTATTACTGGCTAACCCTATTTATGGACACTAGGGAATATGTGAGGAAGTGTGACGAATGTCAACAATATGGCAATTACACACATATCCCTATATAACTTTGGCACATCACCAGTCCTTGTCCTTTCACCAAATGGGGAATAGACATTGAGGGCCCTTTCAACAAGGTCATTGTAATTTATGATAATGGTCATTGATTACTTCTCCAAATAGGCTCGTGCCTGGCTGTAGCATCCTTATAGAGTCTCAAACTATATCTTTTGTAATGATTGCATCCTCACAAGGTTTGGAATCCTAAGAAGTCTCATCCCAGATAGTGGGACCTAATTCATAGTTAGAAGATTTAGACAACATTGAACAATGATTTTTCTCGGTTAATTGCCTACCAACTAACAAAGCAGTTGATGCTATGAATAAAAAAATTGACTATAGCCTTAAAATCTAATTGGACAATGCCAAATGCCCTTTAGGGTGAAAAGTTACTGAAAGTCCTATGGGTAATGCAAACAACACCCAAAAACACAACCAAAAAAAGACATTTCAACCACTTATATGGGATTGAGGCCATAGTATCGATTAAAATAGCTATCCCTTCACTGAAATATCCAAATTGTGATGAAAAAATAATGATTAAGAGCTTTTGGATAACCTATATCTCATTGAAGGTATTTATAAGGAGGTGAAGTTGTAAGTGAAAATTACAAAAGAAAAATTGAAAGATATTACAAAAAAAGGTTAAGTAAAGGCAATTGTAGGTCAAAGACTTTGTGCTTAGAAAACTTGAAGGATCCAATAAACCAAAAGCACAAGGAAAGTTGGCACCCAATGGGGAAGGATCTTTTAAAGTATTACAAGTCCTAGAAAGTGGTACTTATCATTTAAAGACTCTGTAAGGTCAAACAATCCCTTAATCTTGGAACATAGCTTCTATCCCTAAAAAAGAGTAGCTATAACTAACACTTTGATTATTTCACAAGTCAATATGGGAATTCCAAACTAATCTATGCAAGATGATACTCAAAGTAACAATACATTCATTATCTGAAAAAAAAATATGGAGGAGAAGAGAGATCATACTAGAGTTAAAAGATAGAAATGTCTTTATTCATAATTTATATCGAGATCCTACAAGGATTACCACATGAAGTTACAAGAAATCTTGTCAAAGAAAGAAGACTACATTAGTTTCATCTATAATGGCAGCTCATGAGAAATATCTTCCTCAAAAGATAAACGAGACCATTAACAAGAGAGCACATTGATTCACTTTAAAGCTCTTTTGCATGATACCATTACTAGGAATAGAAGTGCAGCTTTAGATGGAATTCCCTTTTAGAATTATTGATTAAGGCATAGGAGGGACGATTTATAATACTGCCATCCCTTCCTTCTTCTTACACCCTGAAGGGAGTAGATGATCTGAGGCTTTTTTTTTAACAAACACTAATAGATCCACTCACATGAAATATTGTAGTATAAGCAGGTGTATCCTTTCAAAAACTCCAGAGACTCTCAACAAGTACAAGGCTACACCTTCGAGCATCTCCACCATTTCCTTTAAACATTTAGAATTAGCCCTTGGTATCATCAGAACAAGAGAATTAGAGACTAACCACCCAATCTTTATTAGGATATTATGAAAATTGTAGAGTAAACTAATTCCCTTAGCACTTTATATGGCCACATTCAAAGTAAGGGTAAAAAGGTAATACCATATCATATAGAACAACCTTCTGAGATAACATTAAGGGCAAAAAGGAAAATGCACAGGACAAACCAATAGTTTTTCACAAAACACCAATCAAAGGAAAGCATTTAATGGTAAGGCATGTGTCCACATATAGTGCATGATTATCTAAAAAAGCACCTTGGCGATACCAACAGTCCTAGGCTTATAAATGAGAATAAAGAAATGCATGTCCCTAAACAATATTACATAACTTGGCTTTGAATAAGAGCATAATAATACTAACCACTTGAGTATACTGCCATAAATCTATAACAAACAAGTTCTTTCCTTAAAGAAAAAGTGAACTTAGGCCTCCAAAACAAAATCATGAAGACCATACATATGTCTCATCACAAACAAGCCAACGTGACCTCAAAATTAGTGAGTATACATGATGGAACCTTAAAGGGACCAAGAAACCCCATGTATAAAAGGCTTTCTCAACCTCATCCATAAAAGGTCCAAGTGACCTTAACTATAAAAGTCTACATGACTATTCTCTTTGATCCCAATAATGGTAGATTATGGCATTAAGAAGTTAAAGACAAGAAAAGCAACTGAATCAAAAACAAAGGTATGTAATTGTCAATTATATTTAAAAAATGTCAAAATCTACAAGATAAAAAGAAAAAATCTTATGCGATCTCAAGAAAACATGGGTTTATATGACTACAACTCCCCACTATTTATGCAACCTCAGGAGCAAACAGATCCATACAACTTCAAGCAGATATAGTTCCACATGACCGTACCTTTCTGTAGTCCATGTTCCCTTAGAGGCAAATAGGCCTTTATGACCTCAAGAAGATATAGGTCCATCGGACCCTATCTTTCCATGGTCTACGTGTCCTCAGACTAAACAAGTCAACACAACTTTAACAAAACAAAGGTCCATGTGAACCTAACTACCCAGCTACTTCACTTATGGCCATGCCACAATCTTACCAAGAAAAGCAGCCTTACTACTCAGCTTAGGGCTACATCAAAGTCTCATAAAGATTGAAGAAGAAAAGATTTGCAACAAGGGTTTTACCTACCTAAAGAGGTCTAACTACACCTAAGAAGGTTGTCAACCTCATAAGGCCACTCTTATGGTTATTCTTCCACCAGGCCTTATGATTGCATGTCCCACAAGACTTTTCTTGGAGGTCAATGGAACTTTACCAAACTCTTCAAGGCCAAATAGACAAACTAAAGGCTCCTTTATAAATAGTCTCAAAAAAGGCCTCCCCAGTATAGCAAACCACGGAATGCCCAATTCTTGAGTAGCTAAATGAGGAGAGGACAAGATAAATACAAAAGTATTGTAGCCTTAGACTTAAAACACCTTGAATGTTACAAAAATCCTTGAGGAACAAGCCTTATTAGTATTAATGAAGCTAGTGCATGACTTGAATATGAGTTTCATACAATAATTAAATTAATTAGTCAAATAATTAATCAAGTCTACTCTAGTAAGTGCACCAATTGTGATAAAGCTCGAGTCTTCAAGGTTGATCCCATGAAGATAGTTTTATCTATAAAACAACATTAATTAACTAGTTAGATTCCTATATTAGTCTAAGCTACACCTATACGTAAATTAATGTCCTAAGAAACCTAGTCACTAGGGAACAACAAACAAAAGGATTTGTCATTAATCCTAAATGCAACCTAGGCTAACATGCATGAGACTTAAGACTCCTAGTTTAATCTTAGACTCAAAATGCAATTAATTTTGATTAGTGTATCCTATATGTGTTACTTATTCTTGACATTATTCTAATTGTGGCAAGATAACTCCTTTAATTGTGTCATTCACATCAATATGACAACCTATGCATTTCTAAACTAACCAAAGACGTCCACCAAATTAGTTTAAGCATCGGTAAGAACTATGCATTAAGATCAGTGAGTAAACAAGTACAATTAACATAGGACAGTTCAGTCCAATACATCCTAAATTAATAATCCTTTGTCACAATTTATTGAATACTTGGAATGCTTAATAAATAATAATTACACATCATTAGGTTAATTAGAGGTCCATAGGCCCAATTCTCATGTTGTTTACACTCTCTAATTTCAATTAGTCAACATTATCAGGTAATTAACCTAGTTATTTCACTCATCAACTCCTATCTCCAAATGTTTAAGCATCAACTACTAAATCAAATATAAGAATCGAATGATCTAATGCATTAAGAGCAAATATAACTACATTATAATTAATATAACAGTATAAGAAATTATTATTGAAATTGACGTATCAATTAAGTAACAAATTACAAAATACAAATGAGAAATAGTAAAGAATCAAAGAAGAACATGGAAAAACTTAGAATGTGAAATTGCAAACAAAATTTACTAAACAAAACTCAAGGAAGATACCTTTTTAAGCTTGATCTTGCTCCAAATCTCTACTCTAAGGCCTTTAGACTCAAATGAACAATAGGAAGTACAAAGAAAACTAAGGAGAAAATCAAAGAAATGTCTAAAGTCTCTTAAATTCACACCTACAAAATGAATATATAAAAATCACATAATGCTACTTGTCACGACTAAAATGGAATCTTGGTATGATAAGTAGTGATCATTATTTTTCATAGAAAACACTTTCACTCATCACAACTAGGTAGATTTCTATTATGACAACTAGTAGCATAAGCTCTTCAAATATTTCTTAAAGTATGGTCCCTGACTTCTTTATAACTTTATTCCTTTGGCATAAAAATTTATTTATATACATTCTAGTTCCTACGAATAAACAAATATACCTAAGAATTTAAACATTAAAACCAAAATTAAACAACTAAAAATAACATAAAATTAAATATTTATAAGATATAAATATAGGCTTCAATGATTTACACAATAACCCACATAAACCTATAAATTCAAATAAAAACCAATATTCATAAAATATTTCAATTTAGTCCTAAATTTGGGAGTTTTAACTAGTAAGCTCCCATTTACACCTAATAAACCAAAAATGTAAATTAATGCCAACATTGGTGACACTTAAAAAAACATTGATAAGTCCCATAAAATATAGCTAAAAAATCAATATAAATAATGACTTATCACATCCTCAAACTTGGCATTTATTTGTCCTTAAGTAAAAGCAAAAATAAATATTTGAAAAATATATAATTAGCTTATCAAGTGTTTGAATTTCCTTGGAAAGGTAGGACTTAAACCTTTAAAAATTGCTCTAGATGTTATGTATGAAAGGAAGAACTAAAGAACGTTCATAAGCTTCATATTAGGAAAATTAATAGCAAGCATTCCAATACTCATGAATGTGTGTGTTTGTGTGTACCAATCCAATAGTCTAGAGACTAACTTTACAATAGAATATGCTAATTAATCCATATGATCATCTCTTCCTGGAACTTCATGTGTTTAATTATCATCCTTCTCTTTACTAATGTAAGTCTCAGTATATCTCAGAAATCAATTGGTCTTTGAAGCTTGTATTAGGGCTATATCGGTTAAGACAATCACAATAAAATTGATAAGAGGAAATAGTATTCAAAATTCAAGAGAGCATCAACAAGCACAAAAAAGAAGCTACTTCTCTCTCTCACATCCACACACCTATATTCCTCACTTTTAAATCATATTCCTCAAATTTGTATCTTTTTTTTCCTCTTAACTCTCTCATAATAAAATAAGAGAAAAACAATATTGATGAATTGTATTTTTCAATTCTTTAAAAAAATCAATTATCTTTTACTTTTTTTTTCTTTCTTTTCTTCCCTAACTTTGATCTTTGACCTAATATTTTGCTTAGGTGCTTTGCACTTAAACTTTTCACATTTTTTTTCAATACAAAGGATAGCATTTTACTATTCCTTCATTTGATAAAACATGACATACAAAATAACAAAAGCTCTATAGAATCTCTCTCTCTCATACACATTCTAACCTACATTCATGAAAAACACTTTAAAACATTTAATCACCTTATTGACCCTCAAAATCATCATTTCCAAAGCAAGAAAGGCCAAAGTACTTAAGATACTCCTTGAAAAAGGTATACAATTGGTTTTATGAGCTAGGTAATTAATGTAGGTAACTAAAAAAGAAATAATCAAAGTGCATAATATGCACAAATAATTAATAAAAGCTAAATGGGGTACTAGTGATATAATAAGAAAAAAAAAGCTCATATATGGCTTAAATCATAGAAAAAAAAAGCCAAAATCATCTCAAAAAAAGTATGAGAATTAGGATTTTGCCTCAAGAAACAATCTAAACAAGTTTTAGAGTCTAGTCTAAAAATCTCAAATAGACTAATTAACATACCCTAAAATAAAGAAAAGCATCTATCCTATGCATGACATAAATGCATCATAGATTCAATGAGTATGGAAAAATCTAGCTATTAACAAAAGACTATTCCATTTAAGAAATTCAAATAGCTTTGCAAACAAATATATACTAGATAATAATTAATTTTCTTCATTAGAGTCCCACCAAATCTAAGAAAAACAAAACAAGAATAGGTGATTATCCAATGAAATAAAAATCAAAGGGGAGTTTCAAATTTTTGAAGTTTAGAAAAATTTTCTCAAAAATCAACAATGATAAGCAATTAAAACCAAGAAAAGTTTAAATTTTTACCAAAAATTAAAATAAAAACAAATCAGTCCCTTACACCCAAACTTAAATTGAACTTTGTACTCAATGTTCCAAATAAACCAAAACAAAGTAAAAAGATATCTCCCTAAAATGTGACATATAAAAATCAAATAAAAAATGATATGAAGCCATAATATATCTTGTAAACAAAACCTGTGAAAAACAAAAGTTCCTAAAAGCAAACTAATCTTAAGAAAGCATGAAAAATGATCTAAACTAACAAATTGTTGCTAAAGAAGCAACAAAATGCTCTCTTTAGGGTCCATAATCTAGATTCAACACATATCTAGATAAATTCCTAAACATTTCTGTCTAAGGCTAGATATAAAACAATAGTGATACATCAATACATCACTTTAGCAAAACTATGGTGTGTCAGTAAACAAAAAATAGATATTTTTGAATTCTCTATTCTCTATTATTTTTACTTTAATAAAAAGAAAAACTAAAACTAAAAAGTAGGGTTACTTCCTCAAACATAAAAATGAACCATACAAACAAACATACAAAATTCAATAAAAGCAAAAATATGCAAAGAAAATTAGAAAGTTTAGAAATTTAAATGTGAAGCTTGAATCTTGGTTTTCATTATGCTTGTGCTTGTCCTTTGCTATCCTATGCAAGAAAAATTGGAAGCTCTAATGATTACAAAAAAAAGATTAATATGCAAAACAATCAACATATATGAAATTTAAGCATCTCTAGCATTTCGTTGAAATTCACTTGACCAATGCTCCTAGACGTCCAAGAAAAATATATGAGATATAGATGACATGTTGTTCAAAAAATATATGCAAAATTTTGCTGTCAAAACATTACTCAAATAAGTCGTACAAATTCACAAAGTAATGGAAAATTCAACAGAATCAGCATATTTCAGAACATACCAACATGCATTAAACATTGAATATCTTATCCATCAAAATAAAAATAATGTGGGATCAACTTACCTAGAAAATAGACATCCAAACCAAAAATTAGGTACTGGCCTCACAAAAATTCGAGGAAATGAAATCCCAGTAAATTTTCATAGACATGAAATAAATATAATTGGAAAATTTGAACAATGAAAAAAATGAGTATGAAAAACAATTCAAATGGTGCCAAAAATTTACTGTGCAAGACTAGACATATAGAAGACATATCCAGAGTAAAATCACAGCAAAAGAATACACCAAAAATTTATAGTGAATTTCTATAAGTCGTACTCAGCACTAAGCAAAAATACAATTAATTCACAAGCATAAAAATATATTCAAGAAATATCATATAAAATTCGGAAAAATATTCAACGTATTAAGGAAGATATATATAATAAAGCAAGTAGTAGGAGAGCAAAAATAAGGTAAAGAGAAAATCCCTCATAAATGTGGCTTGATTCCGAGAAAATTGCTTCTTGAAAATGTAGATCCAAGAATTTGCTTTTGAAAAATGAATTTCCAACGCTTGAGAATACCTAAAACAAAAGTAAATGATTAAACAAGAAAAATAAAAGAAATGAAAGTAAAAATCTTTTTCTTTTTCTTTTTCTTTTTAATATATTTTTTTAAAGTGTGTGCGTCTTAAAGAAAATTAAGGTCCTGACCACCATGCTTTATGGACGACCCTTTGCATGATTTCTCTAGGGCTTAATATTGAGGACTCTCTAGTTGTTCCCTCATTTGTTGCCACCAGAACATCTTCCCATTGCTTTAAGTTAAGCTTTAAAATCCTCATAATTTTATCTTGTTCTTCTATTCTCTTTTCGACTGATTGGAAAAACTTCATGATGATTTCTTAAATTCGAACATTCCCCCCCCCCCCCCCCCTCCTTTCCTTTCAATATTACCAACTTTATATAAACTTTCTGATGTATCTTTCATTAGCTCGAAATAGGTCTCCAGCCCCCCATTCATGAGAAGTCCCTTGCATTCTGACTTACCAATAACTTATCATTGGGATTCAATCATTCATAAAATAGCTTGGCTATTATCCATGAGGACAGACCATGTTGAGGACACCTTTCTACAAGAATCTTGAACCGTCTCCGCGCTTCTCCAAATAGCTCTTCATAATCTTGCACGAACGTAATGATTTCACGTTTTCTTCTTACTGACTCCTCAATCGACATGAATTCAGATAAGAATTTACCCTTTACTTGTTTGTAGGTGTAAAATTCTTCAAGAGATGAAGAGTTCGTCCAGTCTCGGGCTCTTCCCTTTAAAGACTTGATGAGGAGTTTAAGAAACTAATCATTTTCATTCGTCTCTTCTAGCTTATAAGCTCTCCAAATTCGCATGAATGCCTCCAGATGGTTTTGGGGATCTTCATCAACTCGCCCTTCAAACTGACATGCCATTCTTACCAAGTTCATAGTTTGTAGCTCCAACTCATATGCCCTAGGGTTTCAGGAAACAGCGTGTGCCATGATGCTTTCATCGTTTTCTTACAGATGAGTTCCTCTTGCAATAAGACATAACACAAACAAGCATCATCTTTCATAAGAAATAAATCGTTACAATTAAAACTCATTAATATACCTCAACCATAAAAAACAACAATTTATTTCAAAAAAAAAAAAACATAGAGGCAAAAACAAATTGAAATTCTCGGCTCTTTAGACAAAAGAAACACTAACTCATAGATGAAATTTGCAATATCCTATTCTGGTCAACAGAGGTAAATAAACGGATTCTAGTGAATAATATTGCATAGCTAGGAAACTAACAGCGTGAAAGACAAAAAGAAAACTCATATATGTCAAGAAAGTAAGGAAAAATCAAATTGTCTAAATTCTGTCACAAAGCTAAACATTACAAGTAATGTGCATGGAATCTCATAGCTAGAGTAATCAAAATAAGTCAATTTTTTTTCGATCAGAAAGCATATAAAAGAATTCACGTGTCAAAATTCAGATTCTAATTCATTCTAGATAATCATAAAGAAATCAACAAAGTAACACTTCAAAAACTGAAAATAAGCAAAATAGAGTTAATGTACAAGCTATTAAAATGAAAATGTTTAACTAAGAAAACTAACTAAAAAATACCTGAAAACTTTATATAGACTTCCTAACATATATACAAACAACATATAAAAATTTCAAAGCCTTACTATATCCACAAAACTACAGAAAATTCTTCAAAGTTAACAAAGAAAGACCGACAGAAACAGATTGTATGGAACTATCTGTAAAAATGGATCAAATTGACCACATAAACACACCCTAAAAATAACGAAAAAATTACACACAAATCTAAACATATACAGGAATGTTTTAGCAGAATTTAAAATTTTAATAAGCTCTGTAGAATTCCCCAAAAAATAAGAAAGTTGACTTTCAATGAATAAATTAACAAAAACAGAGTATATTGAACAATGTTCGAAAAACACCACATCAGAGTTCCTAAATGAACTCTAAAAATCATGAAATAATTCATGAACAAAATAGACATATAATTAAACAATATGTACAAAATTCAAATTAAAATTCAACTCCAGCACTTCCCAGTAAATTCAACAATTTATTGTACACAACTCCAAAATTTCATAACTATGCTACAAAGAATATCTTAATGCAAATACTTAAATACTTTCATCCTAAGATAATTAAACAACTTAAATTAGTGAGAAAACATCCTCAAATGTAGATAAACATTTCATTGATTCAAGAAGAATAATTAACAAATACAAATAATATCAACAAAACAGGTTACAAGGAAAAAAGGGATCAGAGCGATCTTTGGATAAGGAAAAGTCCGTTTCTCAATAACTAGAGACGAAAAAATTTTCATCTCTCTTTTTGGTATTGCAAAAAAAATTGAAACAGAAAAAACAATTTTGTCTCAAATTCGAGGATAGAAAATTCTGTCTTAAAAGAAGTATGTTCCTAATTTTTGGAATTGAAATATTTTTATTTGAAGACAAAATATATATTCTATCTCTAATTCATCTCTGGTTTAAAAAAAAAATTCTGTTTCTAAATTAGAGATAGAAATTAAATTTATATTTTAAGCTAAATATGTATATATTCAGCAACGATTTTGACCGCTGCTAAATGTGAATAATTTTTTATTATAAAAAAATCTCCATTTACAATTGCTGTGAAAAATAGCTTTAAGGAAGGAATATCCAACTAATGAATCTCCAACAAACCCATTTTTGTTTTAATTATTATTTTTTAATTTTCTTCCATTTTTATTACTAGATTGGAAAGTTATACCTGGAGAGAGTTTAATTACTCAACATAGAGTTCTGGTGATGGATGTACGAGTTAGGAGGGAAGTAAAAAACAAATGCTAAAATAGGGTGTTAAGAACTAAGTGGTGGCAACTAAAGGGAGATAAAGAAAAGAATGTGCAGAAACGGATTGTGGAGGAAGGACCTTGGGAAATACAAGGAAGTGCTAATGATATGTGGAATGGAATGGCTAAAGAGATTAGGAAAGTGGCAAAGGAAATATTAGGTGAATCAAAAGGTTTTAGACCTAGAGATAAAGAATCTTGGTGGTGGGATGCAAACTTGCAAGATAAAGTTAAAGTTAAGAGGGAGTGTTATAAAGTGTGGTCATTATGTAGGAGTAATGAAAATTGGGAGAAATATAAAGTAGCTAAGAAAGAGACTAAGAAGGCAGTGAGCGAAGCGAGAATGAGGGCATTCGATGGGTTATACCAATCTTTAGGTACTAAAGTTGGGGAAAGAAATATTTACAAGTTAGCTAAAAGTAGGGAAAGAAAGACAAGAGACGTTGACCAAGTAAAATGTATTAAAAATGAAGAAGGTAAAGTCTTGGTCACGGAACAAGATATCAGAGAATGGTGGAAGAATTATTTTCATAGGCTTTTTAATGAAAGTCATGAGATTGCATTGCAATTGGATAGATTAAACACTAGAGAAGAGGACCAAAATTATACTTTTTATCGTAGGATTTGTGAGGCAGAGGTAAAAGAAGCATTAAAGAGAATGGAGAGTGGCAGAGCAGTTGGACTGGATAATATACCTATTGAGGTATAGAAGGGTTTAGGAGGGAAAGGTATAAGTTGGCTCACTAAGTTATTTAATAAAATTATGAGATCTAAGAGAATGCCAGATGAGTGGAGGAGAAGTTCTTTAATTCCTATTTATAAGAATAAGGGGGATATTCAAGATTGTGCAAATTATAGAGGAATTAAGCTCATGAGTCACACAATGAAATTATGGGAAAGAGTAATTAAGCAACTATTAAGGAAAGAGACCCAAGTTACGAAAAATCAATTTGGTTTTATGCCGGAAAGGTCAACTATGGAAGCAATATATTTGTTGCGAAGATTAATGGAGCGATATCGAGAGAATCGAAGAGATTTACACATGGTGTTTATCGATTTGGAAAAAGCATATGATAGAGTACCAAGAAAGGTTTTATGGAAGGCTTTGGAGAAAAAAGGAGTTCGTATAGTTATATTCGAGCAATACAAGATATGTATAGTGAGGCTACAACTAGTGTAGTAACAAAAGGTGGACATACAGAAGATTTTTTGATAACTATTGGTTTATATCAAGGGTCAACTCTGAGTCCTTATCTATTTACTTTAGTATTGGATGTGCTTACTAAACATATCCAAGAGCCGGTACCACGGTGTATGCTATTTGCAGACGATATTGTCTTAGTTGGGGAATCGAGAGTAGAAATGAATGAGAAGTTAGAGAGGTGGAGATTAGCTTTGGAAACTCATGGATTTCGTTTAAGTAGAAATAAAACCGAGTATATGGAGTATAAGTTTAGTAAGAGACACATCACTTCTAGCGTAGAAGTGAAAGTTAGAGAACATATTATACCACAAGTCACACGATTTAAATATCTTGGATCTGTCATATAACATAATGGGGAAATAGAAGAAGACGTAAAACATAGGATTCAAGCGGGGTGGATGAAGTGGAGGAGTGCTTCAGGTGTTATTTGTGATAGAAGAGTACCACTCAAACTTAAGGGTAAATTTTATCATACAGTTATAAGACCTGCAATGTTGTATGGAACTGAGTGTTGGGCAATGAAAAGTCAACAAGAGAATAAGTTCAATGTTGCAGAGATGAGAATGTTGCGTTGGATGAGTGAACACATTAGACGAGATCGGATTAGAAATGAATACATTAGAGAGAAAGTATAAGTCGCCCCTATTGTGGAAAAGATTGTAGAATCAAGACTTAGATGGTTTGGTCATGTTGGGAGAAGACCTATAGAAGCCCCAGTTAGGAGAGTAGATGAGATGGAGAATAGTCCAATAATTAGAGGTAGAGGAAGACCAAGACAAACTATAGGAGAAATAATTAAGAGAGATTTAGATTTAAATGGTTTGTCTAAAGATACGATTTACGATAGGTGCTTATGGCGTCGATTGATCCATGTAGCTGACCCCACTTAATGGGAAAAGGCTTTGTTGTTGTTGTTGTTGTTTATTACTATATAGCGGTTTCTTAAAATTAATTGCCATAAAATAAAATCTCATTAAAATCCAAACTTAACAATACAAAAATTGTTTTTCCAAAGTAATAAAAGTACAATCTAGCTATATGTTTTTCTAAAGACTAATTAAATTTTATACATAGAATAATATGTCTAGTCTACTTTAGCTTAAAACCCTTGGGATTGTTTAATCTACTCCATTTAATGTCTTTAACATACTTGGAAGCTCCTTTATCACGTCTAGTGATATACTCTTATAACATGAAATATCTATTTGTAAAATTTAAAATTGTAAACAAAATCAAAAATGAAAACAAACTAGTTAAAACAAGTTGTACAACCAAATAATACAAATATAAAGACATTTAAACTAAAATCATGCTCTTATCCTTGTGCACTTATGGCTAACTAAAAATAAATAACTTTTCTATAAGAAATCCAAACAAAATTTCAAAGAAACATAAGGGCAATAAAAGCGATTGTCTATAAGAAATCTAGAGGTTGATATGAGCTAGGCTCATGTGGAGAAGGATGCTGATATAAATCATGGGACGAAATTAGCTAGTTCAAAAAAATAAGCAAATTCAAAACTTTTAAATGATCTTTTGTATCTTTTAATTAGACCTATCACAAAGGCTAGTGCTAAAAGACTTAAAGAAGTATTCAGTGAACTTATTCAAGAGACTTAGATTAAGCAAAAGTTTAACAATTTTGATCTAAGCATTAATCATTATATCTTTACCATTATTTGGGCTAAAGATAGAGCTACTAAAGCTATTTTAGGTTAGAATATTGCAAATTAAAGAGTTTGGATCAAGGATCATACATAGATTAACTCATTTAGGCCTAAATACTTTTATTTTGAGCTTAATATGCTAACTTCTAGAAGCTTTATATATTTAGACAAAAATTAGAATTAATTAGACAGATTCTCTTTTCTTTTCAACTTTTAAAAAAGATTTGACTATTTTGTATTCATAATTTTTAGGTTTTTTAGTTAGAATTATGTAGTTATTTTCTTAGTTTTCCTCTAAAATACAAATTTGATTTACACTTCAAAAACATATATTCTGCTTCTATTTAGAATCAAATTGGAAGTAATAAAATTATTCTGAGAGTTTTCTCCAATTGTGAGTGTTATCCTTCCTTTGTTCTTGTAAAGCCTTTTGTCTTGTTAACCTATTGTTGGGTTGGTGATTCAAGTTTGCTTCAACCCAAGTGTATCTTTGTGTGGGTTAGTTCATTGTGTTTGTGGTTGAATGCACTATGTAAGTAGCAGGTCAACGTTTCTATAATATTGGTTAGCTATTTGCTTCTGTCAGGTCACAAATCATCATTTAACCTTTAATCTATGCCGTGGAGATCGAGCCATCCCTTGATGTCGCATAAGAGATTTTTTCATTTCATTGCATGCATAACTCCTGTAGGTCTTCATCAATAGTAAATTCAAATCTAGCCCTAAAATGATAATAATCAATGTTTGTCAATATAGCAAGGATAGAAATTCAAATACAAAGAGTACTAAATGAAAGAGAAGTTCAAGTGATCATGCTCAAAACTAGGGAGTTTAAAAGTTACACTAAAAGAATTATTGTAATCCTTTTACTTATTATGTGCTTATTAATTTATTATTACACATTGCGAAAGCTAAAACTTTAAATTTGGCAAAAAATTAAGTAAAGAGATTACACAAGTTTAAACTTTTCTTTTAACTTTCCATATAGTTGTTACATAGTTAGATTGGTCAACACAACCCATAAGGTTTTATATAGAGCCTTATGTATTAAAATATTGTTATAGTTAAATCATATAACTAATATATATATATATATACATAAAAAATGGGAGGGGGTTCCATGATTCCTACGTCATTCTATTAGAGTCCATCTAGTCTTATATGGCAAAGATCTACTACCTATCCTCATTCATAGTAAAACCATTTCATGTTGACTATGACTTGGACTTGGCCCACAATAGGCACATTGCAATGCATCCACTTAATCTTTACCATAAATTTGATAGCCGGCATCATCATGAAGTGAATTTGAACACACTACCCCAAATAAGTGAGAATTTAAAATTCTCAATAAGACATAATAAATTTTGAAAGCCAATAATGGTCTAGCTGCCATGTATACAATTTTTTTTTATTACCCTTGTCTAACATATGAAAATAGCAAGAATATTAACAATAGTTTTAACATGCTTAGATGCACAATTAGATAAAATCCAACATGTAATTCACATAAATATATTGGCTCATTATATGAGCTAAATTGGTTTATCGTAAATATTTGGAATTTAGTTTAAATTATACACTGTTGATTAGGAATTTTGTAATAGAAATAACATATCAAATGCCAACCAATATATCAACATACCAAGGTATATACATACAATCACTATAATTATTCATCTAGAGATGTAGGTGATTCATTCTTAACAATGGAATTTATAGAAAAATTATTTCTATAGGTACTACACTAAGTATCCCATAGTAGTTGATGTAGACTGAGGTTTTCAAATTCCATAAGCATTACACCTCATATCCCATACTAAGTGATGTAAAGCCTATTTTTTGAACACAATTATGAAGGAAAGACTACTCTCTTTTATCTTGCAAATTATGAAAATGTGTTAGTACATAACATATCTATATTATCATAAACAAGAAACTTGATTGCATAATATGCTCAGGCATCCCCTAAAGTGGATCCAAATAACTTTAACAATCAAAACTCTACCCCTTGAGAACCTTGTCTCCTAAAGACTATTTCCTATAAGGGTTCAAATCCTTAACATTCTTGTACTAATGATTTTATGAAAATAATCTTTCCTTTTTAAATCAAAATTCTGCCCCTTAAATACCCTATTTCTTTAAGACCATCTCCTATTGGTATTCAATCCTCAATCTATAATCATAAGCATAGTAAATAGAAAATAAATTAGGCATACCAAATACACATAACAAGTTAAACATACATACAATATATTCCTAATAGTAAAAAATTGCTAGTACAAATTCCAATGGACCCTTTTCTCTATTATCAAGTCTTTTTCTATTTTTAGTGTCTTAAAAAGGTCATGGTCCATAATAATTCCATGCATGCGTAGGTCTTCCATGCTAAGGTTATTTGTATCAAGGTCATCTATGCAAAGGAATTAGTCCATGGTCAAATTATCCTTGCATGGAAAATTATTTGTGCTAGGTTACTCCATAGTTCAAGTTATCTATGCATGAGAGTTTGTCCAAAGATACTCTTTGCTCAAGGAATTAAGTGGAGATTTATTTGACTTAAGATTTTTAGGGTTTTAGGAGAATTTTAAGGCAAATCATGTACTCAGTCATGTATAAACATTCAAACATTCAAAAACATGAAAATTTTGCCCATACATCCTAATAATATATAGTGTTTTTACTTATTGAAAGATCACATGGCCTATATACATTCATATAGCTAGGGCTTAAATAGTGCAAAAAAAACTACAAAACTACATGGCCCGTGTTGAACAACACGGTCAGGCCATGTAGTGCTTGGGTGGCTGGCTATATGGCAGAACATGGCCAGGCCATGTCCTTTGAATGGTTGTTTGAGCCATGTAACTGGCCCTTGTTATGTAAAAATACTAATATTCATTCCAAAAATTTGATTATATCTAAGCCAAGCCATTCCCATGATTTTATCAATGTTTAAACACCATTCAAGAAACATTTAAACAATCTACAACAAGTTAGAATCAAGAAAACACATGAAATTTCCATTGGGTAATCGTACTAAAATTTTAAGGTTTCATGACCACTATTGATTGGTATGATCCTTGATGCTATCAAAAGTGAAGGGAAGTGAAATAGATGTAAGACCAAAATAACCCACCATCTTTTATAGCAATTTCACTTAGATACCATAAGTTCATCATTTCAATTCATAATTTCAACACCATACATCTTAAAGAAGGTAAGGAGTTGAAGGATGTGAAATAAAGATAGAGGAAAAATGATGGGGGGAGAAGTTCTCATAAGTAAGACCAAGGGTGGGTCTCACCTGACTTCTTTTCGATTCCTTATCTTTTGTCCTTCAATTCTTGCTACCACATCCTCTAAGCTGTTTCTTTTCTTCTATTGTTCTTCCTCTCTCTCTGTCTTGTGCTACCCTTTCTAGCTTTTGATGTAACACCATAATTCTAGCTCATCTCATGCTTTTGAATAGTATAATTGCATGAATCATATAGATTTCCCATAAGAAAAAGCAAGGGAACTTGCGTTTCGTCATATCTAAAAATTCATTTCGGTGTCACATGGACCGTATGAGCTCATATTATGTATCCTCTTATTTAATCACATCATTACAACCATTTACAACTCAAAAACATGCGTACAACTCGTGAAAACCGAAATAGGGCATAGAACATGAAGACTTATACTCGGCCAGAATTGGCCTCATTTTTGGGCAAACTTGGAAAAATCATAACTAAATCTAGAAAAATCAAAATCATGTGTTCTTGGTCATTTTGGAAAGCTTGGGATGTCTACTTTATGCTAAAAATAGGTACAAGTCTTAATATCCAACACAACAAACGTTTGACATGTGAAATAGTCTGGAGGTCAGATTGGGTCCTGATGCTGTCACAGTTTACTGATATAAATTTCAAAAATATCCAATTAATTCTAAAAAATTTCAAATTGAGTGAATGATACCAATCAGGAAAGATGAGGATGTTAGATAGAGGGAAAAAATCACTCTAAACCAGTTCAAACTCGCCTAGACCCTGAATTTTGATCAAATAGTGACTAAGGTCTGATTGGACGCCTAACACTGGACTGAATCTTTGAAAAATCATATCTCCCTTTCTAGGCATCCAAATGGGGTGATTCACAAGTCATTTATAACCTCTAGTTTTTGCCTATAAAATTTCATGGCAATTGGACATCATTTGTGCCTCATGTGATGGAAAATAATTTTGGACCCAATGTAACAGTGCATCAGACCATTTCAAGAATTTTGCCCAACTTTGAAAAATCATCAAATATTCTATAGACGTCCAAAAATTATGATCTTTAGCTTCCCAAAAAGCTCTTAAAGAGACCTATTTTCATGCCAAATTTCAGATCAAGACTAACTCATTTTGCTAAAAAAGGAAATAAGATTCCATTATGGTCAAATTTGGCTCCACATGAGGTACCAAATTTGCCAAATGGCCTTCCCTTGGTTGTGGCACCTTTTGGGCAAGTCTAAAAGTACATTTGAGACTTGTATAAGCTTCCCAAATGGTCCCAAACCTCATGCATCTCATTTTAGCCATTCAACCCACACTTATGCACATTTACTTCATACTTCCACATTGCATATTTGGGCATTAGAGACTCAAATTGTATTTTATAACTCATACATCATATCCATAGCTATAAACATCACATAGTAGCATCTTTATACATGTCTCAAGGTTCACAATGCATATACATCATCATATACATTATGAACCATCATTATGGTTCCAAAATAGACAAAACAAGACATAAGCTTGTCAATCTTTGCTCTTCATGGTTGTTAGCTCCCTTCACCATAATTATTTGGTCCACCTAGTATATTAGATCATTAAAAAGGAGGGGATGAGATTCAAAGAATCCCAATAGCTTATCTCCCATTCAATCATACATAATATGTGCAAAGCAAGCTTTACAAATGCATGCATAGAAAAATAAAAGCTATGGACATTTTAAAAGCAAACTTGGCATATGAACAATTCATACAAGACATCCAAGAGTTCACCAAGTGCTTGGATTGGTTTCACACTTCTCCTCATGGATTTTGGACTTGCCTTACCCATTCTTTGAGCACTTTGGACTCAACCATACTCTTGGGAGCCCACTTTGCTTTTGGGAGACTCTTCACTTTGTCTCAACCAAGCTCAAGGGTTCTTGGCTCATCCTCACCAAAGGGAAGAGTTCTTGGCCTTTCTACACTCAAGCAAACTCATACAAACATCATGTGCTCATTTGAAACATAACATGGCATCAAAGATCATGGAATATAAAGGAATGCTAGCTACTTTTCATAGCTTGAAAATGCACATACACATATTCTAAAACAAGCTAAACACACATCCAAGTATAAGAGAAAGTGGAGAGAGCTACCTTGTACAAATCTACACACTTTTCTGCTTGGATTTTCCTCCTTTGCCTTAGCTATACACCCACAATTTGGTGGAGATGGTTTCTCTTGGCCTAGACATGATTTAAAGGAGCTAATTAGGTTTATGAAACATATTCTAAATTCTAAAGCTATACAATTTACTTAAGCCCTAGATTACTCTATAGGCTTCATTATGGTCCATATTGGTGCCTAATGAAGCAACACTCCTTAAATAACTTCTAGGCCTCATTCTTTCCTCTCAATTATGATTTTTGACTCCTTTTAAGTCTCTTGGAGCCACCACACCATTAAAACAAAGGGTTTAGTATCATGTTACTTCTTTAGGTCATAATATAGAACCTATGACCCCAATTCACTTTCCTTAAATTTTAAATTTTTTCCAAGGCCTCCTCTTATATTCATTCACCATATATGACTCGAAAATGGCCTTAGAAAAATTTGAAACTCTCCTTAGCTAGGTGAACTTGCTTAGGCCAAGACTATGGGTGCATTGACCTTCCATGGAGTTCTCTTTATTTTCTTGAAGGAGGAAGCATGTGGGGAGCCTCTTAGGGATCTTAGGAGCATGTTTTAACATTCAATTAAGCCTAAAAATATTCATAAAAAAATCAAATTTGCAAGAGAGCATTTGGATCCCTAATGATTCCATCTTATTTCCTAATGCTCCTTTCTTAATTTTATTGGTTCATTCTTAATCCTTGCCACCTAAAACCCCTAATCCCTCCATGAATTGGACAGAAAACAGCCTCTAAAAATTGGGCTCATGGTAGCCAAATTCGTGTAAGAGGAAGGGGAAGGAAGAAACTACCAAAGAATGAAAGTTTTACCTTGTTTTCTTGCTTTTCTTTGCTTACTCTTTGCCTTCTTTGGCCTCCTTATTTGATTTTTGAAATTTCCCCTCTGTTCTCCCTTCAAAATAGTCCTCACAACTTTAGAAAAATCATGGAGAAGAAGAAGGAAAAAGGGAAGAAGAGGTTAGCCAAGGTGAAGCATGAAAAACCAAGAAATTTCCTTACCTTTGGCTTGAATTTTCTCTCCCTTTTCTTCTTCTCTTGGGGTGCCTAGAAGAGTATAATGTTTTTCTATCTTGGGGTAGCAAGAAGGTCAGCCAAATAAAGGAGAAGAAACGTGAGAAATGAAGAGAGTTTAAGAAGCTCAAGAGTTCCAATAATTCCCATTTTGCCCTTTATTCTTTGCATTTTTGTTTCTCCTTCGTTTTAGCTCCTTTTTTAGAACCGTCTTTTCCATCATAACAAATAGGTTCCCAATTTAATAAAATATCTTTGGAATCACTCAAATCGGAACTAAAACCTTTATGAACGAATTGGTCAAAGTTTGGGTTAACCAACATTAGAAAAATTACACCGGAGGGTCTTTACTGGTCCCGGGGCTTCCCATGATTTTTGGGGCCTTTGAGAACCCTGGGCAATTCAAAATTTTCATTTAAAAAGCCCTCCTAGGTACTTTTCCAAAATTACACTTATTTACAAAAATGCCACTGGCCTTTTGGCAAATTTTTTGAATCACTCTGACCCCGATTTCTGGGCAACTCAAGGCTTAAATCCTCATTTTCTATTATATAAAATTTTATCCAAATTTTATTTGGCCTTGAATCACTCATCTCAAGGGATTTGCTTTGAAAATTGACTCATTTCGATATTTTACGAAAAATCAAATGTTACACTTGATTTTAGAATGCCAAGGTGTGTGCATTGTTATGTTAGCTACAAATAACTTAAGTGATATAGGGAGATTATTAGAGGAATAAAAGGTGATGGTTTCTTCTCCTGAGTTCTTTCTCTCTCTTTAGGGTAGCTTTTCTGAGAAGTCATAAAATTCTCTAACTTTATATGGTATTATTTAATCCCATTTGTCTAGTATGAGGCATAAAAATAATTTCTAATAATTAGAAGATGTATCCCATAATTTTCAACTCACTCATCCATTAAGAACTTAACCTTTTTCTCTTAGGAAAAATTTAACTTCTAGCCTTAGGAAAAATTGTATTTTGGTATTAGCTAAAACTAAAATTTGGACTCTAAACTTTTAATAATTATATTTAGAACCCTAAATTTACCCAAATATTATTATTTTTCTAAGAATTTTCTTATATTTTTAGAATTCCAAAAATATAAGGAATTTTTAAAAATTCTTACTCATATATTTATTATTTAATTATCTATTATTTAGATAAATCCTAATATTTAAATAATTCCCACCAAATTCTTAAAAATTCGTGATTAAATTTCTTTTTTATCCAAAATTGAGAAAATTCAATAATAGGAATTTTTTTTTTAGAAATTAAATACTCTCTAATTTAAATTACCTATATTTAAGTAATTAATTTTGAGAGTGTTACAATCATCATGATAAATACCTATGACTCCTTCATGTTGCTGCCTTGCTCAATAGAAGAAATAGGAATTGAAATTTACAACTCACACTTCTTGCATTTATGAAAATATAATTAGCTTAGGAGTTTGTCTAATAGTTGGTATGCATATAATTTTTCCACATGGTATACTTGTATAAGTTTAGCCACTTTAGGATTGAAGAAACCAAACATATTAGATCTAGATTCATATTCCCTTTCAAGCCCACCATTTACAATGGAAACTTCAGAAACACCTATTTCCATTTCCTTTACCCTTTTGTATATATTATTCTAACAAGTAGATCATGACCATTAAATTGCAACATAACATAAAGATGAATCACATTTTAGATATTAAAGGTTCTTTATTTCATATTCTAAAAAGCCAAGAAGAAACATGTGTCAAAATGACATCAACAATGTAAGTAAAGTTTGTTATGGGACATCATAAACAAACAAACAAATGCTAATAGAAGAGGATCATTATAACATCCAGTTCTTTAAAATTTAACTAGAACCAGTATAATAATGAAAGAGGACCCTGAAGTAAAGTAAATTAAGGACAATTAAGAGAAGAATATGAATTAAAACATTCAGAAATGAGGTTATGGAATCATTAACAACATGAAATCAGACCCAAAGTGGCTAAACAAAATAAACTAATTAGGCAATGGTGAAATCATAATTTTTGATAAAATTTTAGATACTTAAAGAAGAGAGTTTTAAATGCCAAAATTAAGCTCATTAGGATTTTTAAAGGTTTTAAAAACCATAAGAACTATCAAAATAACTAAATCCCTAGCAGTGTATGGTTTAGGATGTTGTTTGATTGCAACTTTGACCGAGCTTTTTGGATTGTTTTAAATTTTAAAAATTTTAAAGTAAATATTTTTAATAAATTAGAGAGCCTCAATTTTACTATGGAAAAGATGCTTTTTTTTTAAAAGGATTTAAAATGAGCTTAAATGGAGAGTTTAAAATGCTAAGAAGTAAAGGGAATTTTGGAATTATTTTAAAACCTTGCTCTTCCCTTTGTATATGTCATATAATATTCGATTTTTTAGAAACTAAATCAAAACTAATATTGTGATATAAAAGGACCTTAAAGCAAAGTAAGCTAAGGCCAATTGAGGATAGGATATTAATTAGAGCATCTAAAAATGTAGTTAGGAAACTAATAATAGCCCGAAACCAGAGCCAAAATAGCTAAATAAAGTGAAACAAAAATCCAGGAAAAAAATCATAATTTTGGGCAACTTTTAAGAAACTTAAAGGAGGGAATTTTAAATAGTAAAATTGAACTCACTAGGATTTCTAGAGACCCAGAAAACCATAGGGACTGTTAGACTGGTTAAAACTCTTCTAGTATATAATTTAGGTTATTAGTTGACCCAAACTTTAACCGAATTATTTGGAATTATTCTAAATCTCATAAATTTGAAACAAAATATTTTTAATAAACTAGAGGATCCAAACTTTATGATAGAAAAAATAGTTTTAAAAAAGGAATTAAAATGAGCTTAAATCATGGAATTAAAGATTAAGGGCAAAATTGAAAATTAGAAAATTCATGAAACCCTAGCTCTTTCATATAAATAGCCACCCCCAACCTTTCTTCTTCATTTGGCCGACTTTGTGCAGCTCCAAATCTGACCTAAGAGGCGTCGAAGGACCACCAAGAAGGAAGGGGAAGGAGAGCCACCTTTCTTTCCATGGTTTTAGCTTTCTAAAAAGTGGAATTACCTATGGATGAAGAGGCTTTTTCAAGGAAACTAAATAGACCATATTATTCCCCATTTAAAGCCTTTTGATTTGATATATAGTATGATGTAAGAAGTTAGCTTCTCCTTGTTCTCCTCTTGCCCTTTAGATTTGGCTAACTTGAGATGAAGATGAAGGGAGTTGTTTTTGGACCAAAATATATTAGGAATTGGGGTTTTGATGTATAGAGATCAAGAATATACCATTAAAATTAATTAAGGAGCTAGAGGTTGCAAGAATTAATACCTAGGGTTTTAATTGCACCTTAGGGAGTATGAAGCCTTAGAATGGTATTTCATACTATGTAAGAACATAATTGAACTAAGAAGAGGCTAAGGAAGTTCCATAGGTACCAATTGCCTTAAGAATAAAACAAAACTCCTTTGGCTCTTAATTGTTGGATAGGTTCAGCCATGTAGGAGAAGTGATACCTAAGGAGAGTTTTCTTTGATTCTAAAGTTATAAATGGTCTAGATATGAATTATAAACACTAACGGAACTATTGGTTTGAATTTATAAGCCTTATTTTGAAAGGTGAAAATTTAGTATTCTATTTTGCATAAAGAAGCAACTTAGTACTAGGCTTTTTAAATTGAGTATATAATGACTCTAATGAGTTCTAACAGAGTCATAACTCATATTGGATGAAATTTTTGAGCCAAGATATTGATTTACAAGAGTTGCTTCATTATGACACTTAATTGAACCATATGAAAGACTAAAGTTCTAGTTAACTTAGATAAGACTTAAATGAGTGCAAGTATGGTTTCATTGATAATTTTGAGCTTTATTTGATGTGTTTAAGCCAAGCAAGTGAAGTGTCACTCAAGTGCAGTGTGAGACCTAGAAACCAAGCCAAGGAACAAAGGAGAATTAAGTTGAATTCTTGTGTTAAGGTAGCTCTTTATCTATTCTTGCATATGTATGCTGGTTACTTGAGTATCTTGGATTGCTTGCATATTGTTTGCAAAATTATGTATATTATTGATTGCTTGTTGATCATATACAATTACATGACATTTGATTTCATTTGGAATTGGTTTGGCTCTTGAATGGGTGAGGTTGTGCCAAATGTAATATCCCACATCGGGTAGGAGACCCTGGGGTTAAGGCCTTATAAGAGGGAGCAAAGCTCTCCCCACCAACGACGCGCTTTTGGGGTAAAACCCAAGAGACAAAACTCTGCCCTTGCCGGTGAAATGAGAGTAACTGAAGGGGGCGAGATCAGGGAGAATACTATTGGAGGCTCTGTGGGAAATGGGATTGTGACAACCCTATCTTCTAAACATGGTAATTATAGTTAAATATGCAATTAATAATTAATGATCAAGGTTTAGAGTCATTACAATTCATCAACATTATTAAAATATAAAAAAAATTTGAACCTTAATGTTAGGGTCACCACTATATAACCACAAAGCAGAGAATTCCATAAAAGAAATTATACCATAATGAGGGGATTGAGGTTCATCCGTTAATCAATTTCCACACACAAAAACCTCCCACAAGTGTTCTCATATCATTTCTTAACATTACCATTGAAGAAATAGGGGTTTCTAGGCTAAAGGCATGAGTTTGGGGATTTGCACCGCAGCCTATACCATTCCCACTGCGGCTAAGTTACTCTTTGGAATTATTGGGCAAATTTCTCAAATTTCACTGCGGTGATAGCCACGGCGAGTTGGACCGTCGCTGCGGCAGAAATGCCTCCTGGAGCTACTGTTCTAAGTCCCCCGACTCTTGCCTCAGTGTAATACACTCGCGCCGCGGCTAGATTTGTTATTGGACACCCTTCAGTTTGTTCCCTCGACAACGTCGTGGTGAGGTTTCATTCTGTTACCCTCTTGGGCGATTTTTTTCACTCTGCGCCGCGACAGGATTCCTCAAGTTGTGGCGTTCCTCGCCACTATTACTCTCCAAGGAAATTTTATTCGCTTACGCCACGGCGGGATTACTTATGCCGCGATGCCCCTCGTTTCTGTCACTCATTTGGCCACGGCGAAACCTTCTTAGCCGCGGTGTGACTCCCTCCTGTAACTACATCTCCCAAATTTCGTCTCCTACACTCCAATTCTCATCTTAGGACTACCCTAGGACCACTGCCACTCATTTTATATGACTCTAATGGTATTTATCTATCCTATATACCCAGTTATTCTACCATTACCAATTTAAAATTTAAATGTAAGTTTTCACTCCTCCAACTATCCTATACCGGTAAGTCTATGGAGTAATAGGAACAAGAACTCATGCACTATTGGGAATTAAACTTGATATACATTCTTTCAGAGGTTTCATACATCAATGGTTCATATTACATCTAATACATCATATAATTATATTTCCAATAGTATACCATACCATAAGTTCAGTAAAATTCATACATCAAGTGTTATGGGTTCATACATCCGATATCAAGCTAAAATGAGGTCTAACTCCTCAATGAATACATCCAAGGTAATGAAAATATAAGAGCCTACACTTGGCAACATGAATACATGATGATGCTATACAATAAGGAATTAGCATCTATACTAAATAAGTTAGCCTAAGTGTAGTCTTCTCCCTACATGATGAAGCTCATGGATTTTCATCTACTTGCTTCCCCTTATCCTTACCCGAAGAACTTTCACCTGAAATATTAATCCTATAAAATTGGGTGAGATGCAAATTTCAGTAACTAAGGCAATTCCATTATATAATCCAGTTTAATTAGCATACATGCATAATTTCACATAAGCATAAGAAGAACACCAGTCATACCAGTAAATGAAACAATTAGGCTATCATGATCACTATCCCATACTAGCAATCATATTTTCATATGTTAAAGGCCATTAACACCGGGAGAGGCCCGTCCACGGCATCTACTCCCCTTTGAGCACAACCAGGGCCCAGTGCATCTAGGGTTTGATCATAACCCGGTGCCTGATTAAAGCACATGCACGAGTGGCAGCTGCACCACAGCTCCACCATGGACTCATAAGGTCTTAACACAATACAATAGATAGCCAACTAATTTATTCAACATTCCAAATCATTCATGTATAGCAAATATGAAATTAAAATAGATATATACATAGAATTAATGTAAATTCGGTTACCTCACTTGTAGATAATTGCAACAGTCACCAATGGTACAAAAATCTCCCTAAAACTATAGCATCAGAAAATTACTACTTTAATTCATCATTAACAGTTACAAAAAGTGTCCAAAGAATTTAAAATGCTAATGACTACCTAAGAAACACTTACCCAGCCACCACAACTCCCAAATTCAGATTAAAGTATCCTCTACTAGAAACCTCAATATTTCATCTAAAATCCTAAACAAATTCGTACAAAATTAATACCTATATTATAAATCAGCTATGGGGGTCTCAAACTAGCAAAGAAAGCATCAAAATGAAGGATTTATACTCACCTAATGTTAGCTCTAACCTCAACCTATGAATTTCACCAAGAAAATCCCAAACAACCACATTTTAGATTTTGAGTATGGTGGAAATACTCCAAATAAAAAACTAATCAGACCAAAATGAAGAGAAAGATGAGAGGATTAAGTTATATAACTATTACCTTGGCTAAATCTTGTTCTAGAAGTGAAAAAATGTGAAAATATGCCAAGAACCCTAGAGCCTCCTTTGGACCTTCAAATTTTGATATAGGTGTTTGTATTTCAGCAAATGGGGAAGAAGCTGAAGCATTAGGGGTTTAGTTGGGTCAAATATGGGTCATGGGTTGCTCTAAGGTCCAAATGCATTTGGGCTTCAAATTGTAGCTTTGTTGGGCCAACTCTTATGCATTGGGCTGCTGAAATTCTATTGGGCCAGAACAAGTTTTAAGAGCTTAAAGGTTTTGGGTTTGCACAAGGGTTATTGGGCCAATTATAAGAGCCTATACAAGGTGAATCTTGGGCCTCTATCACATTGAATCATATTGGGCCTACACCTAGCTTATTGGGCCCCCATTAGCCTTTTATCATGATCTCCTACATTAATTTTGGCCTAGATGAAATTTCTCTCCCAATTAAATCTCAAACCCATATTAATAATTTATCTTTTCAAAATTTTCATTTACTTAACTTACTCGATTATTTCATATTAATTATTCTTAATTAATCCAAAACTATGATTAACACCTTAATTAATTTTGGGGTATTACACCAAAAGTCTCTTAAAATGGGTAAGGTGATGCCAAAAGTTCTTAGAGATGGGTGAAACTAAGCCAAAAGTTTCAAATATGAGTAAGGCTAAGTCAAATATCCTTAAAGGAAGGTGAGGCTAAACTAAAAGTCTCTAATTGTGGAATGAGACTAGACCAAAAGTCCCTGGAGTTATTCTTGCTCTTTGTGTTGCCTTATGATCCTTAATGCATGAATATAGATGATATTTGGTTGTGTGACATGCATGCTTACCTTCTTGACTTTAAGTGTGCCATATGTATATGTGCTTAAATGATGAATAAGTTATTGGAATCTTTTAAGTCTCATTCTTTCCCCTATTCTCCCTAATCATGTTTAGGTAATTCTTAAGGAAGTAAGGATGGTGAGCAAAAAGCTTGAAAAGGACCATTTTGACACTAGTTTAGGTTTTAACATATATTCTTGTAAATATGGCAATATACATGTATATTTTGAGATATCATCATTCTCACACACTCAAAAGCATTTGATTATGATGTACAAGCTATTTTTGGACATAAATACATGATATTATGCAATTTGACCATTTGAATCCCACCTTATGCATATATGTAATTGCAAGTAGGAGTGTGATTTTGAGTGATATGACTTTTGGGACATGTTGGATCAGTTACATATGTTGTATTTGCCATTTAAAACTTGCTTAAGTGAAGGCATGACATAATATGGCACAATTAGGACCATTTGGAACCAAATATAACACTTTCAAGCCATAAATTGTCTTTAAACAAAAAATAGACCAAATGGATGAATTTTAGGTTGAAAATTTACAGGTATATAAAGCTCATTTAGAGCTTTCCATAGAGCTAAAGAATATAATTTTTGGAGCTCTAAAAAATTTCTTATAAATTTTTAAAATTGACTAAAAAGTGCATATTTTTTGATTTACTATTCATATCATCAAGCTTATATTTTTATGGGTTTTGAAGGACCAAATGAGCTTGTTTTAACCTAAAAATTGTACAGTAAATAATTCTCATTATAACCTTTTCATAACTATCACATTTATGTAAATCAGAATTGTGTAGTTCAAGTTATGATATTTCAAAATTTGATGCATATTACGTGCCAAAGTTGTGAAATTGTGTATATGAAGCAAGTTCTAAAATTTAAGCCTCTTTTTAAGATATTCTAAACCTAACAAACTTTTTTGGCATGAAATTAGAAATTTTTATGATGAGAATTATTATTTGTGCATAATTAGAGAAATTAATGCTTTAATAACGATAATTTTTACTGCCAAAAGTATTAGGGTAATTGTTGTTATAAAAGGAATATGGTATGAGATGTATATACATTCCTTGATAGTATGACATGTCATGCCAACCCTCCCCCACTCTTAGAACTGACATACTTCAGCCTAAACCAGCAACCAAGGACGTAAGAAGAAAGAGGAGGAAGCAAGGGGAAGAAGGCCACATAAAAGTAACTAAACATGCCAAATTTGTAATAATCGATTTTTCCAGAAACTAAACTAAAATTGATAAATTGATATTGAAACACCCTAAAGCAAAGCAAATTGAGGCTAAATAAGATTAGGATGTTAATGAGAACATCTGAAAAAGTGGCTTAAAGTCTAAAGATAGTCCAAAACCAGAGCTAAAATGGCTAAACAGAAGGATACGAAGGCTAGTGGCAAAATCATAATTTCAAATAACTTTTTGAAAACTCGAAGGAGAGAGTTTTAAATCAAAAAATTGAGTTTCTTAGGGTTCTCAGAGGCTCTAAAAACTATAGAAACTCCTAGAATGGCTAAAACCCCTCTGGTGTATATTTTAGGTCATCAATTGATCAAAAGTTTGATCGAACAGTTTGATAAGTTTTTAAATCCAATTTGGGTAAAACTAAAGCCATTTATGAATTAGAGGACCTAAATTTCATGATGAAAAAGGCGATTCTAAAAAAGAAATTGAAATGAGATCAAATGAAAAGAACTAAATTTAGGGACAAAATTAAAATTTTGAAAATGTTGTAATTAGGCCTCCACTCCTCTTAACATCACATCCCACTTCTCTCCCTCTTCTTAACTGACTTCCATCTGGTCTCAAATAGAACTAGAACAAGCTTGAAGAGGTACACCAAGTGGGGAGAACGGGAAGGAGAAAAATCAAGTTAAAAGGGTAAGATTTTGCTACTTTTTCTTGCTTCTCTCTTCACTAATGTTCTTCTCCTCTTTATCCTCTCTCTTCTTATAGTTTTAGTGTCTTAAATGGTCATGTTTTATAGGTAGTTTAGTAGAAGGAAGGGAGAATTTAGGGGAAAGCTTGGAAGCCTAAGGAAGCACTCTTGATAAGCTTTGAAATAAGGTAAGAAACCATGGCCCAACTTACTTTTTCTTGGCTATCTTTTGCTTGAATGTTTCAGCAAAAACTAGAGTCATATGTAGGGTACTTATTTTTGATCCAAACTTGATAGGAATTGGGGGTTTGAAGTATGGAGAATTATATGGAACAATTAAAATTCAAAAAGAAACATTTGGTAACAAGTTATGGCAATTTGGGTTTTGATTGCACCTAGGGATTTATAAAACTTTCTAATGATAATTTGACTTATGTAAGAGTATGTTTGAGTTCATAAGAGATCTAGGAAGCTTCATGGATGCCAAATTCCTTAAAAAAGCAAGAAAAACTCCATAGGTTTCTAATATGTGTGCATGTCTCGGCCAAGAAGAGAATCAAGCACCTAGGGAGAGTTTCCTTTGATTCCAATGATGAAAATGGTCTAGATATGAATTATAGATACCAAAAGAACCATTGGTTTGAATTTAGAAACTATATTTTGAAAGTTGAAAGTTTAGGATCCATTATGCATAAAGAAGCAACTTGGTGTTGGGCTCCTGAATTTAAGTTGGTGATGACTCTAATGAGTTAAATGGAGTCATGTGACTTAGATTGAGTGAGAAATTAAAACCAAGATGATGAATTATATGAGTTGCTTCATTATACCCTTGTATGGAACCATATGCATGCTATAAGCTAGAAGTAGCTTAGGTAGAGTTTATGTGAGGTTAAAGATGGTTCAATCGATATATTTATGTCTTGTGTGATACGTCTAGGCTAAGCAAATCAAGCCTTCTCTAACTGTGTGTGTGAGGTCGAACCAAGAAGCTAGAGAACCAAGGGAGAAATTGTACTTTTTGACCCAAGGTAGCTCTTCATCCATTCTTGTATACATTTCTTGGTTGTTTAATTATCAATGATTGCTTGTATATGTGTTTGAACTATGAAACATGTTTTTAGCTATTGGTTTAATGTTTTAGTACCATTATACTTCTTGAATTGCATTTTGAATGTGAGATGGCTCTTGGTGGGTGAGGTTTGTGCTAAAAGTCCCTTAAATTGGGTGAAGTGAAGCTAAAAGTCCCTAAGAATATGTGAGATAAGGCCAAAAGTTTCAAGAATGAGTGAAGTCAAATGTCCCTAAAAAATGGATATGGCTAAATCAAAAGTCTTAAATAATTGAGTGAGGCTAGACCAAAAATTCCTAAAGTTTGCTTTTGATCTTGATATATTCATATGACCTTGGGAACATGTTTATGTTTGGTACTTGGAAGCAATTAATGCATGCATGCTTTCTTTGATATGATAACATGCCATATAGATATACTTGAAAGGGTGAATGAACTATTGGGATTCTCTAAATCTCACTTTCCCTCACTTTATGTCTAACTTTACTTAGGTAATTCTCATGGATCCAAAAATGGAGGCTAACAAGTTTAAATTGTACTACTTTGATAATAGGGTAGAAATTGATACCAAAGTATGGATGTATTTGTTATTTAAGTGATGTATGATATTTTGATATTATTATATTTTATATTTTCCATATTTAGTCTTATTAATAATTCATAATGGCTACTTAGATGACTTTGAGCTTATTTTTATATTAGTGGGCTTAATTTAGATTAATAGATTTTAAATGCATTTTATTATATTTATCCAATGGAAGCCAATTATTTTTTTAATTATATTTTTTAGGATAGAAGATTCCTAAAAAGGATTAGGTTAAAAGACTTGTACAAAGATTTAGATATTATCTTATTAAGTCACTAAAGGATTTGGATATTACTTCAATATTAGCTTCAAGATTAGTATTAAATTCTTATGGGAGAAGGCAACTTTGCCTATTCAAGGAGGAGAAGACGTTAATACACACACTCCATTTTTTCTACTTCTTATTCTTGTTTTTGTCTTTCCCATAGCTTTTTAATTTTCTTAGTGATCAATCCAGAGTCTGAACCTAATAGGAAACTTAAGTCTAGGTTTGAATTTTGATTTCAAAATGTATTTTGTTTTTATTCTCTTTATTTCCATATAATTATTATCATTCTAGTTAGATGATTTTTGTTACATGAATTCTGATTCGTTTGATTTATCTGAGAATATGTTTTGATTAATCAGTTGACTAATCAAATAAATTCATTCTGAACCACGTTAGGATTTTGCATGCACCTCTGGTCAAGTGCAAAATAGTTTGGCTTCACATTGCTGAGAGAAGCATGATTGCATTCTAATTAGCAATACAAACTAATTAAAATCCGAAACGGTAGTTTAGGAATATTAATTGAATATTAAACCAGAGGTATTTTTAAGAGACGAGGATAGGGAACTATCAGGGGAAGAATTTTGGATTGGTTGCATAATATTCTGATTGAATTTTGTTTTGTTGCATTTTGTTAATTGAATTGCTATTCGATTTGTTATGTTTTCAAACTCCAAATTCTCGCAATTTTATATTTTCATATCCTAAACTAATTAATTTGATTAATAGCTCCTTGAGAAATGACCTGGTTGCAAACCAGTAAAAATTCACTAATCTTAGCTAGTTTGATAATTGTGAGGTGAACGGTAAATTTCTTTACCAATGTAAACCCTCACTCATGTATAAAAGTATGAGAATGTATTGTATGTACCATATTTTGAACTAAATCTATGGAATCTTAAGTTTTAACATGCATGAGCTATGGTATGTATGTGTATAAGGCTAAGTGAGAGAGTTTTGAGTTCCATGACAATTTGGATTTGTTATGATGCTCCTATATGCTGTGTTTAAGGTATTGGATGTGCTCAAATTGTCATATTGCATGTGGGAAGCTATTTTGTACCATTTGATGCCATGTTGTTACCATTTTGAGCTATAATCTTCTCCTAAACCAAAACTAGGCCAAATAGACAAATTTTGGCATGAAATTTGGTAGGCATTTAGATCACATTTAGAGCTTTGCACAGAGCTAAAGAACATAATATTTCTAGCTCTTTATAATTTATTATGATTTTTCAAAATTGGTTGAATTATACAAAAACTATCTGTACATTGTTCATTTGGTTAGTCTGGTTTTTAGGATATTTGAGGGCCAAATGAAGTCCTATGCTCATGCAATTTTATAAGCATACAATTGGCATCATAAGCATTCCATATCCATCTAGATCACTCAATTTAGAGCTCTATAACATGAGATATAAATTTTTAAAGTTCTAGGTTTGTGCTTGGGTGAAATGCTAATAGAGCTACTCTTTCATTAGAATTTTGTGTACCAAATGATATTGTTTTGATATGAATTTTAAAGTAGTTAGATGATGTTATTAGCTTCAAGAAAGGTCTAGTTTGCATGATTTGGAGTTTTCTAGCTAAAGTTATGAATTTTTAAGTTAAAACATAATTATGGAACCTTGAAAAATGAAAGTGTGATGTTAGTTTTGGTTATGCATGGCTTGGATCCGAATTCCATGCCTCTTTTTGTGATGTTTCTATATGAATAAGTGTATTAAGGATGGAAGATGATTTTGATAAGTTGAAATGATTCATTTAACTAGAAATAAATTATTTTGACTTTAATGAAGACAAATTCTACACTAAAAGTATTAATAATACAAAAAATGCATACTATAGGCACTTTTTGATATAAATTAAGTACTATCTTAACATGGTATTACAAAATTTGTCTATGATATTGTTATAAACATGTTTTTACTCCTCCTCTTTCTTTTGATGGTTTTGATTTTCTAAAAGAGTGAGTTTGTGGCTAAACTATTGGGTGAGGAAGCTTCAAACCAATTGCACCAAAATATTTTTCATCAAAAGCACTTTCAAGTGATATACGAATTAAGTTAAAAAATTTGCTTCTTTTTGGAATCCTACTTTCTCCATCATTTCGAACTAGGAATAGAAAACCTAAAGGGAGTTTGATTTTGGCTAAAACTTGATAGGGATAAGGGTCTTAAATTATGGAGATTAAGATTATGTAAAGAGAATCAATTAAGAAGCTGTAGAATTCAAATTAGAGCACCTAGGGTTTTTGTTACAGCTTGAAAGTTTTGAAATCATAAGAAGATGTTTTAAATCACCTAAGACCAAACTTGAACTAGAAAAGAGCCATGGATACTCCATATATCTAAAATTCCCTAAGAGAATGACATAAACTCCAATTAGGCCAATAAGGGTGCTACTCTCGACTAAGCATTAAAAAGAGTACCTAGAGATTGCTTTCATGAGTTCAAAGGTTTTAAGAGGCCTAAATGTGATGAATAAATACTAATGGAACCATTGGAATGAATTTTAGGAGCCCTATTTGAAAGGTAAAATTTTAGGGTTCAAAAAGGGTTAAAGAAGCAACTTCACCTTTGGCTTGTTTAATCATGCATATAATGGCCTAATGAGTTCCATTAGAGTTATATGGCTCATAACAAGTGAGATTTTTGGAGCTTAGAAAGTAAAATATAAGAGTGCCTCTTAAGAAACCTAAAATGGATTAAAGATGCATATTGAGTTCTAATAGGGCTAAGTGTTGACAATAAGAGTTAGAATGAACATTCATGAGTTATTTTGTATTGCAAATGGATATATGTAGGCCAAACTAGTGCAAGTTCATTCTTGTGTAAGTGCCAAGCTGAGAGAGACCAAGGCCAAAAGGAAAGGAATTAAAAGGGTTAATGGTGGTTTAAAGCTTCTAAATCCATAAGGTAACTATCTCTCCCTATCTTGCATGCATTTGAGTGTTTGAATGAGTTGAAATACTTATATATTTGTTTGCTTAATGATTTCATGAGCTATGTTTTTGTGTTAGCTTTTATCTTGAATTTCATGCATATAGAAGTTATGTTTCAGCTCTTAGCTCCCTATAGCAGGGAATTGAGTGCAGTAACTCTTCTTTAGCCTAAAGTTGAGTTTAGTTGAACCTAGCAAGTATGTTTGGATGTCATGACATAATGAGAATTGAAGTTTCATGCTAATTGTTATGTTTGAGCTATTGATGTTCATGAACTACATGCTTGCATTTCCTCATTGCATTTATTGTATGCATTGACATGGATTGAGATTTGCTATTGAGATTCTCCCAAGAATCTCATCCTATTTATCTCTCACTTACCATGATAGGTTCTTCAAGCAAGGAGAAAGAAATTGAGTAGAGTTAGGGTTTAGAAATGATGTATAGGAAGCTTATGATATAACTTATATATTCAACAATTTATGAGACACTTTAACAATGAACTTATATGTATATAACAAGGACATGTAATGGTAACATGTGTATGAGCCTGAGAACATAAATATATGCCATTTTGATGCATGAGGTTGGCCTTTAATACATGATTTCATATATAAGATGCTATTAGGTTCATATGTATAATTAGGTATGAGATGGTGAATTTTTAATACTGACCATATTTTATGCAATGGCTCTTATGGAAAAGAAGCATGAATGGATTAAAACTTGTCAAACCAAGAGATTGTAATTTAAAGACCAAATGGACTATTTTGGAACTAAATTTTAGTCCAAATGAGCCATAAATTACACATCTACCCTTTATAGTCTAAATGACTTAGTTTGGAGTTGAAATTTGGTGAGCATCTAAATAATTTATAGAGCTTTCTAACCAGCTAAAGATAATATTTTTCTAAGCTACATAGAATATTTTATAAATTTTTAAATTGGTCCCAAAACAAAAGTATGCAGTTACTGTTCATACTATCATAGTTGTGGTTTTTGGGGGGTTTTTGAGAGGTTAAATGGATTTATTTTTACTTAAAATTTTTATAGCTAAAGTTTAGGTTATAGGTTTTCGTAAACACCTAATTTGCATAAATTAGAGTTGTATAGTCAACGCTATGAATTTTGAAATTTAAGATTCTTTTATGTCCAAAAGTGGCCAACTTTGGGCTATATATCTCTTGTATACAAATAAGGCTTATATATTGGTTTTATAGATCAAACCAAACTTGTCTATGGTAGCTATGAGTGAAAAAGAAAAAGAAATCAAATTTTTACCCCTATAGTTCCAATTCATATATAAAAGGAAAAAACTACTACCAAAAGTTTAGTTATGGTTATAAATTTATGGCCTTAAGAATGAAATGATGTAAATTAGCTATAGTGAGTATGTTATGACAATTATCAACATATGCCAACACACCTAATCATAGCATTGCTACTAATGATCCTGGTTGTAACTTGAATTAGCTAAAAGCCTCAAAAGAAACTAAATACAACTTAACTAGAATTGGATTGAAAAGTAGTAAATAAAGCATGTAAGTGAAAGATGTAATAAAGCTAATAAAAGGCTAAAAATAAAAGAAGTTGTAAAATAAGTTTTTTCAGAGGTTTTTGTGTGTTCTGCATGGTAGCCTTTGCTCCCAATTTATAGCATCATCCACATGATGTTCAACATGCCATGTTCATGTTCATGTTTATGTTATCATGCTTGTATGGTGGCTAGGAATGAAGATCTTAATGTGCCTTCTTATGTTGCCAATATTTTGTTATATGAGCATGGGTCTTCGACTAATAACAATAGGAATTTGATTGGTCAAAGGAAAATTAGCTACCACCTAGTCTTTGGTTAGTGCTTTGTGTAGGCTATTTCTCTTAGGCTTTTGACTTAATCTTATTCAGATATCTCTAGCCACTAATTGTTGATAGTGGTTATTTTACTACTAACATGCTTACCCCCTTGCACCTTTTAGTATGGATTAGTTGTCACATAGTGTAACACCATACATAGATAGCATCCATTTTACATCACAATTGCCTATAAGGGTTCATTTTCATTAATTAAGCACCTTTGCCAGCGGTATTTTGTGTCATTAGAAGCTCAACAAATTCATTACTTGCCAATGGACCATGTAAGCTTACCAAACTTAATTTCTATTCATAAGACATGTGTTCAAGTATAATTATCAAAAATTAAAGCTCACAACTTGGGTCCAAGCCATAGAACTTGAAATGCACATTGCCATTTCCATGAAACTCCATATTCTGATCTAAATTTTAGAAAAATTGAAATCATGCATATTAATACCATTTTGGAAAGCTGTGGATGTCTTCTAACTACCATAAAAATTTTAGATCAAAACAACCGGGTTTGCCCTACAAAAACTTATGGAATAGTACCACTAGTTTGGGGGCATCTTACAACTAACATCAAACTTCAAAAATTCATATCTCCCTCAATACAGATCCAAATAAGGTGCTCTCAGTGGTTATGGAAAGCTTGAGATGAGATCTAATTTTTATAAAAATTTTAAGGGCATATGAGTTCATTTAATTCATAAAATCCATTGCATATAAAGGCTACTATAGCACTCAGGCAACACTAGACCTCTAACTTCGAAAATTCATAACTCTTTCTATACAACTCCCTTTCATGCAAACTCAGTGGGCCCTTGAAATATTATAATTTCGTATATATACTTATAAAACTTTATAGGTATTGGACTTTATTTGTCCCCTAAATGACATAGAAATGTAAACTGACCATATGAATTGTAACTTTACACAACTGATCAAGTCAAAAAGAGGTTATTTGATTAAACTTTGCCATAGCTCAAGATTATGGCATTTTTGGTTCCAACAAGAGGACAAATTTGATCCAAAGAGCTCTACATTGTTCCACACATATTTGAGCAACTTAGAAATTTAAATGTAGCATAAATGAGCCTCTCATAAGGTTTGAATCGTCATACAACTCAAATTCATTATGCTACTCCCATAAACATACATGCACAAGTGAGCTCCCAAGGGATCAAATTGTACAATGCCATTCATTTAACTCTATATTTTTTATACATATACTATTTTTACATAGTTTTACACTTGTTCAAAGTGTCACGGCTCAAAAAATAATATATACATATATACTTTGACATTCTAATACATCAAAACTAGCAAAATTTGCTAAGAGATGGATATTTGCTCCTTAGCTTCCATCCTTTGGATCTTGAACTCCATCTAGATCATATAAGATGAGAGAAAGGAGGGGGTGAAATTTATTGAATCTCAATAGCTTATACACCTATTCAAGCACATTTCAAGGCATACAATATGTCAAGGGTACAAGTATGCAACTACTCAATCTATGAATCATTCAATTTCCACATTTTTATGTCACAAACACATGTCAAGCATAAGAATGAGCTCTAAGGACTTTTGGTTTGGCCTAACCCATCTCTAGGACTTTTGGATTGCCTTACTCTTAGTTTTTGGAACTTTTGACTTAGCCTCACCCATCCAAGGAACTCTTGACTATGTCTCACCCATGCCATGAGAATTTTGTCATCTCTTCACCCACATTAAGGGACTTTTGGTACTACCTCACTCTTATGAACCATTTCCACCATTCAAAGACATTCAAGAAGAATATTGGTATCAAAAAAGTAATATAGCATCAAGTGGCATGTCTCAAACATATAAATATATACATAAGCACACAATGACACATGTACAACAAGAAAATACAACAAGAAAAGGTGGAGAGCTACCTTGGTGCAATTTCAAGCTTTACTTTGTTTGTTCTTTCTCTTTTTGGTTCCACAAGCACAATGAGGTGGGGTTGGATTTCCTTGTCCTATTCATAAGAAAACAATACTTAATTATACTCTTAGAACAAGTTAGGACTTCTAACTCATTCTCAAGAATACACTTTATGCTATTTGTCATGATATGGTTCCATTAATGACCTAATGAAGCAACTACCATAATTAACATTCTTGGTTCCATCTCTTTCCATATTTAGACCTCTTGACCTCATTTAAGATCCTTGAAGCCATCACACACTCACTTTCACAAACCTAAGTCCACATTGCTTCATAAGGTTACATTATAGAAGCCATTGCCTCATCTCCCAACCTAAGGCTTCTAACTTTTTTCCAAGGGTTTCTCCTATCTTCTTTTATCATATAAAGTTCCAAATCAAGCTTGGAACCATTTAAAATATCCCCTAGCTATCTCTATGATTTTGACCAATTTATACTTCCATTAAGGACCCATAGGGTTTAGAATTTTTCCTTAATGGATGGGGCACTTGGGAGGCTCCTTAGGAGTATTAGAAACTCAAACAAATACTCATATATGATGGGGAAGTATTGAATCAACCCAGATTTTAAACTATGTTCAAGCACTCTACACTTTTCTAACTTAAGTTTTACTAGCTTTTCATGCATTTCTTTTGTGTATTCCATCTTCCCATGGCCTAGTTTGATGAATTTTTATGGATTATAAAACAAAAACTTTTCCCTCTTCATGGTTCTATTTGAGGCGTCCCACCATGGAAAAGGAAAAGGAGAAGAAGAAGCAACTAAGAACAAGATTTACCTTAGTTTCAAGCTTCCTACCAAGGCTTCTCCTTCTTGGTTCTCCCTTCTCAACCAATTCAAACTTCCCCTCTAAAATTCTGAACCAAAACAGAACCAACCATTACAAGAAAGCCATAGAAAGAGAGCATAGAAGGAGAGGAGCAAGAGTGGGAGAGCAAGAGTATGAAATCCTTAACCTTTTCTTACCTTTTACCTTGCTTTCTTCCTCCAAAATTACCTCTCTTTGTACGCCAAGACAATAGCTTCTTTTTTGAAATTTGGGCAGAAGAAATTCGATTTAAGGAGGGAGAGGAAGAATGTGGACTTAAAAGGAGAATTTAGAAACTTCCTTTTGCAAATTGTTTCTATTTTTGCCCTTCTATAATGGTATTTCCGATTTGGCTTCCTTTTAGCTCCTGTTTTTAGAACCATCTTTTTCATCATAAAGGTTTCCAATTTAATAAAATGCCTCTAGAATCACTCAAATTAGAGCTAAAACCTTCCGAAAGAACCGATCAAAGTTCGGGTCAACTAACATTGGAAAACGTCAACCGAAGGGGTTTTACCTATCCCGAGGCTTCCCATGGTTTTTGAGGCCTCTGAGAACCCCTAGGAAACTCAAAATTTCTGTTTAAAACGCCCTCCTAGGTGTTTTTTCAAATTACACTTATTTACGAAAAGGCCACTGGCCTTTCAGCCAATTTTTTGAATCACTCTGGTCCCGATTTCTGGACAACTCAAGGCTCAAATCCTCATTTCTATTATTTAAAATTTTATTAAAATTTTATTTGGCCTTGAATAGTTCATCTCAGAGGACTTGCTTTTCAAACTGGCCTGTTTCGATGTTTTTACAATATACCAGACGTTACATGAATGGCCTTTTCCAATTTAGGGACCATTTACCAAATTTTTTATCTTCATTGTAAACTTCTAGTTGAGTCCTCCAAACCAAATCTCCAACCTTAAACTATTAATATCTAACCTTCTTATTATACATATGCATGTCTTAATTTTTATGTAGTTTGATATGCTCTAAGTAGTCAATCGATCTTTATCTTAATTGTCAAACTCCATACAAATGGCTTAAGTATACTTATTTGCTATCAAGTTATTCTATTAAGCCGCTCTCTAAGACCTAACTATAATATCTAGTGGAAGCATAAAATCAACTCCATAAACTAGTTAGAAAGGAGCAATGCATACGTTATTTTGATTGAATTTTATAGGCCATAGAACTTCAAGTAAAACTTGATGTCACTTCCTTGGCTATTCCTTAATGGATTTCTTTATTAATCCAATAAAGGTCTTGTTAGTAGCATCACCTTGGCTATTAGCTTATGAATGGTATAGCCTTGTGTGAATGAGCATAGAGCCAAACTCCTAGGAAAAGGCCTTTATCTTATCTCTTGTAAATGATGTCCCTTGATTGGCCATGATTGTTTAAGATAAGCCAAATCTATAAATGATATGCTACTTTATGA